>QJPP01001223.1:0-147288 GCA_003996215.1 Jaltomata sinuosa | reverse complement strand
TGCGCATGTGTATTGATTATCGGCAGCTGAATAGGGTGACAGTGAAGAATAGGTATCCGATGTCGAGGATTGATGATTTGTTTGACCAGCTTCAGGGTTCAGTCGTGTTTTCGAAGATTGATTTGAGGTCTGGCTACCATCAGTTGAGGATTAGGGCGGATGACATCCCTAAGACAGCATTCAGGACACGTTATGGCCATTATGAGTTCCTGGTGATGTCTTTTGGGTTGACTAATGCCCCCGCAACCTTTATGAACTTGATGCACAGGGTTCTTGGCCCGTATTTGGACTCATTTGTGATAGTTTTTATAGACGACATCTTAGTATACTCGCGTAGTAGAGATGAGCATGAGCAGCACTTGAGGGTTATACTCCATACTTTGAGAGATCATTGGCTTTATGCCAAGTTCTCAAAGTGCAAGTTTTGGCTTGAGTCAGTTGCATTCCTAGGGCACGTGGTGTCTAAGGATGGGATTAGGGTTGATCCGGGAAAGATTTCAGCGGTTTGTGAGTGGCCTAGACCTACTACTGTTACTGAGGTTCGCAGCTTTATTGTGTTAGCAGGTTACTACCGACGGTTCGTTGAGGGATTCTCTTCCATAGCAGCACCCTTGACTATGCTGACTAGGAAGGATGTCCCATTTCAGTGGTCGGATCAGTGTGAGGATAACTTCCAGAGGCTTAAGGCCTTATTGACTTCAGCTCCAGTTTTGACTTTGCCGGTTGAGGGTCAGAGCTTCTCCGTGTATTGTGATGCTTCTGGGGTTGGTCTTGGTTGTGTGTTGATGCAACAGGGTCGAGTAATAGCATATGCATCGAGACAGCTGAAGGTTCACGAGCGCAACTACCCCACTCATGACTTAGAGTTGGCGGCGGTAGTTTTCGCGCTCAAGATCTGGAGGCATTACCTATATGGAGTTCACTGTGAGATCTTCACCGATCACCGTAGTCTTCAGTATATCACGAGTCAGCGAGATTTGAACTCGAGACAGAGGAGATGGGTCGAGTTACTGAAGGACTATGACTTCACTATTCTGTATCATCCGGGCAAGGCAAACGTGGTAGCGGATGCCTTGAGCCAGAAGGCAGTGAGTATGGGTAGCCTAGCTTCTCTTTCCAGTTTCAGAGCGCAGTTGGCTGGACATCCAGTCCTTGGCTAACCGTTTGGTTAGGCTTGACTTGTCAGATCCTAGCAGAGTTCTCACCAGTGTTGAGGTTCGTTCTACTTTGATTGATCAGATTCAGAGCCGTCAGTTTGAGGATCAGCAGTTGTGTGACCTTCGTGATCGGGTTGTTCAGGGTGAGACCAGTCGGGCTACTCTAGATTCAGATGGGGTTCTGAGGTTTGATAGTCGCCTTTGTGTTCCGAGGATTAGTGATTTGATTCAGTTGATACTTCACGAGGCACATTGTACTAGATACTCCATTCACCCTGGCACAGCAAAGATGTATAGAGACTTGAGGCAGCTTTACTGGTGGAGTGGTATGAAGCGGGATATAGTGGATTTCGTATCTCGATGCTTGAAGTGTCAGCAGGTTAAGTTCGAGCACATGAGACCTGGTGGTTTGATGCAGCGACTTCCCATTCCTGAGTGGAAGTGGGAAGGGATTACTATGGACTTTGTTGTTGGTTTACCTCGTACTTCTCATGGGTTTGATTCCATATGGGCGATTGTTGATAGGCTGACTAAGTCAGCACATTTCTTGCCGGTTCAGACTTCTTATGGCGCAGAGAGGTTAGCTCAGATCTACCTTCGTGAGATTGTTCGATTGCACGGGGTCCCAGCTTCTATCATTTCAGACCGTGGCACTCAGTTCACATCTCAGTTCTGGAGGGCTATTCAGCAAGATTTGGGTACAGAGGTTCATCTTAGTACCACTTTCCACCCTCAGACAGATGGCCAGTCCGAGAGGACCATTCAGATTCCGGAGGACATGCTTCGGGCCTGTGTTCTTGACTTTGGAGGTTCTTGGGATCAGTTTGTTCCGTTGGCAGAGTTTGCTTATAATAACAGCTTCCATTCAAGTATCGGCATGGCACCTTTTGAGGCTTTGTATGGCAGGCGTTGCAGATCACCAGTAGGTTTGTTTGATGGTTTTAGTGCTGGGCCACAGAGCACAGATTTGCTTCAAGATTCCTTAGACAGAGTCCGAGTGATTCAGGACAAACTTCGGGCAGCTCAGAGCAGGCAGAAGAGTTATGCTGATCGTAGGCTTCGTGCCTTGGAGTTTAGTGTCGGTGACTTGGTGTTTCTCCGTGTATCGCCCATGAAAGAAGTGATGAGATTTGGTAGGCGGGGCAAGCTTAGCCCCCAGGTACATTGGGCCGTTTGAGATTCTTCAGAGAGTTGGTAGTGTTGCCTATCAGCTAGCCTTGCCTCCGATGTTTTCAGCTATACATCCTGTATTTCATGTTTCGATGTTGCGTCGGTATGTCTCAGATGAGTCTCATGTGTTACAGTGGGATTCAGTTCAGTTGGGTGAGGGTTTAGCCTTTGTTGAGGAGCCGACAGCTATTTTGGCCAGAGATGTCAGGAGATTGAGGTCTAGAGAGATCCCGGTTGTTAAGGTTCAGTGGAGGAACCGTCCAGTCGAGGAGGCTACCTGGGAGACCGAGAGAGATATGCGGGCCCAGTATCCGCAACTGTTTGAGCCTTCAGGTACCCCCTTGACCTTGACTTTCGAGGACGAAAGCCCTTTTTAGTAGTGGATGATGTAATGACCCTTCCGGTCATTTCCACGTATAAGTTTTGAAGCCAAGCAAGTCGGCAAAAGTAATCGTAAGATCTTTAACAAATTTCCTGAATTTTGGGTAAAATGTTTCGGAGCTTTTCTCCCAATATATAAAGAGTTAGAAGTCTCCCGAAATACCAAATTGAAGGTCTACGAGTCTAGTTTCCAACGCACAAAACCTCACGTCCAACTGATCTCGGAGTAAAGAGTTATGACTGTTTTACAGCGGACTGTCTGGCAGAAAATGGGTTGCGAACCGGGTCGGGTTAAACTCGATTTAAGCCTCAACTTCACATTTTAAGATGTCATTTCAGTTCCGAAACAGTGATAAAACATAAGGGAGAATTCCAAGAGAGTTCTTGAGTATCAAAATCGTGCGTTGGTGAATTACGAGCCTAGGCTTAAGAATTTTATTAGCATCGCGGGTGTATTTGAAAATATTTTATTTAAAAGTTAAATTTGGTAAAAATTATATTATTATTACCTTTTCAAATATTTTAAAGGTTTATGAAAAATATTTTTGTTGCGATATAACTGTATATGTATTTATTTTATAAGGTTTTTATACATTGTAATATTTAACGGAGATAGTAAATTTAGTTATGTTAAAAGTTATTATTATAATATAGTAGGTTTTATTCGAAATAATTTTCTATGAATTATGGTATATTTAAAAAGTTATATTTATTTTACCACGAGTTTATGCAATACCCGAATACTTACATAACGGGGCAAATTGGTTGCCACCTCCACTTCCACGTGGAAGTGGAGGCATTGTACAACAAAGTTAGGCAGCATATGATTAGTGGCATGCATAAATTGTATTTAAGTTAGCCATCCATTTGACTTTGCTGGAGTGGTTATAAATATGTATTACTATGCAGTTTTAACTCAATTTTATTACACAATACATGAAATCAATAATTTTAAGTTGCTGCATGAACATTGCTATAAAGACATAGCTGCTGCATAGCGTTACTTCTTACGCTTAGAGGATTTGATGTGGGAAATAAATTATTTAATATGATATTTGACTATTGAAAAGAAATCGGCTATCTACGCCAAGTTATTCAAGACCAAATTCGATTCCGATTTAGTCTTGGATTTTCTCGAAGTGGTTCGAGCTTGGACATCATCTTAGCAGCTTGTCATCGGACGACAGGTAGGTTACGGTTTATTTTCCCTAGACTCCGCATATATAGGATAAAATTGTATTAATGGGCATCCTTAGGTTGGTTTATTAGGTTGGTACCACAGACCTCGACCGCTTTATTTATGTCCGCCTACTTTTGTTCCTCCGTTGCTTGTAGTATTTGCCGATATATTTTATTTACCTTTGTGGTCCTGTGAGGCCTTGTTGACTCTGGAACATAGAAGGTGGGATTTTGGGAATGTCCGCGAGTCCCAGGCATAGAATTATCCTTCTAGGCTGGTTATGCTTGCTGAGTAGCTGTGGGCCTGTGCAGGGTCGATAGGTTGATTGTGAGCTGCTGGGCAGCTATTGTGTGTGATCATACCATTTCCATGCATATAAAAGGTTTTATCCATGTTTTACTATGGTTTTGGCTTCGGGCCTACTGACACTATTTTCTAAACCTTGCATGGCCCGGGGGGCCCGTTTTTGATGGAAATGATTTGGAAATGGTTGATTTAACTTGTGAATATTCCTGGATAAAAGGAAGTAAAATTATGTTTTAAATCACCAGTTTTACGATTCACGCTAGACTCGGCAGGGCCGGGGTGCTAGTTGAGTTTTCTTGCTACTTGAGATGATTTTAGCCTCGGTCGGACCGAGCACCTGAGATGACTTTTTACTGTTTAGACTCGGTTATGCCCGGGCACCCTTGGAGGGGTTTTTGAGACATTTTCCTACTACTTTAGTCCTGGACAGGGTCTGGGCATTGCATATTCGAGACTGGGTCTCTATCTTGATACCAGACTTGCTTCCGGATGACATGTCTGATACTGAGTTTTAGTATGGGGTCTGGGACCTCCATGGACCTTGTCATCTGGGCCAGGGGCTACGGGCTGCGTGTGCCGGAGGAGGGGTATACGGTGGAGTAGAGGTATACGGGCAGTGTCCTTCCATGGAACCTACCTGCTAGGCCGGATCGGCGCCGGGGGAGGTACATACAGAGATACCATTTCACTGAGATCTTCATGCATCATATCATTCATTGTTTGAGGCTCCACCCTTGTTTGTTGTTTGTTGATTGTACGCTCCGGTAGTATGGGATGTCGGAGGGTTTGTTTTCACTTGTTTGTGTTCCTCGGTTGTATGGGCGGCCGGGGGACTGTAGGTAGACTTTTGCTATTTACATACAGAATTGTTCTCTATTACAGATAAGTATGAGATTGGTATGATTAGTTGAGTTTGATTCATGTCTCTGAGCATGCCTATCATACTCTTTCTCTCTCCTTCTTACACTTGAGGTTACCGGTATACCGTCCATTTCGTAAACTTATTTTGTATACACTGTTATTGCAAGGACCCCAGGTGCGTTATTTCTTACTTTCACCTGTGCCTATGGTGTGTATATTCTGCTTACTGGCCTCACATGTGGTTCTGTTGATTTCCCTCTGGGCTAGTTCCTGTGTACCTTTCGTTGATTTCTGTGACTGCTTGCTTCTATTCTGTCTATTACTACGCTTTTATCTTATATGTGCCCAGTCAGCCTATGATACCTACTGGGTACCTTATGCTTCACATTTGGTTCTCACCCCTACCCCCTGCATCTTTGGGTGCAGATCCTAGCGTGGGCCATCGCCTTTAGATCATTGTGATTCGTGCTTGGAGATCTGCTTGGGACTACTTCAGACTGAGGGTGAGCTCTTGGCGATCGGAGCTTAGCTTTAGTTTATCTTTTGCTTCATGTACTCTATTACCATTCAGAGACATCTGTATATATTGTTTGGATTGTTTGCACTCCATGTATGTAGTTTTGGCTCTATACTATGATACCAGGTCTTGGGGTTTGGTTTAGTTTCCGCATATGTATGTATTTATAGTCCTTTTATATGTTCTTTTCATCTTGTTCTCTTATTTGTTAGATAGTAGCTCATTATTAACTGTTCTGGGCTACGGGGATTGGTTCACCTACCGGGGGTTGTAGGTGCCATCATGACCGAGAAATTGGGTCGTGACAATATTATATTTTAATTTTAAAATTTTATGCTCAGTCTTGTACATTCAGTTGTATGTCCCTTTTCTAGTTTTAAAAGTTCAAGTTGCTCAAGCACTATAACTTATTATTTGTCTTTGCAACAGAAAATCAGGATATCAAATTGAGACATGAACTCAGCACAAAATTGAAATTCCAAGGTATGTGCACTATGTTTAATGGAAAAATCTGACTGGTCAAAATATGCATTTGTACCTGTCCCTTCCACCTGAACCAAAAGAGTTCACTAACCTTAAAGTCTATAACTGCTACTCTCCAAAAAGGAAAAGATATCCAATCAAATCAGGTCACTTTTGTGACAAGATCTACCATATGTCAATCCGGATCTCTTCCCTAGAATAAGACTTCCACTTAAAGGACTCTAATTAATTCTAAATGGATAAATATTCTATTTAAAGTCCTTTTCAAATATATTCTCCTCATTCAATCCCAACTTCTCCTCTACAAGTTCCCCAGCTCCGCAAAACAAACCCTTTCTCATTTTTTCTCTTCTCTCATACTTCATCTATGGAACCCCAATCACCTTATTCTCCCAATTTATCAGAAATTCCACAAGCTACCAGCAGTTCCTCCATATCACCTAGTCATGACCTAGTCCCACTTAAGGAACAGGTCAACACAGTTCGACTTCCTCTTGTAATTCTTAATGATTCTCAGGGAATGGAACATATAGATCAATTTTCAGCAATTCAGGGTGATGACTTGATTGGAGACGACATCACTGTATTGGTGCCCTATAAAGAACATGCTGAAGCTTTGGAGGTTGTTGCTGCTAGTCGTCATGGAGAACTAAGAATAAAGGAACTGTGAGTGATGAGGGAGTTTAGGAGGATACACCTCGTGAGGAGAAAAACTCTGGGAATCCCACAGTTGAACCCAATTCACCTGCTGGAGAAAAGTTAGGTGCATCTGCTGAGGGGTAATCTATTGGTGGCAAATCTGGACCTAGGGAAAAGTTTAGACAGACCCATTCTGCTATTGTTGTGGAGGATAATGATAATACTCCAATTGCCAACTTGGTTCCACAAAGGACAAGGTCTCGTCTACACAAGGCTTCAAGCAAGGTTGTTCGTATATTTGTTGATAAACCTGAAGAAATCCCTCCTGCTCTTGTGGCTCAGCTTGTCACTGTTCGAATAACAAGATCCAACAAGAGGGGTTTTGAAGAAAGCATGGTTGTCTCTGCAGCCAAGAGGCCTAGAGATACTAGTGATACATCTGTCCCACCCCCTGATCTCATTGATATTTTGGATTATGAAGTGAAGGCTGCTGGAAGAAGGAGGAAAGGAAAAGGTGTAGTTCCCTCAAAACCACTAAAGAAACCGATCAGGAAACTTGTTCCTTCTAAGAGCTCTGTCAAATCTAGATTAGAGGATGAGACCTCGGAGAGTAAAGGAGATGATCATGGACTTCCATCATCTGAGTCTCATGGGCATGAGGATACTGATGATGATGCCTCTCATGATGATATAGAGGATGATATTCTTGAGCATGTGAAAGACGATGATGATACTTTGGATCCTATTGATGAAACTTTTGATGCTAGGACTGCTAGGCTGATCAATTTTGGGGTGAGAACTATGGTAAAGGGTAGAGTTTTGATTGGGTTTGGAGGGCTGAGATGAATAAGTTACTGGCACTGGTAGAGGCAGGGGGTTGGTCAAGCCTTTTTCTTCAGGGTGGTTCTAGAAGAAAGATGGCAAGAGCTTAGACCATACAATTCTACATCCATGCTATTGGTACCTCCTTCTCTATTTCCAGTGTGGTAAGGGATGTCTCCTTTACATTAACTACTGTTGTATTATCCCAGATTTTGGGGGTTTCTAATGATGGATGGTGTCACTATGTGAAGAGGTAATGGCCTCCTTTGGATGGGTTTCCCTCTTCCTTGAATATCACAAGAAGGTTTGCAAATGATCCTACACTGGAGGAGCATTCAAGGGTGGATAAGGGGGCTATGCTCCCTCTTCATCAGATGCTCTTTGATAAAGTGCACAAGATGGTACTTCCTAGGGAGAAAAAACATACTAAGGCCAACAACATGGACCTCACCTTGATGCAGCTTTTTGCTCTCCAGGATACCCATCAACCTGCCTAGACTCATCCTTTGCCACATGCATAGGATTTGCAAATAGGAAGACCAAACATGCATTGGGCTATGGGTTCTGGCTTGGGGAAGTGTTTCAGCACTTTGATGTGCCTGTCTAAGCATGACAAGATCAGCCTACCAAAGATGTGATAGGCACCGTGAACCAAGCTGTTGTACCTGCTCCTCGAAGGGGTGCGAATGCACCTCTACAGAGGCTAAGAGCATGTTTGGCTACTAAGGATAAGGAGATTGCAGCTTTAAGGGCATACCATGATGAGGAAATGGATGAAATTCATGACACCTATGGCATTGAGCATGCACTATTGGTGGAAGAGAATGCAAGGCTCAAGGCTGAGCTTGCACAAGCACATGCTGCCTTAGCAACTGAGCAAGTCACTAACTCTGCCAGCTTAAAGGGAATCTATGAGCTTCTCAAGAAGGACCCTCGTCCTCCCACTTCCTAGCTTGACCCCTTCTAGCCTTCATAACCTTTCTTTTTGTTCTCACAAGTGCATGTCTTGATCTGTTAATTTTTACATTTTCTAGTGTACATGCTTTGTAATTAATAATATGATGGGTTTTTGTTTTGGTCTCATCTTAATTCCTGTTCAGTTAAAAATACTTTGATATAGCTAAATGAGTTCTTAATTTTGAGTTTTTGCATAGGTGATAGCCCCAGTGGCAATGAGTGTTGAATTGAACTTGAATTAGAATGTGTATCTTCACAGTGTTTTATGATGCAAAAAGGGGGAAAGTGTTGCTTGTGTGGTATTTATAATCCATTGACCCGACCTGTTCCTCTAATGTGCTCTTTTTACAGTTTTGCCTAAAGAAAACTGACATGATACAGGTGAAATTCTTCATACAAGAAGCAAGGGTTTGTCATCATCAAAAAGAGGGAATTTATTGGATCAAGGTAGATTTTAAAGATTGAAAAAGCTGTGGAACACATGTAGAGAACAAGTATCTATAAATTATTCTCCTCAAGCAGAATCCAACTAGGATCAGGAAAAGGTCAACAACATGGAGAAGAAGGCAAAGCATGTGAAGAAAAGCGTGCCTAAAAAGAAAGTCCAGCTTGCAAGAAGTTTCCTTTCATAAGGAAGAATCCTACAAGAAAAGAAATAGAGAAGATTGACTTGACAAGTCCTACAAGGAAGAGGATTCCCAATATGGAAGGAAATCAGCCGAAATAAGGAGAAGATTCTCAAGTATAAATAGAAGAGAGGTTTCACAATAAATCTCACGCGCTTACATAGAGAGCTACAAGTAGAACACAATCAAATTGAGAGAGTTCATATTTGAGAGAGGTCTGAGTGAAGATCCAAGTGCAGCCAATACAAGAAACCAGATTGAAGAACGTGTTCCTTAAGTCTATGCTTTACAGTTCTTGAGTCAAGTTAATTGTATTGTTTTTGTTGAGTTGTAATCATTCATTCTTAGTACCAGTGAGTTATAAACTGGTATAGGAGTTAGTCTTCAAGTTGGGATAACTCGAAGTCTTGGGCACATAAACCTAGGGAGGTTTGTGTGGTGTTTAGGAATTAGAGTTTAGTTCCTAGCATTGCATTCCTTGTAATCTGAATTGTTGAGGCTCATTGTTTTAGTGGAATTGGGTTAAATCCTACAGAGGTGTAGGTCATAGTTTTTACCCTTTGTGAGCAGGAGTTTTCCATGTAAAACATCGTGTGTTCTCTTTACTGCTTTACATTCAAGTATTCGACAAAGGAACAGATCGCTTAACCTGTTCCTTAGGTAAATTAGGGGGTCAGTATTCTAACAGATATCAACACAAACCCTACAATCAAGAGAAACCAAGATAGAATCTTCAAAGAGCCGAAGTAATTATAATAGACCAATATTTGACCAGAACCTATAAGAAATTCAAACCAGAAATAAAAGGATGAATCAAATTGTACCCAAGATTAAGGGATTAAGTAACCAAGACATAAAAAAATGTCTCTTGTTCCCTATCACTCTCAATAACAAGCTAAGAGTTTTTTTCGTTGCTTTTCTTTCCTCAAATCAATTTAATTACTGTGCATAAGATGTTAGAAATGAAAAGAGCAGTTTAAGGACCTGATGATTAAATCTGAGATGCTTTCCAAATTATCACATATTGTCAAGACCGAGAAGTACAATAGCTCTTTGATGGCTAATGTTGAAGCCTTTGAAGTCATAAACATCTATTTTCCAAGAAAAAATTCTTAAACCTATGTTTTAAGAGAACAACATATTTGAGCCAACACACTCAAGACTCATCCAGCAAGATTCTAATTATGTGAACAACCTTTAAAAAAACAGAAACTCTATTCTTTCTCCTCATTTCACTGAGATTGATTTTTGCAAAAGGATGGCCAATCAAAGGTATGGAATGAGTCTTGCCTTGATTGTGTTCGCGGTGATCTGGGCAGGAGTAATTGCTCAAGAAAGCGATGACTGCACGAACGTGTTGATCAGCATGTCGCCTTGCCTTAACTACATAACAGACAGCTCCTCGCCACAATTCTCGGGTTGCTGCACGCAACTTAGCACGATGGTTGATAAAAAGCCAGAGTGCTTGTGCTAGGTCCTCAATGGGGGTGACTCCAACCTGGGACTCAACATTAACCAGACTCAGGCTTCAGCCCTCACTACCGCTTGCAAAGTTCAGACTCCACCTGCTAGCCGCTGCAACGGTAAGAGAAAGAATATTCACTCTAAAATCCCCACATAAAGCTTGTTAACACAAAAAGCATAAAATCCTTCAGACTCCTCAAAGAACAGTTGGTTCACCAATTGGCTCTCTTTCTGGAACACAATTTCTCTATGCACAAGCTGCACTAGTTTCCTTTAAATTCCTCCACTTTGTCAGGAAAATTAAATTTTACTACTACTACTAAACCTCAATCCCAAGAATCGTCAATACCATATTTGCTCCATTTGGATCTATAATAGATAAATCAGTTTTTGGTTTTACGAAGTGCTTTAACATAATGCCATCAACTATGACAGGATGTGGGTCTGCATCGCAAGGAGGTTCCAATGATGCAACTTCAACCAATATGGCTGCTTCTTTTTCCTTATTCTTTCTCTTTATTGCTTTAATAATCAACATGGCCTAACTTTGTCTACCTACCGAAGACTTTCAGTGCATTGTATCTACTGTATTTTGATTAGCTAGTTTGATCTGTCATGAAAGTGGACTATGACTTTCCTAACATTTGCTCATTTCAGCAGTCACTTTTCCACCATTCCTTTTCATAGTATGCCTAAACAAGAATGATAGTATACTTCTATTTTAAAAATAATATCTCTACCGTTTAACTAACCTTTTGAATATTCCTTTTTTTTGGGCCCCGGAGGAGGCAAGTGTTGGGGATAAACCCACAGAAATAATATTTGCAGTAATAACAGCGAATAACAACGTAGCACCATGATACGGTAATCAACAAGAATTAAAAGGAATAACAAGGACACAAAGATTTTTAACGTGAAAAACTCTTCTGAATAAGGGAAAAACCACGGGCCCGAGAGGAGAAAAATAATCCACTATAATGAAAAATTTACACTTTGTAGGTCTGAGTAAATACTCCAGGAACCACTACACACTCAAAAGAAATAAACCTCTTTTGATTTTCCCACCTCACTATAATACCGCTCACACTCTCTATTTTTCCTCACACTCTATGTGAAATGCTCTTCACAACTAAATGAGATCTTCTTTTCTGTGTGTGTTACAAATGAGAGAGCATAAACTCTCTATTTATAGAAGGAGTGACCACCATTTCATCCAATCAAATGGCTCCCTGGACATTGCAAGTTGCAATCTGCAACAAGTATCAAAACAAGCTTTAGTAACTTGTTATCAAAACAAGTTATGACAACTTGTTGTCAAAACAAGTTATGACTACTTGTTATGCCCTCAACTTTCCTTTCCTTTTCTATTTTTCTTTAATGGGTATGGATCTCATCAATCTCCCCCTCCAGACCCATTCACCGGAAGGAGATAGCATCGGTCATATAGTTTGAGTGCATGCCGACAAGTTCTTTGCACAATTCGAACTTGTCCCTTTGTACCACCTTGGTCAGCATATCTGCAGGATTCTCACTTGTAGAGATATTCTCAACCTGCATAGATTCGTCTTTTATCTTTTCACGAATTCAGTGATATCTCACGTCTATGTGTTTTGTTCTTGCATGGTACATGGAGTTCTTGCTCAATTCTATTGCACTTTGACTGTCACAATAGACGACATACTCCTTTTGATGCAAGCCAAGCTCTTGAAGGAACCGTTTCAGCCATACCATCTCCTTTCCAGCTTCAGTAGCTGCAATATACTCTGCTTCAGTTGTAGATAGTGCAACACACTTCTCCAACCTCGACTGCCATGATGTAACTCCCCCTGAAAATGTAAATAAATATCCAGTAATGGATTTTCTATTATCCAGGTCACCCATATCAGCATCTGTATAGCCTTTCAAGATTGGTTCAGATCCTCCAAAACACAAACAGTCTCCAGAAGTACATCTCAGGTACTCGAGTATCCACTTGAATACTTCCCAGTGTTCTTTTTCAGGATTTTCAAGGAACCTGCTAACAACACCAACTGCGTGAGCAATATCAGGTCTGGTACATACCATTGCATACATCAAACTCCCGACCGCTGAAGAATAAGGAATTTTGTCCATGCTCTCTTTCTCCTCCTTTGTTGTAAGACACGTCCTCTTGCTCAGCTTCAGATGACTAGCAAGAGGCGTGCTAACAGCTTTAGCACTCTTCATGTTGAAGCATTCCAGTACACGTTCAATGTACTTCTCCTGAGATAGCCACAACTTTCTGCTTGTTCGTTCTCGAACAATCTTCATCCCCAGAATTTGTTGCGCTGGACCCAGGTCCTTCATATCGAATGACTTGGACAGATCTCCCTTCAACTTGACAATCAGCTCCTTGTCCTGTCCTACAATCAACATGTCATCCACATACAACAACAAAATAATAAAGTTGTTGTCAGAAAATCCTTTGAAGTATACACATGGATCAGAATAGGTCTTTGTGTAAGTTTGACTTTGCATGAATGAGTCAAACTTCCTGTACCACTGCCTGGGTGCCTGCTTCAATTCATAAAGACTCTTATTCAATTTACACACCATGTGTTTCTTTCCAACTACTTCAAATCCTTCTGGCTGATCCATATAGATCTCTTCTTTCAAACCTTCGTGAAGAAATGTTGTTTTCACGTCTAACTGCTCCACCTCAAGATCTAGGCTAGCTGCTAAGCCAAAATGGTTCGAATAGAAGTCATTTTGACAACAGGTGAGAAAATTTCATCAAAATCAATACCTTTCTTCTGTTCGAAGCCTTTTACCATCAATCGAGCTTTGTATCTGACCAACTCTCCATTACCATCTTTCTTGAGTTTAAAGACCCACTTGCACTTGAGCGGTCTTTTACCTTTTGTAAGTTCAACCAGCTTGTACGTGCCATTTTTCTGTAGATATTCCATCTCTTATTGCATGGCTTTCATCCACCGGCTTTTTTCTGGATGGAACAACACCTCCTTAAGACTTTCTGGCTCCCCCTCATCATTGACGAGGACATACTCCGAGGAAGGGTACTTGGATGACTCTACCCTTTGCCTTTCTGATCTCCTCGGAGGCTGAGATTGTTCTTCTTCCTGAGTAGGGTGCTCCACTTGCTTGGTATAATCACCAAGTTGCTCCTTCTGCTCAATAATCTCACTAGGTTGCTCCCTCTGCTCAGAAACCTCGCCGATTATACTTTCTGCACTTCTGGGATGCTTAGAAGTAGAAGGAATGGTAATAAGGCTAGGGACTATACCATTCTGTTTCTTGGCCTTCTCTGACAGATCATCAGTAGTTTTGACTTCACTTTCTCGGAAGACTACATCTCTACTTCTGATGACCTTCTTCTTTACAAGATCCCACAGTCTGTAGCCGAACTCTTCATATCCATATCTGATGAATATGCAGGGAACTGATTTATCATCCTTCTTTGTTCTCTGCTCCTTCGGTACATATGCAATGGCTCTGCAACCGAACACCATTAGATGCGAGTAGGACATATCCTTGTTGGTCCAAACTCTCTCTGGGATGTCAAACTCTAATGGAACTGATGGACTACGATTGATCAAGTAACAAGCTGTCTAAACTGCTTCACCCCAGAATGACTTAGGCAGTTTAGCCATTCTGAGCATGCTTCTCACCTTCTCGACAATGGTGCGATTCATCCTTTCAGCTACACCATTGTGTTGCGAGGTTCCAGGAACTATCTTCTCATGTCTGATCCCATGACTTGAACAGTATTCCTTAAATTCCCTTGAAGTGTACTCACCTCCATTGTCAGTGCAGAGATGATTTAGCTTTCGACCCATCTCCCTTTCCACCAGAGCATGAAACTTCTGGAATACTTGAAACACCTGATCTTTGGTTTTCAAGATATAAACCCATAATTTCCGTGAAGTATCATCAATAAAAGTAACAAAATATTTGTTATCGCCCATCGATTCTACCTCCATTGGACCACAAACATCAGAATATACCAAATCAAGTATATTCAATTTCCTTTCAGACGATATCTGAAATGAGACTCTATGCTGCTTACCGAATAAGCAGTAGTCACAAGGTTTTACCGTCGTACCTTTGGCAAAAGAGATGAGTTACTTCTTGGCAAGAATCTGCAATCCTTTCTCGCTCATATGACCCATTATTCTATGCCACAAATCTACAGAAATCTCGTCTCGAGTGGTGTTCAATTCACCTCGACATATTTCTGTATTTGTCCTGTACAACGTGCCACGAGCAACTCCCTTTGCAATCACCATTGCTCCCTTAGTGAGTCTCCATTTTTTATTTGCAAAATAGTTCTCATATCCATCTCGGTCCAAAGTAATTCCCGAGATTAAGTTCAACCACAAATCGGTACATGACGCACGTCTTTGAGAACCAATGTGCATCCGACATTAGTCTTGATACTAATGTCTCCGATCCCCACAATCTTTGAGTAACTTGTGTTACCCATTTTTAAAGTGCCAAAATCACCTGCTACATATCTGCAGAACAAATCCCTTACCGACGTAGCATGGTAAGATGTTGTTGTGTCAACCACCCATTCCGACTCTAGACTTGCCAAGTGCATGCATTCCTCTTCTTCGTTTATGAAGAGAATAACATTATCATTGTTTTACACCATGGCAGCTGTGTTATGATCATTCTTCTGGTCACTGCTTTCACCTTTGCCCCTTTTTAGACTTGGACAATCTCTTTGAAGTGACCTGGTTGATCACAATTATAGCAATTTCTGGCTCTCGATTTGGATCGAACCTTGGACTTTCCACGACCT
The DNA here is from genome assembly GCA_003996215.1 of Jaltomata sinuosa. Taxonomy (NCBI): domain Eukaryota; kingdom Viridiplantae; phylum Streptophyta; class Magnoliopsida; order Solanales; family Solanaceae; genus Jaltomata; species Jaltomata sinuosa. The sequence continues at coordinate 131,942 of QJPP01001223.1, read as the reverse complement.
CCGGATCTACCATAGTTACTTGAACTCTTTTGGTGACTCCTCCCTCTACTTTCTGTGATGAGCCTGCCCGTGATTTTCAGGCTTCTTTCTCATCTTCTCATTAAGTAGAAGATCTGATGTAACATCCTTCAGCTCAATAGAGTCCTTATCATGCAAGATGGTTGTTGCCAAATTATCATAAGAAGATGGCAATAAGTTCAAGAGCATAATGGTTTTATCTTCCTCCTCGATCTTTACTCCGAGGTTAGCCAGCTGTGTGATTAGTCCATTAAGCACATTTAAATATGACAAAAAGTTTGTACCTTCACCCATATGTAGGGCGTACAACTGTTTCTTTAGGTACAATTTATTTGTCAGCGTTTTGGACATGTATAGATTCTCTAACCTTGTCCAAATGCCACATGAACTCTCCTCATCGATGATGTCGTTGACTACATCATCTGTTAAGTGCAACCTGATTGCACTAGCAGCCTTTTCATCCATTTCCTCCCAATGCTCCAATTTCATGGATTCGGGCATTTTGAATTTGCCACTTAGTGCCTTGTGTAATCCTTGTTGGATGAGCAGATCCCTCATCCTTCTCTGCCATGTTGAGAAACCGCTATCACCATTGAACTTTGCTACCTCGTACTTTACTCCGGACATTTTTATCTTACCGAGTATAGTACTACCAACCGCAAATAATTATTTTCATGAATGAGCAGAACCTGCGCTCTGATACCAGTTGTTGGAGATAAACCCACATAAATAATATTTGCGGTAATAACAACGAACAACTTAGCACCATGATACAGTAATCAACAAGAATTAAAAGGAATAACAAGGACACAAAGATTTTTAACATGGAAAACCCTTCTGAATAAGGAAAAAATCATAGGCCCGAGAGGAGCAAAATAATCCACTATAATGAGGAATTTACACTTTGTAGGTCTGAGTAAATACTCCAGGAACCACTACACACTCAAAAGAAATAACCCTCTTTTAATTTTTCCACGTCACTATAATACCGCTCACACTCTCTATTTTTCCTCACACACTATTTCACCCACACTCTATGTGAAATGTTCTTCACAACTAAATGAGATCTTCTTTTCTGTGTGTGTTACAAATGAGAGAGCATAAGCTCTCTATTTATAGAAGGAGTGCCCACCATTTCATCCAATCAAATGTCTCTCTGGACATTGCAAGTTGCAATCTGCAACAAGTATCAAAACAAGCTTTAGTAACTTGTTATCAAAACAAGTTATGACAGCTTGTTGTCAAAACAAGTTATGACTACTTGTTATGCCCTCAACTTGCCTTTCCTTTTCTATTTTCTTTAATGGGTATGGATCTCATCAGCAAGGAGGGGAATGAGCGGTGTTTTTTTTTCTTTTACCCCTTTCTTAGGAGCTCCCACCTCTTTTGCGCTCTTAATGACTCGAATTCACAACCTTCGGATTGGAACGAATGGTGTAATTGGTAACATTTACATTTAAGCACTAATAAATGAACGACTGCTCAGAATTATAACAGAAAGTGTAGTTATCAGTTGTTTGCAGCTTGCCATGAAGAAAACAATTTGCCAGCACACAAAAATAAAAAGATGAACCACATCCAAAGAAGCTATGTAGTAAATTAAATTAATTGGTATACAAGAAATGTATATGTACACAAAATTCGTACGTTCAGAACAAAGGTAGTGTGCCACAACAGAAGACCTCGTAGAACCTATAAAAGGATGATCTTCATCTATAAGGGGACTATTTCTAAAATTTTTCGAACTTTTTCCTGCCAAATCAGAGTGGATTTATAGCTGGCTCCCAAAATATTTACCAGTGTCTGGGAGTTTGTGATATCATTCACAGGGATTATACAACTCTCCCCAAGATTGATCTACAATCCCTCAATAGCCTAAAAAGGGAACAAAGTTATCATTAGGTTCTTCATCTATACTTCATCCGCATCACATACATACTGAGTTTGTCGTCTGCATATAAAATATGGGTAACCTCGATGTTTCTATGCTACAGGGAACTTACCCTGATTCCTATGATCTGTGATAATTCCATCGCTTTAAATATCAATCTGCTGAAACCTTCCAAAACTAGCTCAAAATAGGAAAGGGAAAAGAGGATCCCCTTGCTTTAAACACCTCTATAAGCCCCAAAAAAACCTTCTGGAGTACCTCTATAAGTAGAACACTTAATCTTTCACAAATTTTATAGCATTTGCGTGTTTGCAAATGATATATAATCTGTACTGGAGTTCATTGATCCCACATATATTTGAGGGATCAAATGCAATAGTAACATATGCTATGACTTGTTTAAGATGACAAATTTCAAAAGTTCACACAAATGTTATGACAATATATAAGACCACAAATTTTAGAAGTTTTATCTCTTTATTAAAGAAGGTGCCAAGTCAAATTACGACAAAGAAAGCGAACAGAGGGATGATAAGACTCAATCGTCTAGAGAAATTGATCAAATATATAAGCCTCAATCGTCTAGAGAAATTGATCAAATAAGATGACATTCATACATCATACAAAAAAAAATCACAAAGCTAGAAGAGACAGTTACTCCTTATGAACTCAATTGACATGTAGGTGAGCGAGATCAGATTAATCATCAGAATGATGGTGCCATGCTAGGAGGATTGTGCGAAAAATATTGTAAATCTAAACAGGGGAAAGCAAATATGGAAAAAGAGGAAGAATTTTTTTTTCTTCTAAAAGTGAGAAAAAGAAAAATTGAAAGTTGATTATAAGTGAATCAACAAAATTGAATGTTGGTAACGAAGTGAATCAACGAAAGTTAGAGAGAAGTGCTCCAACAATAGAATGTTGAAGAGAAGTTCTTCAACTATTGAAAGTTGGAGAGAAATGCTCTATTAGAAAAAAGAAGAGTACAGAAAAACTTTGAGGCATGAATAAATTCACTGTCCTTAAAGAAATATTGCCGGTATCTTCTTTAGGGGAATACAACAAGTTTCTTCAGGATTTCTCAAAACCAAAATTATTACTGCAGAATATTTAGTCACTCCAGGATAACTTTATTTATAGAAGAAGAAGACAACCATTCTGAAAAGGTGCATTATCTGAACAGCTGTGAAAAAAACTATTTTGAAGAGGTGTCTTAGGTGTCTTATCTGAACAGGTGTTTCAGTTAAAACTAAAATTGAAATTTAAAATTTAAATTTTAAATAAATTAAAACCTATAATAGAAAATAAACACAATAAAAAGAAAATAAAATAGCCTTTTATTTGAAGGTCCGACCCGGCCCTCACCCAAGTCCAAGTCCAAGTCCAACTCGTCATTAGATTTATATATATATATATATATATATATATATATATATATATATATATAGGACATTTGGTGGGCTCACATATTCAAGTACACATAAAGGGCCAAAGTATTTAAACCTTCTCACACCTTCCTTTTTCACCAATGTGGAATAAGTTTCCTACAAGTACAAACTGTTTTACAATCCCCCACTAGTTTATAATGTTTCTCATAATATCACGCATAGCAGAAAGTATCTTAAGCAGATTTAAATTTTCATTTAGTGTAGACACTTTAAATTTCAATGAAGTTGATGGTATTCGGAGATTTGAACCACAATTCATTATGTCAAATCGAAAGCATCACACATGTGACATTAATAAAGTGACTAAGTAAACCATAACTTGCTTTAGCACTTTAACGGCCATGTGCTATTAATCCTGACTTCATTAATATTTATTAGATCAATTCTTTATATCTTATTTGAAGCGGCACCACCTCAATATTCATTTAGGTGAAATTAGATATTGTGTTGCTGTTACTCTAGACACTTGCTAATTTTATTAAGAATTAAATCAACCTCTCTTTGTAACAGTTTTCACTATGGAGTTTGTCGTTATGCCTCTGTTATAACAAACATTTAACAACTCCTTAACTCCTTACATAACAATATGCAATACACTGGAATCGAGCTCTCTTAAGGAGATCAGTGGCTTAACAACACGAAGTTACTTGTTATTACTCATTGAACTTGTATTGATAGAATGTATACTAACTCAAAGTTGGGTTCCCATTACTTGTGTTAGGTTTAAGAATTTTAGTCCAATTCCTTCACGATGTATTTGTACTGCATCTCTTTGTAATGCTTTTGTAAGTGGATCTGCCATATTTTTGCTAGATCTCACATACACTATAGAAATAGTTTCATTTCTTACTAATTCTCTTATATAAGCATGTCTTAAAGTTATATGTATTGATTTTCTATTATAAATCTTATTGTGAGCTACACACATCGTAGTCTCAGTATCACAAAATATCGAAATGGTTGGCATAGGTTGTGGCCACAACTTTATGCCTAATAACATGTTCCTCAGTCATTCTGCTTCTTTTACAGCAGCTTCTAACACAATAAATTCATATTCCATCGTAGAATAGGAAATACAAGTCTATTTCTTGGATGCCCAACTAATGGCTCCTCCCCCTAAATTGAATAACCACCCTATAGTGGATTTGTTATCATTAACACTAGTAATCCAACTTGCATCAGAATAACCTTCTAACACAGTAGAAAAACCACTATAGCATATGCCAAATTATTTTGTTCTCTTTAAATATCCAAGTACTCTAGCTATTGCCTACCAATGATCATTACTTGGATTATTAGTAAACCTTGAAAGTTTATAGCAAATGCAATATCAGGCCTAGTACAATGCATAGCATACATCATACTACGTATGACACTTGCATATTCTAGTTGTGCTATAGTTCTACCAGTGTTTTCAGTTAACTTGATACTAAAGTCACAAGGAGTATTAAATTCCTTTATGTCCAAATGACTAAACTTCTTAAGGATTTTGTCTATATAGTGCGATTGTGATAAAGTCACTTTGTTTCTATCTCTTGTAACTTTAATTCCTAAGATAGTATCTATTTCATTCAAATCTTTCATTTTAAAGACCGAAGTTAGATACTTCTTAGTTTCAGAGATTTCAAGCATGTTCGTACTAAAAATCAACATGTCATCTACATAAAGACAATTATAACTCCATATTTCTTTGTGAACTTGGAATAAATACATTTGTCTGCTTGATTATGTACGAAACCATTTAATAGTATTACACTATCAAATTTTTTATGCCATTTTTTGGGCTTGTTTCAAGCCATAAAGAGACTTTATTAATTTACACACTTTACTTTCATTTTTCGAAAGAACAAATCCTTCAGGTTGATGCATATAAATTACTTCATCTAAGTTTCCATTTAAGAAGGCAGTCTTGATGTCCATTTGATGTACATATAAATTATATATAGATGCTAATGATAAAATGTAATGCCCCGTTCGTTTCGGTTGTCTTTTAAGGTCTCAAGGAGCCTCTAGTGCGAAGTTAAGTTGGAAGTTTTTCAATCAATTTAGTTTTTGTATAAGTTTATTCAAGGGTCAACTTCAAACGATCATTACTTCTATTATATAAGGATTTACGTGGCCTATGACCCACAAAATTAAAGTTCTTTGAGTCTTCTTTCCAACGCCACTGACCGCTTCAGTTATGCCTATTTTACTAGACACTGTCTGCTCTACACGGCCGACCGCGCGAATGAGGTGTCCGCCGCGTGGGCGCATGGGGAAGGCAGCACTACTGCCACATCCGCGCGACCAGCCGCATGGTCAAGGCTCTTGCCACGTGGCCGCGCATGCGAACTCGCTTTATTAGAATCCTAAGGTCGGTTTTTCCAAAAATTCTCATAGTTTCTCTCTTTTTTCAAGCCCTAAGTTGGTTTTCTCTTCTCTCCCAACCCTCCAACACCAAGGTATGTTCCTCTCATATATTTCAAGGTATTTCTAATCTATTCTAATCATTAGTTATGAATTTCACAAGATCCTACACAAAATCTTAAGGTTTCCAAGAGTAGCTAAGGCTAGAGTTTCTATCCCAAGAGTTCCTTTCCAAATCCTTCTTCTTCAAGGTATGTAGAACAATCCCCTTTCAACCTATTTCATAAGCATTATGTTTCTACTATTAGATATGAAATTTTATACTAGTTTTGTATGTGATTGGTTGAAGGGTTTTCAAAAGGAAAAATTACTTGAAGTTTCCAAATATTTTCTATGAAACCATTTATTATTTACTTATCAGTTTGAGATTATTGTTTGAAGTATGAACTTTAATTATGTGATGTTGATGTTGGGGCAAATTTCAGAGTTCAAGTATTTCTTTTGAAATTTGACTTATTACTTAAGTATTTATTTTGAACGAAAAGAAAAGGATTTTCTTAGATCCCTCATTTTGAAAATGGTTAATTGTTGAACTATGAGATGTTTAACTTGGAGGGATTTATGTATTATATGAGTTTTGAAATCCTTTAATTGTTGGGACAAATGATGTATGAATGATGATGGCATAATATGCTTAAGTTGACTTGCAAGTCTTGGTATGACGATACCAAACAAATGGATGCCTTAAGAATAACGAATCCCCCTTATGAAATGATTTGGTTAAATGTTTGAAAAGGAAAAAGATGGTCTTAAGAGAATTAGATGGTTAACCGAGGAGGGGTGATGTCGAAAGGCTCACTACCTGAAACCTACGTTTTGCCGACGTAGGGTATGAGTCGCTCCTTAAGTGGATGACTTTATGCTTCTCCTCTACGAGGATAACTTATGAAGGCCTTTTATGTTGTTATATACAGAAGGATCCCAATTCATGCGGTAAACATGGATTTGGGCTCAGCCGGTCGAGCATTGATCAGACCCACATAGCCCGTGGTGTAATATGTATGACATATTGGTTAAACCATCTAGTTCAGCAGTTAAATAAACAAATGATATTTTAATGATGTTGAATATTTGCCTTATATTTTTTACTATGATTTATGTTATGTTCGTACTTGCTTTTATGAACTGTGATATCCCTTTCCCTGGGCTGCATGCCAGTACTCGTCATACTGACCATCCTTGGACGCTGCATCTTTTCATGATGCAGGTTCAAAGGAATTTCCTCGTTGTTCCGTGTAGCATTAGGATCCTCGGGATTTTGATAAGTAAGTGGTGAGCCCTCCATACTTCTGGAAGGCATATGTTTCCCTTTATTAGTTGATTGGAGAACTCTTTCATATTTTATAGTATCGTCGGGGCCATGTCCCGACTTAGGAGTTAATCTTTATGTTAGAGGCTTTGTAGAGTAGTACTTGAAAGACATGGTTGGTTTCCTTATTCAAATGGATTTCTCTTATATATTGGGCTTGCTTCCAAAATTATTTATACTAGTGCAAATGATGTATGCTAAGGGGTTACTCGGGCCTCTTTGGTCTGGGTTGCAAGTTACGTCGGGGGCCTAGCCTCGGGTCATGACAAACCTAGTATCAGAGCATGGTTCATGGTCCTAGGGTGTCTACAAAGCCGTGTCGAGTAGAGTCTATCTTATGAGTGTGAAGCGCGCCACACTTATAACGCGGAGGCTACAAGGCATTTAAGAATGTTTCCTTTTCTTCATATTCTATTTCGTGCTAATGAGCCTAGTTCTAGGAAGATTTTTCTAACTCTTAAATTTTATGCATTTTAGATCATGCCTCCAAGAAGGACTACCGGGTCAAGCACTACGGATGGAACCTCAGTCCCCGCAAGGACGGCTGCTGAGGAGGTTCGCCCTACCCACGTGATATAGACCCATTATAGCATCTGCACTACTGCCCCCATCACTCCTACTGGAGCCCCACCAGTCCCTCCTGCTACTGCTACTGCTACAGCCCCTGCTACTGCTACTCCCTCCCAGGACTGGTGCTACTCGGGTCCAGACTCCAAAGGGCAAAGTTACAAATGCTGAGTTCAGACAAACTATGCAGATTCTTGCTCACCTTGTGTCCTCTCAGTCTCATCGATCACGGAGTGCTGGTGCTAATACCGAATTTTTAGATGCTACCAAGGTGGGTCAGTTCATGCGACTAAACCCACCAGTCTTCACGGGGTCCAATGCTGAAGAGGATTCTCAGGACTTTGTGGATGAGATGGAGAAGATATTCAGGGTCATGCATACTAGCGACACTGAGGTGGTAGATGTGGCAGCCTATTAGTTGAAAGGGGTGGCCTATCAATGGTATGATGAGTGGGAAGAAATAAGGGGTGAGGAAGTTGAGCCTGCCGTTTGGGAAGACTTCTCTGAAGCATTCCTTGACCACTACTTTCCATAGGAGTTGAAGGAAGCCAAGGCTGAGGAATTTGTAAATCTAAAGCAAGGTAATATGACAGTCAAGGAGTATGCTCTGAAGTTTAACCAATTGTCTTGTTATTCTCCGGAAATAGTATCTGATATGAGGGCTCGGATGAGGAAGTTTACAAATGGTATCTCAGATTTGATATTGTCATGCAAAGTGGCTATGCTGAATAAGGATATGGATCTTTCAAGACTAGTGGTGTATATTCATCAAGTTAAGAAAGAAAAGAAAAAGCAGACCGAGGCGGAAGAGCGCCAAAATAAGAGGGCAAGACCAGTAGACCAGGAGACAGACTGTCAGCATACTAGTAAGGGGGACAGACGTCGGTTCAGGAAGAGGTCTTAGGGACATACTCCTTCTTCAGCTAGTAAACTTGCCCCTAGACAATCGGGTGGTCAACGATTTTAGTCCAACCATGGCTCCAGGGTACAGGGTACCCAGCCTCATGGTAGTGTGGCCCAGTCAGCTTCATCCTACCCTCCTTGCGCTACTTGTGGAAAGTTGCATCTTGGGAAGTGTTATCAGGGGATCCTAGTGTGTTATGGGTGCGGCAGCCCGGTCATTCTAGCGTGAGTTCCCTTATGCAAAGAGGACTTCTGGGGGTAAAAAGGCCCCATATACTACTTCTTCAGCCCCTCCTGCAAAGGATGCTACTTCTGGTACAAGTGGGGGTCGTAATCGTCTCTATGCACTATCTACTCGCTAGGAGTTTGAGGCTTCGCCAGATGTTATCACGGGTATGTTACAGATATTCTCCCGTGATGTTTATATGTTGTTTGATCCCGGCTCTACCCTATCTTGTGTGTCCCCATATGTGGCAGTAAATTTTAGTTTTGCTCCCGAAAATATTCCCGAACCCTTCTTAGTTTCCACCCCTATTGGTGATTCCATTATTGCTAGGAAGGTCTATAAAAATTGTGTTGTGACTATTTTACTTAGGGATATGGTGGTGGACTTGGTAGAACTTGATATGATAGAGTTTGATGTCATTTTAGGGATGAATTGGATTCATTCTTGTTATTCTACTATAGGTTGTAGGATTAGAAAGGTTTTTTATTTTCCTAATGAGCCCGTCCTAGAATGGGAGGGTAGTCCCGTAGTGCCAAAGGGAAGGTTCATCTCTTATCTTAGAACCCGGAAGCTAATATCCAAAGGGTGTTTGTACCATTTAGTTTGGGTTAAGGATTCTAATATTGAAAGTCCCCCACTCCAGTCTGTTCCAGTGGTTAATGAATTTCTTGAAGTGTTTCTTGAAGACCTTCCCGGTGTTCCTCCTGATAGGGAGATAGATTTTGGGATAGACCTTTTACCCGATACTCGACCCATTTCCATTCCACCTTATAGAATGGATCCTGTAGAGTTAAAAAGGTTAAAGGAGAAATTGAAAGACCTTCTAGATAAAGGTTTTATCTGTCTTAGTGTCTCTCCCTTGGGTGCCTCCGTACTATTCGTGCGTAAGAAAAATGTATCTCTTCGTATGTGCATTGACTATCGCCAATTGAATAAAGTCACAGTGAAAAACAAGTACCCTCTCCCCATAATTGATGATCTCTTTGACCAACTTCAGGGTGCTAAGTGTTTCTCCAAAATAGATCTTCTTTCGGGTTACCATCAGTTGAAAGTTAGGGAGGCTGATATTCCGAAGACTGATTTTCGAACCCGATATGGCCATTTTGAATTTTTGGTTATGTCCTTTGGCTTGACTAACGCTCTTGCAGCCTTCATGGATCTTATGAATAGGGTGTTTAAGAAATTTTTGGATATGTTTGTAAAAGTTTTTATTGATGACATCCTGGTCTACTCTCGGAGTAAGGAAGAGCATGCCAGTCACCTCCGAGTTGTACTTCAGACTCTTAAAGAGCGAAAATTGTATGCCAAGTTCTCCAAGTGTGAATTTTTGCTAGACTCTGTGGCTTTCCTTGGCCATATTGTGTCTAGTGAAGGAATTAAAGTGGATCCTCAAAACATTGAGGAGGTGAAGAAATGGCCCAGTCCTGCGATTTTGACGGACATCAGGAGCTTCTTGGGTTTGGCGGGATACTATAGAAGATTTATGGAGAACTTTTCCTCTATATCTGCCCCTTTGACAAAGCTGACCCAAAAAAAAGCTAAGTTCATATGGTCCGATGTTTATGAAAGTAGCTTTGAGAAGCTAAAAAATCTTTTGACTTCTGCTCCGGTCTTGACTCTACCTGAAGGCGTTGATAGATTTATGGTGTATTATGATGCATCCCGGGTAGGACCTGGGTGTGTGCTTATACAATATGGCAAGGTTGTGGCGTATGCTTCTAGGCAACTGGAGGTGCATGCAAAGAACTACCCGACCCATGACCTTGAATTAGCGGCGGTGGTTTTTGCTCTCAAAATTTGGCGTCACTATTTGTATGGGGTGCACGTGGAAATCTTCATAGACCACAAGAGTTTGCAATATGTCTTCACCCAGAAGGAGCTGAATCTCGGGCAAAAGAGGTGGCTTGAATTATTGAAGGACTACGACATGAGTTTGCATTATCACCCAGGTAAGTCTAACGTAGTTGTTGATGCTCTTAGTAGGTTGTCCATGGGGATCCTTTCTCATGTAGAAGAGGAAAAGAGGGGATTGGTGAAAGACATTCACCGTCTTTCCAACTTAGGAGTCTGGCTGCTTGACTCTGAGGATGGTAAAATTATGGTTCATGAGATGGCTAAGTCATCCTTGGGTGCTGAGGTGAAGGAAAAGCAAGCTAATGACCCCATACTCATGCAAGTTAAGGAATATGTGGTGAAACAAAAGATTATGGCATTTAAAATAGGAAGAGATGGCATCTTGCGGTATCAAGAAAGAGTATGTGCAACGAACGTGGATGGCTTACGCGAGAGGATCTTGGCCGAGTCTCATACTTCCAGGTACACTATTTACCCTGGCTCTACTAAAATGTATCACGACTTGAAAGAAATGTATTAGTGGAATAATATGAAGAGAGAGTTGGTTGATTTCGTTGCTAAGTGTGCCACCTGTCAGCAAGTTAAGGTTGAACACCTAAGGCCTGGTGGCACGTCCCAAGACATAGCCATTCCAATGTGGAAATGGGAGATGATAAACATGGACTTTATCATCGGTCTCCCGCATTCGCGTAGCCAATATGATTCCATTTGGGTCATTGTGGATAGAATGACTAAGTCTTCTCATTTTCTTCCTGTGAGAACAACTTATTCAGGAGAAAATTATGCAAAGTTATACATTTAGGAGATTGTTAGATTGCATGGTGCACCTGTGTCCATAATATCAGACAGAGGTACGCAATTCACTTCTTAGTTTTGGAGAGCGTTTCAGAAAGGTTTGGGTACACAGGTGAACTTTAGCACCGCTTTTCACCCTCAGATGAATGGGCAAGTGGAACATACTATTCAGACTTTGGAGGATATGTTAAGAGCGTGCATCATTGACTTCAAAGGTAGTTAGATGGATCACTTGCCTCTTATTGAATTTGCCTACAACAATAGCTATTACTCAAGTATTCAAAAGGCACCATTCGAGGCTCTCTATGGTAAGAGGTGTAGGTCACCTATTGGATGGTATGAAGTGGGCGAGGCTAGGTTGTTAGGGACAGACCTTGTGCATCAAGCGATGGAGAAAGTTAAGATCATACGAAAGAGGCTAAAGATTGTCCAAATCCATCAAAAGTCCTATGCCAATGTTAGAAGGAGGGAGTTAGAATTCGGTGTTGGTGATTGGGTGTTCTTAAAAGTCTCTCCTATGAAAGAAGTGATGAGGTTTGGGAGAAAGCGCAAGCTCAGTCCTCGTTATATTGGCCCTTATCAGATTTTGAGTAAGATTAGAAATGTTGCTTATGAGTTGAAGTTACCCACGAGTTTGTCATCGGTTCATCTCGTATTTCATGTGTCTATGCTCAAGAAGTGTGTGGGTGACCATTCGGTTGTAGTTCCTATAGAGAACATTGGGGTGAAGGACTCCTTGTCATATGAAAAAGTTCCTATAGAAATTTTGGATCGTCAAGTCTGAAAGCTGAGGAGCAAAGAAATAGCTTCGGTGAAGATGTTGTGGAAGAATCAGAAGGTGGAAGAAGCTACTTGGGAGTCGGAGGAGGATATAAAGGCTAGATATCCCTCATTGTTCACTTCTTCAGACGAAGTTAATTAAGGTACATTTGAAGCTTGTCTAAAATCCCTTGTATGTTTTCTTAATGTTTCATGCGCATTCATATGTCATGCTAAGAAGTGTCCTTAATCATCATTTGGGGACAAATGATCGCAGGGGGGGGATAATGTAACACCCTATTCATTTCAGTTGTCTTTTAAGGTCTTAAGGAGCCTCTAATGCGAAGTTAAGTTGAAAGATTTTCAATCGATTTAATTTTTATATAAGTTCATTCATGAGTCAACTTCAAACGATCATTATTCCCGTTATATAAAGAGTTACGTGGCCTATGACCCACCAAATTAAAGGTCTTTGAGTCTTCATTCCAACTCCACTGACCACTTGTCAATATGACTTTTGAGTAAAAAGTTATGCCTATTTTACTAGACATTGTCCGGTCTGTGTGACCGACCGCGAGAACAAGATTTCCACCACATGAGCGCGCGGGGAAGGCAACACTACTGCCATATACGCGCGAAAAGTCACACGGTCAAGGCTCCATCCATGCGGCCGCGCACGAGAACTCGCTTTATAAGCATCCTAAGGTCGGTTTTTCCAAAAATTCTCATTTTTTCTCTCTTCTTTCAAGCCCTAAGTTGGTTTTCTCTTCTCTCCCAACCCTCCAACACCAAGGTATGTTCCTCTCATATATTTCAAGGTATTTCTAATCTATTCTAATCATTAGTTATGAATTTCACAAGATCCTACACAAAATCTTAAGGTTTCCAAGAGTAGCTAAGGCTAGAGTTTCTATCCCAAGAGTTCCTTTCCAAATCCTTCTTCTTCAAGGTATGTAGAACAATCCCCTTTCAACCTATTTCATAAGCATTATGTTTCTACTATTAGATATGAAATTTTATACTAGTTTTGTATGTGATTGGTTGAAGGGTTTTCAAAAGGAAAAATTACTTGAAGTTTCCAAATATTTTCTATGAAACCATTTATTATTTACTTATCAGTTTGAGATTATTGTTTGAAGTATGAACTTTAATTATGTGATGTTGATGTTGGGGCAAATTTCAGAGTTCAAGTATTTCTTTTGAAATTTGACTTATTACTTAAGTATTTATTTTGAACGAAAAGAAAAGGATTTTCTTAGATCCCTCATTTTGAAAATGGTTAATTGTTGAACTATGAGATGTTTAACTTGGAGGGATTTATGTATTACATGAATTTTGAAATCCTTTAATTGTTGGGACAAATGATGTATGAATGATGATGGCATAATATGCTTAAGTTGACTTGCAAGTCTTGGTATGACGATATCAAACAAATGGATGCCTTAAGAATGATAAGTGTCCCTTATGAAATGATTTGGTTAAGTAATTGAAAAGTAAAAAGATGGGCTTAAGAGAATTAGATGGTTAACCGAGGAGGGGTGATGTCGAAAGTCTCACTACCTGAAACTTACATTTTGCCGACGTAGGGTATGATTCGCTCCTTAAGTGGACGACTTTATGCTTCTCCTCTACGAGTATAACTTATGAAGGCCTTTTATGTTATTATATACAGAAGGATCCTAATTCATGCGGCAAACATGGATTGGGGCTCAACCGATCGAGCGTTGATCAGACCCACATAGCCCGTGGTGTAATATGTACGACCTGTCGGTTAAACCATCTAGTTCAGCAGTTAAATAAATAAATGATCTTTTAATGATGTTGAATATTTGCCTTATATTTTTTTACTATGATTTACATTATGTTCCTATGATTTGCTTTTATGAACTGTGATATCCCTTCCCCTTGGTTTCATGCCAGTACTCATCGTACTTTCCATCCTCGGACGCTGCATCTTTTCATGATGCAGGTTCAGAGGCCTTTCTCGCGGTTCCGTGCAGTACTAGGATCCTTAGAATTTCGATAAGCAAGTGGTGAGCTCTCTATACTTCCGGAAGGCATATGTTTCCCTTTATTAGTTGATTGGAGAACTCTTTCATATTTTATGGTATCGTCGGGGCCATGTACCGACTTAGGAGTTAATCTTTATGTTAGAGGTTTTGTAGACTGGTACTTGAAAGACATGGTTGGTTTCCTTATTCAAATGGATTTCTCTTATATATTGGGCTTGCTTCCGAAATTATTTATACTTGTGCAAATGATGTGTGCTAAGGGGTTACTCGGGCCTCTTTGGTCTGGGTTGCTCGTTACGTCGGGGGTCTAGCCTCGGGTCATGACATAAAAGTACTCTAATGTACGTTATTCTTGCTACATGAGCATCTGTGTCAAGATAATCAATGCCTTCCTTTTGAGTGAAACCTTTAGCCACTAATCTTGCTTTGAATATATGAACCAAACCATATGTATTATATTTTCTTCTGAAAACCCATTTACAATCTATAGGTTTTTATCCAAGAGGGAGATCAACTAAAACCCAGGTGTTGTTCGACATAATCGATTCCATTTCATCATCAATGGCCTCCTTCCAAAAGGCAACATCTCTTGAAGACATAGCCTCTTGATACATCTTTGGGTCATCTTCTACATCAAGTAAGATAGACATGCTATTACAGAGAGTTGTTCTATCTCCTTCAACAAGAAAAATTATAGCTTGTGAAGAAATAAAGTCAGAACCAAGATGTTTTTCTTTTCTAATTATTTTGCCTTTTCTCGATTCTAATTATTTATTATCACTTTTTTCTTTGTCCGTAATATTTTCAAACTGTGACTTCTCATATACACCAACTCCACTTTGAATAGGTTCAATCGAAGGTTCAGTCGCAGAATCATCTATGAATTTATTTTCAATAAACTCAACATGAATGAATTCTACAATTACATTAGACTTTAGATCCAATAGACTATAAGCTTTTGAATTTTGTGCATATTTCACAAAATCACTTTTGATTCCTCTAGGCCCCAACTTAGATCTTTGATGATGTGGAATCTTATAATATGCTATACACCCCCACACTTTAACATAACTAAAGTTTGGCTTTCTGTCATTTCAAAGTTCATAGGGCGAAAAATTTATACTTTTAGAAGGCACTCTATTTAATATGTGACATGTTGTTAATAATGCTTTTTCCCATAAATTATGGGGTAAATGTGAGTTCTTTAACATAGCATTAACCATGTCTACTAATGTCTTATTTTTTCTTTCAGCCAAATCATTTTATTGTGGTGTGTAAGGAGTACTTTTTTGATGTATTATACCATACTCTTCACAAAAGTATTAAATTCAGTAGAAAAATATTCGCCTCCTCTATCATCACACAATATCTTAATTTTGCTAGCCTTTTGATTTTCCACAACAGATTTATACTCTTTAAATTTCTGTAAAGCTTCATATTTTGTCCTAACTAAATAAACAAAAGTGAATCTAGAAAAATCATCTATAAAGGTAATAAAATATCTTTTACCACCTCTAGTTAATTCTCCATTTAGTTCACATATATCAAAATGTACTAAATCTAGCAATTTGATAACTCTTTCAACTTTTCAAAAAGGTTTCTTAGTCATTTTTGCTTGTATGCATATTTCACATTTTCCTACATGTTTACTATTGCAAGCAATATAACCATTTTTGGACATGTAATTTAACGAATTAAAATTTAAATGTCCTAATCTAGCATGCCATAAAAATAAATTAGATTCAACAATATAAGCAGAACCATAGTTTATTGCATTAATACTGAGTTTGAATATGCCATCACAAGTGTATCCCTTTTCAACAAATACACCATTCTTAAATACTATTACATGATTAGATTCAGTGACTATCTTAAAGCCTTTCTTAGATAACAAACTAGCAGACATTAAGTTCTTCTTCATATCAGGAACATGGTACATATTTAGCAACATTAGCTTCTGTCCGGATGTGAAATTGATTTCAACACTTCCCTTTCCGGCAACATCCGCAGTCACGTGATTGCCCATCAAAACCTTCTCAGATTCCTTCACTTCTACATAAGTCTTGAACATATTCTTGTCATAACAGACGTGAATAGTGGCACCGAAATCCAACCAGCACACTTGACTCTTAGTAGTAGCAGCAGCCATGTTTAACTCTGTGACCATATTACATGGTATAATAGAAACGATTGCAACAAATTCTTGAGAAGAACTTCCTATCATATTTGCATTCTCTGAATATCTAGGCTTTCCTGAATTTTCAGGCTTTTCATGGTTAAAATTAATTCCTGCTTTCTTGAACCTGCAGTCACGAATTTTGTGTCCTCCCTTTCCACAATGATGACATGTAATATTATTTTTCTTTTTAAAATGAGTTTTCATGGAAACTCTCAGATTTTTTTTTCCACTTCATGTATCATTCTGATCAACAACATTAACTGTGGAATTTGAAGGTTTCAAAATAGCATCACGAGCACGAGTCTCACTTTTAATTTGAATGTGAGCTCGAAATTGTTCCACAGTCAATTTAGCGTAAGAATGCAGGATTTTCTTTCCATAGTCATTCCAAGAAGAGGGCAGTTTTGAAAGTATAGCACCTATTTGAAGTGCATCAGAAATTTTAACTTCAAGATCACTTAGTTTTGCAATACCTCACTTTTCATTTTTTTTAAGTAGTCTGCAATGCTGTCCAGATTTTCCTAGGAGACTTCAAGTTTTGATACAGATCATAAAGATGATCTGTTAATGTATTCAAAATATGTCCTCGACAGAGTAATTCATCATCTTCACATTTATTTCTCTTTGCAATCGCATCTTCAGAATCCTTGGAAGTGAATTCAGGTAGGGCACTCAATTGCGGATCAAGTACATAAAAAATTTTCAAGGCGGTTAATAGAAAAATCATCTTTTCCTTTCAACGACTAAAATTTGATCCATAAAAATGATCAAATTTAATGATCTCTTTAGGATTTTCAACAACGGACAGAATGTTCTCCATAGCAGAATATTTCTTTAAGATTGTTAGGAAAAAAAAGAGAACAAAAAAACTTTGAGGCATGAATAAATTCATTGTCCTTAAAGAAATATTGACGGTATCTTCTTTAGGGGAATACAGACAAGTTTCTTTAGGATTCTTCAAAGCCAAAATTATTACTGCAGAATATTTAGTCACTCCAGAATAACTTTATTTATAGAAGAAGAAGACAACCATTCTGAAAAGGTGACTTATCTGAACAGGTGTGAAAAAGACAATTTTGAAGAGGTGTCTTAGGTTGCTTATCTGAACAGGTGTTTCAGTTAAAACTAAAATTGAAATTTGAAATTTAAATTTCAAATAAATTAAAACCTGTAACAGAAAATAAAGAAAACTAAAAGAAAATAAAATAGTCTTTTATTTGAAGGTCCGACCCGGCCCTCGCTCAAGTCCAAGTCCAAGTCCAAGTCCTCGCTCAAGTCCAAGTCCAAGTCATTATATTTATATATATATAGAACATTTGGTGGGCTCACACATTCAAGTACACATAAAGGGCCAAAGTATTTAAACCTTCTCACTCCTTCCTTTTCCACCAATGTGGGATAAGTTTCCTACAAGTACAAACTATTTTACATGCTCCAATAACAACCAAGAAAAAATGATAAAGGTGTTGATGAGAAGTGTATCAACTATTGAAAGTTGGAGAGAAGTGCTCCAACACAACTAAAAAAAACATAACGAGAGTTGGAGAGAAGTACTCCAACAATTAAAGGTTGAAGAGAAGTGCTTCAACAATTGAAGATTGGAGAGAAGTGCTTCAATACAACAACCATGAAGACAACAAAAGGGCAAGAGTATACAACTTTGAATTACATGAGAATGTTGGAATAATAATTTAAAGTTGGAGTAGAAAACCAAATTTGTTTAGAATTTGGTATTTATTTAAGGTAACTTACATAAATTATTCTACTATAGGAGCTAATTACTCCCTCTTCCAGTACTTTCAATATTACATAATATACCACTCAGATACATCACTACAAGCATCCACACCACTCAGATACATCACTACAGACATCCACACCACTCAGATATATCGCTACAAGCACCCAGATACATAATTTTATCTCGGATATATCACATAAGACATATATCTGTTGTCCGAATACATAGTTTAGTCTCAGATATATTGCATTTGCATGTATCTAAGGAATTACAACATGTATTCGCATATATCTGAGCGGTTACAACATGTATCAGCATGTATCTGAGGGGTTATAATATGTATCTGCATGTATTTGATACATGTGATGTATCTGAGTTTTTGAGGATATGCAGTGTAGCATGTATCTGATAGAAAGAGGGAGATTTTTTGATAAGATATGGTATATTAAGTAATTAAAATAAACTTGTTGAATTAATAGTAGATATGATAAAGATGTTTGTTTGTTTAGATAATTTTTCCTTTATTTATTTTATTTGTATAATTAGGATAGTATTGCAAAACTTTAACACTTTTTAAATTTAGTTAATTTTTCCCTTGGAGTACCATGTTTATTTCGCGAGCAAATTATTTTTTAATAAAAGAAGTCTTCGTTGTCACTCAGTTTAGTTGAAATCATTTCTTGCAAATATTAATTATTTTCTTTCTTCAAATAGATTGTCTTGAAATAGTAACTTTTCCTTTCACTTAATAAATTTCCTTTTTTTCAAAAGTTAGTTAAATAAAATGAAGTTTGAAAATAACTAGATAAATGTGTGTTAGTGGATATTTGATATGCCTTAAAAATATTCCTAAAATGTTAATAAGAACTCATACTCGGATTTAAAACTCAAAAGATTTTTATCTGTTTTAAGTCTTTTTGGATTATTTTCAAAGGTTTTCTTAACTTTTCTAAATAAATTAAGTGGCGACTCTGTTTTGATTGAAATTTGAGAATTTTCTATAAGTTTTCAAGTTTAATAATGTCAAAATCATTCCTTTTCTGCGAAAACATTTGTGGTTTTCTATTATGCAAGTGATGATTGTGTGGCTTTTTGGCGACCTGGAGATCTCAGTTGGACTAAAATTGACATTCAAGCTTGGAGAAAAATATTTTATTCATAAACACAAATAATTTTTCACTACTCAAAAATATGTGATAGAGCACCCCTATTTATAATACTAGAAAACTAAATTAAACTAGGACTGCAAAACCTATTTTAATATGAATTAGGAGAAATAAATCCTAACTAGACATGGATTAAATAAAGAAAAAATTACCTAAAGAGACAAACATCCTTACCATATCTACTATTAGTCCAACAAGTTTATCTTAATTACTTAATATATCACATCTTATAAAAAAATCTCTTTCTAACAGATACATCGCTACACCACATATCCCTAAAAACCCAGATATATTGCATGTATCAAATACATGTAGATACATGTTGTAACTCCTCAGATACATGCCGATACATATTGTAACCCCTCAGTTACATGTGAATACATATTGTAATCCCTCAGATATATGTGAATGTGATGTATCTGAGACTAAACCATGCATCCGGACAATGAATACATGCCTTATCATTTGAAAGACCTCTTAGAAAAAGGTTTCATCAGACACAACGTCTCTCCGTGGGGTGCTCCAGTTCTCTTCGTACGTAAGAAAAAAGGTTCACTCAAAACGTGCATCAATTATTGTCAGTTGAACAAAGTTACAATTAAGAATAAGTGTCTCATCCCTAGGATTGATGACTTGTTCGACCAGCTTCAGGGTATCAATTATTTCTCCAAGATTGATCTCAGGTCAGGTTATCATCAGCTTAAAGTTAGAAAATGTGAAATTCCAAAGACAACCTTCAAAATTCTGTATGGTTGTTGCTTTCAAGCGCACACGCAAGTGTACGTGGTCGTGCAAGTAATAAAGTGGCTCTTGTGAGCCAAATATCGATTCCACAGGGACTTGGTGTTTAGAAGACAATCCAACTTAATTATTACTATTGAAGTTAAACAAGTGTGATTCGTAACCAAGAAGAGTTTGAGTTGCTTTTGTAAACTAAATACTATAAATAACAACGCTAAGAAATCTGAGTTATGAACAATATATAGAGAGATCTAGGGTTGAGGCATTTACTTCACATTCATGCATAACTATAGTTTCTAGCCGGTGTTAGTGTTTATCGTGAGTGTTGATCCATGGGGTTGTTATTACAACTTGATAATGGTCATCCTCTAAGTTATCTACCTAAATTAATCTCACAACTACATCGTTGAGCAGGAATGGGAGTCTTTAATTCGGATGCATTTAAACTATCTTCCCGTTTCATTAACCAAGTGGGGAGTTTAGGTATATCGCTATCCTAACCGCATATCATCCTTTACAATTGATATCTAACAATTAAAGACATGATCCACACTCCATACATTCTTCATTCTATCCCTCCACTCCTATAGTCAATTCATTTCGAGACTTAGATTTATCCTAAAGTTCATGACACTTTAGAATAGTAAAACAAGAACGCAAGAACAATCACATGACATGATAAACATATAAACCAACTATAATCATAATTAAGCAATCATGTTGTAGCCTCAACCATAGAAAGAGACTAATATTCATACAACAAATCTCCATAGATGAGTTCATAAAGTAAAACTACAAGAAATAAAAGTTAAAGAACAAAGAACCCTAGTTTGAGCTCCTTGATGTCTTGTTTGCTCCCCAATTCGTATGTTCTTCTAAAGATATATGTAAATATGGATAATTACTCTTTATATAGTATTTTAGGTCGTCCCCATAATATACATACGCATTTACAACTTTTCCTCCACTTAAACCAAGTTAAAAACCCCAATTTTGAACGTTTTAGGGGGATTACGTTGCGTGGCTGGCCGCGTGGCCAAACCAGTAGCCCCTTGTGATGGTGTGTGCGAGTCATAGCCTCCACACATGATTTTGGGTGTGTGAGGAATTTCCTCATCCCCTTCCTTGGGGTGTGCGAGGCATGGCCCCCCTCCAAAGCGTGAAGGTTCGCCCAATTTTGCTCTCTTCTCCTTGTGCACTTGGTCCTTGATTTCCCACTTCTTGTAGCTTGTTTGTAGGCTTAATTTAGCTTACATAGATCCTACAATGATCTGATACAACAATTCCTAACACACATTAGTCCATACAACAAAATATAGCTCATCAAAGTACACTAGAATACGCATAGCTCAAGCTAGCAAAGCTAGTTTTCTCGTCTAAACTCTATTTGATCATTTTGACTCTTGACTTG
This sequence comes from Jaltomata sinuosa, assembly GCA_003996215.1. Classification (NCBI taxonomy): domain Eukaryota; kingdom Viridiplantae; phylum Streptophyta; class Magnoliopsida; order Solanales; family Solanaceae; genus Jaltomata; species Jaltomata sinuosa. The sequence goes on along the minus strand of QJPP01001223.1, from coordinate 110,513 downwards.
TTCCAAATGCACTTTAAACATGTACTTTAACAACCAAATACACACATACATACTATATACCTCAATATTTCATCAAGTTATCCTCAAAAGTAAGCTAAACGCGCATAGATAATGTGTCACGCCCCGAGGCTACCCACTAGACATAACACGAGACCCGAGACCATAAGTTCCCCAAGTTAACACGCATAGCATACTCAGACATTCATAATAAAACATAGCAGAAGCATCAAAATGAAGAGATAAATAGACTGAGTCATCAATAACTCAAACATAACATAACAGAATCTGAAACTCAAATACAAAATCTCTACTAAGTCTGAAAGCCTCTAAACTGAACAATGAGTTGCTGGGACAAGACCTCAGCTAACTCCAAATACTAAACAGAAACCATAAATATAGACAACTAATATTAATCCTCGAAGTATGAGGACTCACCACTCAAAGTTGGGACACCAGCTAAACTCTAGTCACGAATCTGAGGACCCAAACTTGAATCTACATCATCAAGAGGATGCAGCGCAAGAAATGCATCAGTACTATAGGATGTACCGAGTATGTGAGATATGCATGATCATGTTAAAACATACGTAAAACATTCTTAAAACATAGAAGAAACTAAGATCATGCATAATAGAGAAGTCATAAGTAATATCATAATTTAAGCATGAGATGAAAGATAACATAGCATGAGACTTAAAAACATTCATACAGGAGTTTCTTATAATCGACAATAGACCATGTGAGCTACATGGAATCTAACTACATAACTCTAGTTAGCAAAGTTGTCCCAAACCCTGCCAAAGAACGGGACACCATAATTCAACTATATAACCCTAGTTGGCAAAGCTGCCCTAATGCCTACTGAAGCACAGGACACCATGATCAAATGTGGAACCACTTTTATAAGCCCATAGGGTGATTCATAACCTATGATGGCAACATAGTTTTGGACTTAGGTAATCGACCCTCATCGCTCGGTGCTAAATACTACTCCCAAAATATGCATATATATCAGAACATACTTGTGGCATATCTGATGCCAAATCTGTTTGAAAATCATAAAGACATATTTGATGCCATGCAATTCTCATATCATAAGTTCTTGAAGCTTAGCATAGCCATAATTCAAAACATATTTTTCTTTCTGAATTCATAACTTGAAGAATTAGGCATGCGATTTCATAAATACATAAGGCCATGTTATCTAAACATGCCAATTTTCACTTGAAATCATGCAATTCAATGGAATCATGTTATAAAATCATCTTTAATGCACGGACTTTTGAAATCAATTAAGGAACTTTAAATAAAACATACATAAGCAATGAGAAACCCTGAATTGATACTTTAAAACTGAACCCATGAGTTTTCTCCAAATTGGGTAAGAACCCTAATTTCATAAATTCATAAATCAAAGTAAAATCATGAGTTTTGGGCATAAGGGTGAAGGGATTCCCTTATTGAATACCCGCATACCTTATTGAAGCTAGCTTGATCTTAAGATGAAAAGAAATTGAGGATTGACCTTGGAGCTTGAAACTTTGAGCTTGAAGGAGTTCTTTCTTATTTTGGGAGATGAATGAGGAATAATGAAAGACTTAGGCTAATAAGAGTAAAAACTCTATCAAAAGTGGCCAAAACGACCTCACATAAGAGTTAAAAGGGTGGATAATTACAAAAATACCCCTAGGATTTAATTAAAGAAAAGTTGTTAAAAATCTTGGATTCAGGAATCACGTGTGCAATCCATGAGTTGTAGACTGAACCACGACTCATGGTTTCCACTCGTGGTTCCTGGCCTAAATGATCAACTACATGGGAAGTTCTACGGGTTAATAGGATGGACCTTAGTTCAAACTACAACCCCTAGACCAACTCGTGATTCTCAGGGAATTTGGCAGATCTCAGATCAAGTTCCACGAGTTAGCAGGATGGTCCGTATTTCAAACTACGGACTGTAGAAACCAATTGTGAAACCTAGGGAAATTGTCAACTCTCTGATATGATTCCACGAGTTGACAGGATGGGCCGCAGACTGAACCACGGTCCATAGAACTAACTCGTGGTTCTCAGACCAGAGACTGAACCAGCAGACTTAAACCATTACTCCACTCCATGACTCGTGGTTCAAACCACAGTCCGTGGCTTGGACCCATAATTCCTGGAAAGTTCAAAATTCTCAGATTTTCTAAGTTTGAAAGTTGGATTGGATTTCAGGGTGTTACAATATATCCCCCTTGGGATCATTCATCCTCGAATGAAGACTAAGCAAGGAAAACTGGAGAGAAAATAGCCCAACCAAGCAACAAAATATGAAACTCAAGGATAAACATGAAAAGTGAGCTTTTCAACTTAGAACATGACTGAACTAACTTCGAAAAATGTGCATGCATGCTAGGATCATGAGGGAAACATATGGAGTAGACTAGGAGGGAAAAACTAAGGAGAAAACTATTACCTCAAGATGAAACTGAGTCGAAAGGAAAGAGATGAGGGTACTTAGCTTTCATGGCTGCTTCTTCTTCCCAAGTAGCACTCTCAACTAGCTGATTTCTCCAAAGGACCTTCACCGAAGCGACATCTTTGTTTCTCAACCTCTAAATCTGGCGATCAAGAATCTCTACGGGAACTTCCTCATAAGTAAATCTATCCTTCATACTCACATCTTCCAAAGGAACAATCAAGGTCGGATCACCAACACACTTCTTTAACAAGGAAACATGGAAAACAGGATGAACCACTTCTAAATCTGTTGGCAAATCCAACTCATAAGCAACACTACCAACTCTCCTCAGGATCCGATAAGGACCTACATAGCGGGGAGTAAGTTTCCTTTTCTTGTCAAACTTCATCACACCCTTCATGGGTGACACTTTCAGAAATACCCAATCATCAACCTCAAACTCCAACTCTCTTCTCCTCACATCTGCATATGATTTTTATCGACTCTGAGTGATCTTCAACCTCTCTCTAATAATCTAAACCTTCTCCATAGTCTCGTGAACCAAATCTGGTCCAATCAAAGCTTCCTTACTTATCTCAAACCAACCAATAGGAGATCTGCACCTCCTCCCATAAAGTGCCTAATAAGGTGCCATCTGGATGCTAGAATGAAAGTTGTTATTATAAGAAAACTCGATAAGAGGTAATTGATCATCCCAATTACCTTTGAAATCAATCATACAAGCTCTCAATATATCCTCCAAAGTCTGAATAGTACGCTCTTCCTGTCCATCCGTCTGTGGGTGAAAAGTTATGCTAAGCTTAACCTGAGTACCAAGATCTTTCTGAAATGACTTCCAAAACTGGGACGTAAACTGAGTACCCCTCTTTGAAATGATAAACAATGGAACACCATGAAATCTGACTATCTCCCGAATGTAGAGTCTGGCATAATCATCCGCTGAATCCGTAGTCTTAACAGCCAAAAAGTGGGATCACTTAGTCACTCGGTCGACAATGACCCAAATAAAATCATGTTGCCTTCGAGTACGAGGCAAACCAGTAATAAATTCCATATTTATCGCTTCTCATTTCAAAGTAGGGAGATCAATATCCTGAGTCATACCACCCGGTCGCTGATGCTCTACTTTCACTTGTTGACAGTTGGGACACTTAGCCATAAAACCTGCTCTGTCTCTCTTTATCCCACTCCACTAATAGACTTCACGTAGGTCACGGTACATCTTGGTGGCAACCGGGTGAATAAAATACCTAAATCTATGAGCCTTTGTCAAAATCTATTGTCTCAACTCATCTATGTCAGGAACACACAATCGACCCTGATATCTAAGCACACCATCTCCCCCTTGGGAGAAAACCTCTACCCTCTGCTGATGGACTGCACCCTTTAGGTGGTGCAAAATAGGATCACTGTTTTTCTTTCCTTTCACTTCTGCTACCAAGAAAGATTCGAAACCATTCTGGACAATAACACCACCTTCTGTCGAATCCATAAGGTGAACTCCCAAACGACCAAGTCGATGAACCTCTTTGGCCAATTCCTTCTTTTTGTCCTCAACCGAAGACACTACCCATAGACAACCTATTAAGTGCATCTGCCACGACATTGGCCTTACCCGAATGGTAAATCACACTCATATCATAATCCTTAAGAATCTCAAGCCACCTCCTTTGACGAAGATTCAATTCCTTTTGAGTGAAAACATACTGAAGACTTTTATGGTCGGTGAATACATCCACGTGAACACCGTACAAGTAATGTCTCCAAATCTTCAAAGAAAAAACTACGGTCGCCAACTCAAGATCATGAGTAGGGTAGTTCTTCTCATAAATCTTAAGCTGTCTCAAAGCATAAGAAATCACCTTGCCATATTGCATCAAAACACAACCCAAACTAATTTTAGAAGCATCACAATACACCACAAAGTCATCTAGGCCCTCAAGGAGAGCCAACACTGGAGTTTTGCTGAAAGTTCTTCTCACAAAGATTAGACCATTGAAATTTCACATTTTCCTGAGTCAACTGAGTGAATGGGGCAGGAATGGAAGAAAACCCTTCCACAAACCTCTTGTAGTAACCATCTAAACTCAAAAAGCTCCTAATATCATACAGGAAAGTGGGTCTAGGACAGTTCTTTACTGCCTCAATCATTTGAGAATCAACTCGAATACCATCTCTAGTCACAATATGACCCAGAAAAGCAACATACTGCATCCAAAACTCACACTTGCTAAACTTAGCAAATAACTATCGATCCTTGAGAGTTTGCAACACCACTCTCAAATGGTCTGCATGCTCCTCCTTACTCCAAGAGTAGATAAGGATATCATCAATGAACACAATCACAAAAATATCCAAATACTTCTTGAACACATGGTTCATCAAATTCATAAAAATTGCAGGAGCATTCGTTAGTCCAAAAGACATAACCATAAATTCATAATGATCATACCGAGTTCTGAAGGATGTCTTCAGAATGTCACACTCTCAAATACGTAGCTGATGATAACCAGATCTAAGGTTGATCTTGGAGAAGTAACTGGCACCCTGAAGCTGATCGAACAAATCATCAATCCTAGGAATAGGATACTTATTCTTGATTGTGACCTTGTTCAATGATGATAGTCGATACACATTCTGAGGGAATCATCTTTCTTTTGCACGAATAAGACTGGAGCACCCCATGGAGAAATGCTGGGTCGGATAAAACCTTTATCAAGGAGGTCTTTCAACTAATCCTTCAATTCCTTAAGATCCAAGGGAGCCATCCTATAAGGAGGAATAGAGATAGTATTCATATCTGGGAGAAGATCTAATCCAAAGTTGATATCCTGCTCGGGAGAGACTTCAGGCAAATCTTTGGGAAATACTTCTAGAAACTCATTCACAACAGGGACAGACTGAAGAGATGGGGCTTCAGACTATCTGTCCATAACCCAAACTATATGATAGACATAACCCTTAGAAATTATCTTCCTAGCCTTAAGATAAGATATGAAAGGACCCTTTGAGGATGGAGGACTACATTGCCACTCTACGACAGGTTCGTTTGAGAATTTGAAACTAACAACTCGAGTACGACAATCGACCGAGGCATAACATGCATAAAACCAATCCATACCAAGAATAACATCAAAATCAGTCATCTCCAACTCTACTAGATCTGCTGAAGTGACTCTATGAAGGACTGATATAGGGAAATTTTGGTAGATTCTTTTGGCTAGGACTGACTCACCAACAGAAGTAGAAACACAAAGGGTTCTAAAAGTTGTTTAGGGCAAATTTTGAACTTGTAAGCAACATAAGGGGTCGTAAAAGATAAGTAGGCACCCGAATCTAATAAAACATACATATCAAGAGAAAAGACTTTCAACATACCAGTCCCAATATGTGGTGAACTCTCCTGGTCCTGGCGTGAGTACATGGCATAAAGACAGTTCTGGCGCTGACCCCTAGAACTAGAAGCAGTGCCTTGCTGGGCTGGTCGACCTCCTGATGCTGCTGGGGCAGATTGTGTCCAACCTCCTCCTTGTCCCTTTCTAATTGAAGGGCAATCTCTAATCTTATGTCCAGCCTGACCACACCTGAAGCAACTACCTGAACCGGCTAGACACTCACTCGGATGACTCTTTTTACACTTGCCGCAAATGGGGTAGGAAGGCCCCTTGGCAACACTTCTTTGCGAATAGGAACCAGATCCTTTGCCAGCCTGATCATGGCGAGGCCTAGGGGCCTGGGTAGGAACACTAGCTGAAGAATGAATGGGCCCTAATGATTTCTTTTGAAATGAAGAGTGATGTCTGCCTCTGGACCTTTGATGGCCAAAACCTGAACTCTCCGATCTAACCCTCTTGTTCTCCCTTTCCATCTCCCTCAACTTATCTCTCTCGATCTAATGGGCATGAGTCATAATTTGAGAAATATCCATGTCACCCAAAAGCAGAGTGGACCTACACTCCTTCTTTACCAGAGCCGACACTCCATAAACATACTTACTCATCTCACCCCACGGGTTATCTACCATGGAAGGAGCATACCTAGAAAGCTGGGTAAACTTCAATCCGTACTCCTGAACCAACATTGAACCTTGCCTCAAATTTATGAACTCTTTGACCTTAGCTTGTCTCAACTCCCTCGAGAAGAACCAGTCAAGAAAAGCCCTTTCAAAGCATTCCCAAGTCATAGGGACCACATCCCTAGCCTTAGCATATTTCCATTGAGTAAACCAAATATGAGCCACGTCCTTGAGTTGATAGGAGGCTAGCTTAATACAATCAACACCACCCACTTGCATCACACCAAATATCTTCTTTACCTCATCTAAGAAATTTTGTGGATCCTCACCAACTTTCGAACCCCAGAACTCAGGTGGTTTCATATGAATGAAATCTCAAACTCGGGCCATTATTCCACCTTGAGGGTGGACAGGGATAGGAGCCTGTTGATTGGCCTGAGCAACCATAGTCTGAGCTAGCATATGAATGGCATTTCTGAACTCTGCATTTGTGACCTCGGGGTCTGGAATTGGAGAATCAACATTTTGAGCGGCTCGGTGAGGCATGGCACAACAAGGAGGCATAATCTGAAATGCATAAAGAATAGATTAGAGGTTAATAGAGTTAAACTCCATCGCATAATATTGATCAAGAAAGAAGTGAAGTTTTTCCTAAGACATCTCATAGCTTCTCTCTCATAAGTGTGGCGCGATTCACAAACATGAAAGAAACTCAACTCGATGCGGCTTTCAGACACCCTAGGACTCTTAAACCTGAGGCTCTGATACCAAGTTTGTCATGCCCCGAGGCTACCCCCTAGAAGTAACACGGGACTCGGAATCACAAGTGCCCCAAGTTAACCCTTTGTAATAGCATACTCAGACATTCATAAGAAAACATAGCGGAAGCATCAAACTAAAGAGATAAATAGACTGAGTCATCAACAACTCAAACATAACATAACAAAATCTAAAACTCAAATACAGAATCTTTACTAAGTCTGAAAGCCTCTAAACTGAACAATGAGTTACTGGGATAAGACCCCAGCTAACTCCAAATACTAAATAGAAACCATAAAGATAGATAATTGATACTAGTCCTCAAAGTATGAGGACTCACCACTCAAAGCTGGGACACTAGCTAAACTCTAGTCACGAATCTGAGGATCCGAACTTGAATCTGCATCATCAAGAGGATGCAGCACAAGAAATGTGTCAGTACTATAGGATGTACCGAGTATGTGAGATATGCATGATCATGTTAAACCATATGTAAAATATGCTTAAAACATAGTAGAAATTTAGATCATGCATAATAGATAAGTCATAAGTAATATCATAATTTAAGCATGAGATAAAATATAACAGAGCATGAGACTTAAAAAGATTCATACAAGAGTTTCTTATAACCAATAATAGACCATGCGAGCTACATGGAATCTAACTATATAACCCTAGTTAGCAAAGCTGTCCTGAACCCTGCCAAGGAATGGGACACCATAATCCAACTATATAACCCTAGATGGCAAAGCTTCCCTAATGCCTGCTAAAGCACAGGACACCATGATAAAATGTGGAACCACTTTCATAAGCCCATAGGGCAATTTATAACCTACCCTGGCAACGTAGTTTGTGACTTGGGTAATCAACCCTCGTTTCTAGGTGCTAACTACTACTCCCAAAATGTTCATATAGCTCACAATATACTTGTGGCATATCTGATGCCAAATCTATTTGAAAAGCATTAAGATATATTTGATGTCATGCAATTCTCATATCATAAGTTCTTGAAGCTTAGCATAGCCATAATTCAAAACATACTTTTCTTTCTGAATTCATAACTTGAAGAATTAGGCATGCAATTTCATAATACATAAGGCCATGTTATCTAAACATGCCAATTTTCACTTGAAATCATGCAATTCAATGGAATACAACAACAACAACAATAACAACATACCCAGTGTATTCCCACAGCGTGGGGTCTGGGGAGGGTAGAGTGTACGCAGTCCATACCACAACCTCAGAGGTGAGATTGAGAGGTTGTTTCCGATAGACCTCCGGTTCAAGACAAAACAGTCTAAAAAATAGGCTAAAAAGGACGTAACAATGATACAGGATAAAAATACAAGATAAACCTACAAGAGATGATACGAAGTAATATGTAGTAACAAACAACAGACAGCACTGCCAATTCAATGGAATCATGCTATAAAATCATCTTTAATGCAAGGGCTTTTGAAATCAATTAAGGAACTTCAAATAAAACATACATAAGCAATGAGAAACCATGAATTGATACTTTAAAACTGAACCCATTAGTTTTCCTAAAATTCGGTAAGAACCCTAATTTCATAAATTCATAAATCAAAGTAAAATCATGAGTTTTGGGTATAAGGGTGAAGGGATTCCCTTATTGAATACCCACATACCTTATTGAAACTAGCTTGATCTTAAGATGAAAAGAAATGGAGGCTTGACCTTGGAGCTTGAAGGAGTTCTTTCTTCTTTTGGGAGATGAATGAGGAATAATGAAAGACTTAGGCTAATAGGAGTAAAAACCCTACTAAAAGTGGCCAAAACAACCTCCCTTAAGAGTTAAAAGGGTGGATAATTACAAAAATACCCCTGAAATTTAATTAAAGAAAAGCTATTAAAAATCTCAAATTCAAGAATCACAGGTGCAATCCACGAGCCATAGACTGAACCACGACTCATAGTTTGCACTCGTGGTTCCTGGCCCAAATGATCAACTGCAGGAGAAGTTCTATGAGTCAATAGGACAGACCGTAGTTCAAACTATGGTCTGTAGACCAACTCGTGATTCCTAGAGAATTTGGCAGATCTCAGATCAAGTTCCACGAGTTAGTAGGATGGTCCGTAGTTCAAACTATGGACCATAAAAGCCAATCGTGAAACCTAGGGAAACAGTCAACCCTCTGATCTGATTCCATGAGTAGACAGGATGGGCCATAGATTGAACCACGGTCTATAGAACTAACTCATGGTTCTCAGACTAGAGATTGAACCAGCAGACTTAAACCATGACTCCACTCCATGACTCGTGGTTCAAACCACGGTCTGTGGTTTGGACCTGTAATTCCTGAAAAGTTCAAAATTCTCAAATTTTCTAAGTTTGAAAGCTGGATCGAATTTTGGGGTGTTACATAATGACACTTAGGTGTATAAATACGCCTAAGATCACCACCCCACACTTAAAGCCTTGTTCATCCTCGAACAACTCTCTACATTAATCACAATCCAGAAAGACTCTAACATCCTTATTAAAACTAGGATACTCAAGCTAGAACTACAATGACCACATGGATAGCAAGTTCTACATTCGGCATGCCAAATTACAACTGGAATCACATGAATACTACTTTAAAACTTCCTAGACTCAAGAATTGACTATACCAACTTAGCAAACTCATGTACATTACTCAACAAAGAGATCATATAAGTCACCTATCCATAATTAAACATGTGCCTTCACCACAAGAGAGTCACCCATATTCACTACCACATATGCAAATTATCACAAGAATGGGTGTAAGAATCAAGTTTCACTCACTATCACAATGAATTTACGTCACATAAGATGAACCATAAGCTTGACCTTAGTGTAGCACTGCACTAATATCAGAATGTCAAAGCTCAAGATCAAGTAGGACTTTAAGGATTGTAATGTAGGCTAAGGGACAACTAGGAACTATTTGGCCAAGAATAGTGACTATCTTCCCTAAGCGCTTTAATACATCATACTTTACATTAAACTCATCTCCAACCAACCTATTTTACACCACTATTATCTCCCAACTCTCTTTTATTTTTCCCCATCTTTTTAAGCTAGCTTACGCATCTTTAGCATGGAGTATTTGCTATCAACACATGATTCACTTCTTTTGATCAATTTTTCTTTTCATTACATTACTCCATACCAAAAACACATAAACATTTTCAACAAACCAAAAGCAATTTTGTTGGGGCTTCAGTTTCACTTTTCTTCTTCAATCTTACACTCCTTACATCTTAATTTCTCAACTAAAGTGCTTAGGAGTTTTAGATCAAATTGCAGGAAATTAAAAGAAAAGAAATAATCTATATATGAGGCTACCAAAAAATAGGCTAAAGATTCAACGGGGCTAACTAAGGTTATGCACAAAGGATAGATAAAGAGGGCATAAAACATGGCTATCAAAGAAATGCCTATATCATCTCCTAAACTCAACATTCTGTATTTCGCTTTGCAAACACATGGGGCAAGTTATAGACACCAAAATGCAATATGGAATATAACAAAAACATCACTCACACTTGGCACATGTTCAAATCAAGAAGGATACCTATAGACTCTCCCCCAAGAAATTGGAAAAATTCAAATTTAAGCCAACAACAGTTAGATAAAAGAACCTAGGTGTCTCACAGTAGTCATTCAATTTTTTAAATCATGCCATAAAATTCAACACCAACTTGCAACAAGTAATCATGTGTAGCACCTAGCAAGAACATTCTTTATTTATTCATAATGACAAAAAAAATAAATTTACTCCTAAAAATCAAAAAGGATACTAGGTTCAAAGGGTTCTCCCTCAGAAAAGAACCGAATAGAAAACTGAGGGGTGGCTGAAGTGTGCTTCTACCAAATTGACCAAACACAATGATTGAAAAAAACAAAGATAAACTCTTTTTTGTAATTTTTTTTTAATTTAATCAAAAACTTGCAAATAAATAAAGATACAAATACAAATAAAAATAAAAATCCTATAGCGCACTTCACCCTAAACAAATCAGAAGATTCCACACCCCACACTTAAACTCATACTTTGTCCCCAAAGTATAAATTAAAAGTAAAGATAGAAATACTCCCTGAGGCCTCTAGGCCTAGCTAGTAGCATCAAAACCATCAAAGAGGTCCAGAGGACCCCATATTTAGTGTTTTCCATGATCCTTAGCTATGATCTCAGGTACTCAGACCTCCATTTAACGTGTCAACACAAAACAAAACAAAACCAAAGGTGATACTAAAGAAAATAGAAAAATAGAAATAACTACCTTAACTTGGGTTGCCTCTCAAGCAGTTCCTGATTTATTGTCACGGCATGACTCACATCACAACCATCATCCACAATCTCTTATTCTCTTCCTCCCACTCAAGGCCCATCTTCTCCTTCTTTTCTGCTCTCTCGTGTGCCCACAATCGAGGTTTGTAGCCTTTCTTACACCTACCTTCTTAGGATTCCATTCAAGTTTTTCAGGTTCAGGCTTATTTGTTAACTCAGGAAACTCCATAAGAGAGTTCTAAGAGGTAATTGGAAGTTCTCTCTTTTTCACCCCATAATTATCCACTTTCACAACTGTGATCATATATAAATCTTTGTAGTGTAAGGGTGTGTTGAGTGATTTATACACTCTGAACACTACCTCTTCATCATTCAATCTCATCTTGAGTGTGCCTTCTCTCACATTTATCAATGCTTCACCAGTATCCAAGAATGGATGTCCTAATATAATTGGTACCCTGTCATCTACATCATAGTCAAGAACAATAAAGTCAGCAGGAATAATGAACTTACTAACCTTAATGAGAATATCCTCAATAATGCCTTTGGGGACCACTCTAGTTCTGTCCACCATCTGTAGCACAACTGAGGAGGGACTTGGCTTTCCCAAACTAAGAGTATTAAAAACTGAGAGAGGGATCAAGTTGATGCTTGCCCCCAAATCGCTCAAACCATGGACAACATCACTTTCACCAATTTGTACAGGGAGGGTGAAACTCCCAGGGTCCTTGAGTTTTTTAGGAATATTGCTCATGACCACAGAACTGCACTCTTCAGTAAGTGCTACAGTCTCAATATCACCAAGCCTCATTTTATTTGTCACCACATCCTTTAAGTACTTAGCATACTTTGGCATTCCCTATAAAATATCTATAAGAGGAAGGTTAATGTGAAGTTCTCTGAATGTGTCAAAGAACTTCTTAAAACAAGCATCTTCTTTTTCTTTCTTAAGCTTTTGAGGGAAAGGTGGTGGTGGTCTGCTTTGAGGTTGCTCAATTGGCTTTTCATCAGGGTACTCAGACTTCCCTTTTTTGTCAATTTCCTTGGACTCAAATTGCTTCTCTACCTGCTCAGGTGTGACCAATTCTGATTGTACCTCATGATTTTTCTTTGGAGGTGCATCACCCAAATCTCTACCACTCCTCAATGTAATTTCCATAACTTTCTTTAGAGCTTCTGTATCACTAGGCAAACCCCCTTGAGGTCTTGCATTTTGTGCCTGAGCTAACTGACCCATCTGTATCTCTAGATTCTTCTAAGCCAATTGTTGATTTTTGATCTCTGCAGCCATTTGTTCTTGGTTGGCCTGAATATTTTTCAAAGTCTCTTCTATATTGAGGGACTGAGTGTCATTTTGAAAATCTTGCTACTGTTGAAACTGCTGCGGTTGAGCCTGATTATTTCCCCAAGCGTAATTGGGCTAATTCTACAAGTTGCGATTATAGGCATTACCATAGTTTTGATTATTTCTCTATGTATTGCCCATAAATTTTACTAACTTTAGATTTGCTCTATACAAGTCTGCTGAATGACCACTATTACCACAAATTTCACACTAATTATGAACCTGCTTCAATGCATTAACATGGGCTTGAGGTTGAGCCATACTCAATTTGTTGAGTTGAGTCATCACCTGGTTATGAAAAGTGGCCAACTGTGCAGCCAATGCGTAACACTATCTACCTCGAGCATACCTGCGAGTTTCTTCACCATATTTTAAGACATAATGCCATGCCATTCTGGATTACCTTGTGCAATACAGTTGAGGAGAGTACACAGCTCATTATAGGTTTTCTCCAAAGCCTGACCATGTGCTGCTGAATCTAGCAAAAATTTTGTGTTATGGTCAAGACTTTGAACAAAAGTGTGAGATAATACCTCATTATCCTAATGGTGACATGGACAATCTCTTATAAGAGACTTAAATCTCTCTCATGCATGATAGAGATTTTCGTCTGGCTTCTGCTTGAAATTTGAAATCTCGCTCCTCAACTTTGCAGTTTTGCCTGATGGAAAGAATCAAATGAGGAACTTCTTTGCTAAGTCTTCTCAAGTTATGATTGAGTTTGAAGGTTCTGCCTTCAACAATTTCTTTGCTTCTCCCAAAAGTGAGAATTGGAAAAGTGTGAGCCTCACGTAGTTTGTGGAGACTCCTGCGGGAATGAATGTGTCATTTATCTCTAAAACATTCTAAAGGTGGACCTGTGGATCCTCATGTGACAAGCCAGTAAACTTTCCGCTTGTGTGTAACAATTGCACCATATTCTATTTTAGCTCAAATCTACCTCGTGTGTCCAGCTTCTGAATACAGAAGGTCATATTAGTTGTGAGTGAGATTGCCACTTCACACACTATCCTGTGGGCTGGTTGTTCATCACCTATTGCTGCAGGAATATTCTCAGCCTATTGAACTTGTGGGATTGGATAGAGAAGTGTTTCTTCTCTTCTCAATTTGTACAAGCGTTGCTCAGGTTCAGGATGTGGTTAAACAAATTCCCTCTCCCTTTTAAGCTTTCTCAAGATTCAGACTTGTACCAGCAAATTTAGTAGCTAAGACCAAGTTTTTTATCACTTATCAAACAAAATAGTAAAACTAAGAATTAGAAGGTTTCTAATTTTCAAGTCTCCGGCAATGGTGCCAAAAACTTATTTCTTCCAAACCCACACGCAAGTGTACGTGGTTGTGCAAGTAATAAAGTGGCTCTTGCGAGCCAAATATCAATTCCAAAAGGACTTGGTGTTTAGCAGACAATCCAACTTAATTATTACTATTGAAGTTAAACAAGTGCGATTCATAACCAAGAAGAGTTTGAGTTGCTATTGTAAACTAAATACTAGAAATAACAAAGCTAAGAAATCCGGGTTGTGACCAATATACGAAGAGATCTAGGGTTGAGGCATATACTTCACATTCATGCATAACTATGGTTTCTAGCCAATGTTAGTGTTTATCGTGAGTGTTGATCCATGGGGTTAATATTACAACTTGGGAATGGTCATCCTATAAGTAATCTACCCAAATTAATCTGACAACTACATCGTTGAGTGCGGATGTGAGTCTTTAATTCGGATGCATTTAAACTATCTTCCTGTTTTATTAAATAAGTAGGGCATTTAGGTATATCACTATCCTAACTGTAAATCATCCTTTACAACTGATATCTAACAATTAAAGACATGATCCACACTCCCTAAATTCTTCATTTCATCCCTCCACTCCTATGGTCAATTCATTTTGAGAGTTAGATTTATCCTAAAGTTCATGACGCTTTAGAATAGTAAAACAAGAATGCAAGAACAATCATATGACATGATAAACATATAAACCAACTATAAACCATAATTAAGCAATCATGGTGTAGCCTCAACCCTATAAATATGGTGTTTAGACACTCATATTCATATAACAAATCTCCATAGATGAGTTCATAAAGTAAAACTACAAGAAAGAAAAGTTAAAGAACAAAGAACCCTAGTTTGAGCTCCTTGATGTCTTATTCGCTCCCCAATTCGTGCGTTCTTCCAAAGATATGTATAAATGTTGCTAAGTACTCCTTATATTGTATTTTAGGTCGTTCATAGGCTTCCCCATAAGATACATATGCATTTATAACTTTGCCCCCACTTAAACCAAGTTAGAAACCAATTATAGATGTTTTAGGGGGTTTGCATCGCGTGTCTGGCCGCGTGGCCAAAAAAGTAGCCCCTTGCAATGGGGTGTGAGTGGAATATCCTCCCCTCATGCCTTGGGTTGTGCGAGGAATGTAATCCTACCCTGCCTTGGGGTGTGCAAGGCATGGCCCCCCTCAAAAGCGTGAAGGTTCGCCCAATTTTGCTATCTTCTTCTCGTGCACTTGTTCCTTGTTTTCCACTTCTTGTATATTGTTTGTAGGCTTCATTTAGCTTCTAAAGATTCTAAAATGGTATCCTACAATAATTCATAACACACATTAGTCCATACAATACAATAGAGCTCATCAAAGTACATTAGAATACGCATAGCTCAAGCTAGCAAGGCTAGTTTTCTCGTCTAAACTCTATTTGATCATTTTGAATCTTGACTTGTTCCAAATGCACCTTAAACACTTTAAACATGTACTTTAACAATAAAATACACACTATATACCTTAATAACTCATCAATTTATCCTCAAAAGTAAGCTAAACGTGCATAAATAATGACACTTAGGTGTATAAATATGCCTAAGATCAATGGTCACTATGAATTTGTGGTTGTCTTTTTTTGGACTAATAAATGCTCCTGCAGCTTTTATAGACTCTATAAACATGGTATTCAAGTTGTACTTAGATATGTTTGTCATTGTCTTTATAGATGATATTCTTGTCTACTCGCGGAGCGAAGAGGAGCATGCAAACCACTTGAGGGTTGTGATGCAAACTCGCAAGGAATGCTAGCTGTTTGCTAAGTTTAACAAGTGTGAGTTATGGTTGGATTCATTAGCATTTTTGGGTCATGTTGTGTCCAGTGAGGGAATTTGAGTAGATTCACAGAAAATAGCCCCAGTGAATAACTGGTCTAGACCCACTTCTTTGATAGACATTAAGAGCTTTCTGGGCTTGGCTGGGTACTACAGGAGGTTCATTGAGGGGTTCTCATCTATTGCTACCCCATTGACTAGATTAAATTAGAAAAAGGTTAAGTTCCACTGATCCGATGAGTGTGAAAAGAATTTTCAAGAATTGAAGGCTAGATTGACTACAGCTCCAACTTTAACTTTGCCAGAGGGCTCAGATAGCTTTGTTGTCTACTGTGATGCATCTATAGTTGGCTTGGGTTGTAATTTAATGCAGCGTGTCAAGGTCATTGCTTACGCTACTAGACAGCTTAAGGTTCATAAGAAGAATTACCCAACTCATGATCTTGAGTTAGCATCAGTAGTTTTTGCCTTGAAATTTTGGAGGCACTACTTGTATGGTATCGATATGGATGTGTTTACCGATCATAAGATCCTACATTATGTGTTCATGTAGAAGGAATTGAATCTTTGACAAAGAAGGTGGCTTGAGATTCTTAAGGATTATGACATGAGTATGTTCTACCATCCGGGTAAGGCCAATGTAGTGGATGATGCACTTAGCAGGTTGTCTATGAAGGTAAAAGGAGTTGGCTAAAGATGTTCATAGGCTTGCTTGTCTAGGGGTTCACCTTACAAATTCAACTAATGGTGGTGTTATAGTTTTAAATGGATTTGAATCTGCTTTGGTAGTTGAAGTGAAAAAGAAATGAGAGAGTGATCCCATCTTGCATCAGTTTAAGGGTGTTATTTACCAGCAGAGAGTAGAGGTTTTCTTCCAAGGGGAGATGGTGTGTTTTACTATCAGGGTCAGTTATGTGTATCAGATGTTGCTGATTTAAGGCAGCGGATTTTGATAGAGGCTCACAACTTCAGATTTTCTATCCATCCAGGTTCCACCAAGATGTATTGTAACCTATGTGAAGTCTATTGGTGGAATATCCTGAAGAGGGAGATTGAAAAATTTGTGGCTAAGTGTCCAAACTGCTAGCAGGTGAAGGTAGAACATCATAGATTGGGAGGTATGACTCAGGATATTGACATTCCTATTTGAAAGTGGGAAGTGATCAATATGGACTTCGCTACAGGTTTACCACGTATCCGTCGACAGCACGATTAAATTTGGGTGGTAATAGACAGGATAACTAAGTCAGTCTATTTTTTATCTTTCAAGACTATTGATTCAGCAGAGGATTATGCCAGACTCTATATTTGTGAGTTAGTAATATTTAATGGGGTTCTCTTATTCATAATCTCCAATAAAGGCACTCAGCTTACATCTCAATTTTAGAAGTCTTTCAGAAAAGGTCTTGGTACTCAAGTAAATCTCAGCATAGCATTTTATCTATAGACAAATGGCTAGGCGGAGCGTACTATCAAGACTATAGAGGATATGTTAAGGGCTTGTGTGACGATTTCGAAGGTAATTGGGATGATCACTTATCTCTTATAGAGTTCACCTATAATAACAACTTCTAATTTAGAATCCTGATGGCTCCATATGGGGCACTTTATGGGCGGAGGTGTAGATCCCTTATTGGCTGGTTTGAGGTAGGTGAACCTGCATTTAATAAATCCAGTTTCAGTTCATGAGACCATGGAAAAATTTCAGCTCATCAGGGAGAGGTGGAAGGCTTCTCAGAGTCATCAAAAATCTTATGCAGATGTGAGGAAAAGAGACTTAGAGTTTGCAGTTGATGATTGGGTATTTCTAAAGGTTTCACCTATGAAAAGAATTAAGGAGTGATGAGGTTTAGCAAGAAGGGGAAGCTTAGTCCCTGGTATATAGGTCCCTACAGGGTTTTGAGATGAATCGTCAAGGTGGCTTACGAGTTAGAGTTACCCACAGAATCAGCATCAGTGCATCCAGTCTTTCATCTATCCTTATTAAAGAAGTGTATTGGGGATTTGATCTCAGTTGTGGCATTAGAGAGTGTGGGTGTGAAGGATAGTATCTCTTATAAGGAGATCCCAATGAGATCCTTGACTGTTAGGTTCGTAAGTTGAGGAATAAGAAAGTCACATTGGTGAAAGTCCTTTGGATGAACCAGCTAGACAAGGGAGCTACTTGGGAAGCAGGAGCAGATACGATGACCAAGTACCCTCACCTCTTTCCTTCCAATTCAGTTCCAGCTTGAGGTAACAGTTTTCTCTTTTGTATTTCCCCTATGTTGTTCTCATTCTCCTAGTATGCATTCATGTCTCACAAATACAGTTTAGTTATATTTTTGTTAGACATCAGTTATTGTGTTGGTACTTTATCTCTTAAAACTCATTTGGTGGAATGGCAGCTCTTTCCCTATCCTCTCAGCCTAGTTAGTCTTCATTCGAGGATGAATGGTCCCAAGGGGGAGTTATTATAACACCCCAAAATTTTCTAAGCTAAGACTCAACTAGGGTCAACTTTA
This sequence comes from Jaltomata sinuosa, assembly GCA_003996215.1. Classification (NCBI taxonomy): domain Eukaryota; kingdom Viridiplantae; phylum Streptophyta; class Magnoliopsida; order Solanales; family Solanaceae; genus Jaltomata; species Jaltomata sinuosa. Next base: position 92,050 of record QJPP01001223.1, on the reverse strand, counting down.
AATGATCATTCCTTCTAGAATATGATTATTTAGGTTTCCTAGTACCCACCAAATCAAAGATCTTTGAGTATTGTTTCTAACACCATCGATCGTGCGTTAATCTGAGTCCCGAGTGAAAAGTTATCTGCATTTTACTAAAAAGTGTCTATCTATCAACATGAAAGACAGTAACCACGAGGGGATTCCACGGACCATGGAACAATCCACAAACCGTGGACTTCTCCCGTGGAAAAACACCCTAAGTCTATCATTGGTCCTAAGATACACGAGAGGGTCCACGAACCGTGGAACAGATCATGGGTCATGGTCTCCCCTCGTGGAAATCAGACTGCAGCCTGACAATTTCCCCTGAGGACCACAAATCCAGTCCACGAGCCATGGACTAGACCACAGATCGTGGTTCCCATCCACGGGTCCTTGGTTTTAAAATTTTCTGAAGTTTTCAGTCTCATTCTCCGGGGGTATTTTGATCTTTTCCTACTCTTTTAGCCTCAAAACTAAGTCATTTTAGCCTCTTTTGGGTGGGATTAAAGGGAAACTAGTCAATTCTTTCCCTCATTCTTATGACTAAACTTCAGAAAGAAACATTCAGAGCATTCTCTCTGACTCCAGGCCTAGGGCTTCTTTTCCAAAGCTTCACAATCCAGCTCTAGCTCAGATTCTTCAGGAACCAGGTATATGGAAATTCAGTAAGGGTTTCTTTCACCTTTATGCCCAAAACCTCAGACTACTATTTTGATTTTTTTATGGTTTTTATAGAACTAGGGTTCTTGCCTTATCATGCAGAGTTTCACAGAATTGAGTCCTTATGATTACTAAATGATTTATATCCTGGTTTAAATGATTTTACATGAATTCTTAAAAGGATTTGAGAAGATAAGAGCTTAGCCTGAATTTTGTAGTATGTTCACACAAATTAGCTTTTTCTTAATGAATTAATTCAGAATGTCAGTGTTTAGTTTAAACAAGCACGATCAGTTTTTAGTATACAATCTTTCAGGAATTATTTCAGACTAGTTAAGTTCTGACCTAGTTTTTGGAACATCAATTGTAAATGAGCTTTTAGCATAAATCATTTGGGAATAGTACTTAGAACCGAGTTGGACTAGGGCCTCAGTTTCACCCAAAGTCCCAGAATTATGTGCCACCATAGGTCTATTTAGCCCCTAGTTAGGCTCAGTTTAGTGATCATATCAGTCATACCTTTATACCCTGTCAAGGTATATTGGGTCCTCCCGATAAGTCATATATATTGGAATCCATGTTTAGCTCACGTAGTTTATATATGTTAATAGACTCTTCCACAGACTCAGACTTAGCATATATGTACTAGGCCCTCAGTCTAGTCTACTATAATTTATTATGTCTTTTTAGAATATTCTGTATTTCAGCCTTATGCATATCATGATTGGGACATTATACTATAGTACAGTTTTGCACTTAGCTTGCACTTTTAGTACATCTTATCGGTATTTTCAGCATGCTTAGTTGTCTTATAGCTTGCATATCTCACGTGCTCAGTATATTCAAAGTACTAATCGCATACTTATTATGATGTATCATCTCATGATACATGTTCAGGTGCTCAGTCCCAATATCACGGTTAGTACGATCGACTGCCACTTCAGCGATTACTAGTGGTGAGTCCTCATCATCCAAGGATGGGCTTTTCATGACATTTTCTTTAGTACTTTCAGTTTTTAGTATTTAGATTTAGCTGGGAACTTGTCCCAAAATCTCATTAGTATTAGAGGCTTTCAGACATAGATTCATATGTTCAGCTTATTTTAGTTTGGATTTACTTTTAAGAATTAGCATTAATTACAGAGATTTCTCAGTTATTTATGAAAGTTACAATTTTATTCACTTTAGCTTCTGCTCTATTTTATTTATAGAGAATTGCTTAGTGATATGCCATGACATGGTCTATATTAGGGTCACTTGTGATCTTGAGCACTGTGTTACGTCTAAGGTGTAGGCTTGGGTCATGACAACTTTACATACCTGAGTGTTTAAGAGAAACCAGGTTTCCCCTTTGTGAGTTTCTCAATAATTGCTTGATGTAGTCAGTAAAAGGGTAGAGGTAATATCCTTTAACCTTCTACACACTATCAAAGGTGTGCCTGGAGTGCATACCTATAATAGTACAAGACTGAGTTAGTACATATTCATTGTATGTTCAATCAAGCATAAAATTGTTAATTTACTAGTCAATCATTGAGGATGTATAATAATGTGTTAGTTCTGCTTGATAAAACCAAGATCCGGATGTTTTTTCTCAAAATGCTCCCTACCTAAAGCCTTGGTAAATATGTATGCATTATCATATCCTACCAGATCAAAGGAATCTCCAGCAAAGTACCAGAGAACCAAGTCTTGTGTTCTCTTAAGAATTTTTGGAGGATTCATTTGAAAGCCTTCAAGTGTGACTCATTTGGTTTGACTAAAAACAAGCACATAACCCCCATATAGAATATGATATTTGATCGATTAGCAGTCAGATACCGCAAGGAACCTATTATTCCCTGATATTTGATTTCATCAACCTTGGAACCTAGTTCATCCAGATCCAAGTTGTATACATGCTCAGGAATATCTTGTTGTTCAAAACCTGATGGTTATCTTAACATGGACCTCTTCTTGTAGAAGTCCATTCAGAAAGACACTTTTGACATCCATTTAATATAGCTTGAATCACCTGCAACTCCAATTAAAGAGTAGAACCAGGTTCATGTGAAGAGGTCCCTCCTGGGAGTTTATCAGACTCTGAGTGTTCTTGTTTTTCTGATGTTCCCCCTATATCCATGACTCTACGTTCTGCTATAGTATCTCATGTCATGGATATTTACATGGTTGTCGAACATTGACCAGGTTCCTTTGCAGAGCTTTCTCATTTTCGATGAGTGGTCCTTCATTAGTGAAGCATGATGTTTTGGAATTTCCCCTGCTTCTAGATTACCGTGAACATATGCTTTGGTTGACACACCCATATGTTCTTCTTGGCTACTAGGCAGTGTACCAGGTTCATCATGATTATCTGATGTGTGACGAACCAAACCAATTACTTTGTAGTCCTCCATTTTTTTTGTCTTGAATGATAACTTCACATGCTTCCTTTTGGCTCACACATCACACACAATTGCTTCACTGAATTTGTATCAGGAAGCTCATGAACCATGTCCTTCATGACTAGTTTATTTAGATTAGAAAAACTATCATGACCCATTTTAGTATGTCAAAATAGGAAACTATCAGTACTGGCACTAAGACAAGTAAGATTCAGCCCTGCAGGTTTCACAATGTCATCTTGATAAACATTCTTGTACCATTTTCTTTCGGAATCAAGTCCCTAGAATTTGAGTTTGTTATAGGATATTCAGCCGATGTAAACAACATATTATTCAATTTCTCACGCATTTGAGAGACTCTCAGCAATTTTTCTTTAACCCTTGAACATAGCACATATTTTCTATAGCATGAAATTGTAATTTTTCTACTTTTCCAATTCCAACTATTTCACTTTTTTCCCATTTCCAAAGGTTGCAGTGCCACCTTGGAGATCAGTGAGTGAGAGAATCTTTTTTACCTTTCTGATCATGTGTCTGGAGCATGCATTATCCATGTACTAGGTTGACTTTTTCCCTCTCAGCTTCACCTGAAACACTAGTCAGAGAGTAGCCTTGGGCACCCAGATTAACTTGGGCCCCATCTTGTGAGTAAAAGGATGAATGAGATCTCTTCTAGTCCAAATTCAAACTTCTTTTTTTTCAGAAGACCTGGTCCACTTGAGAGTTCATTCAAATTCAAACTTGTTTTTTTTTCAAGTTTTCCTATTGAACTTGGTTTCTCTCAGGGGGAAGTTGAAGGTCAAGCTTTAATTGGTTAACTTCTTCTTGAAGAGCTAGTTGCAAACAGTAAGATACATTTTTTTCCTTTTTCAAATAGATCATTCACCTTTTTGTTTTTCAACATTTGGAATATCTACCTGTATTTCAGATCCTCAAATGTTTTCATTAGCTCACTATGATCCTCCTTTAGTTCCATAGTATCAAATTTTAGAGAGGCGTAAGCATTCATGAGTTGCTCTTTTTTAGTAGTTAAAGAAAGGAATTCAATAAGGACTGCTGACATGGAGGCAAATATATTTTGAGAATAATATTGAGATTTGTTTTAATGTCAAGAAAATTAACCTCAAATTCCTTTTCTTTGTGGTCGTAATCTGAGTCTGATCCAGCCATAAGTGCTAGGATGGTTTCCTCGGATATGTGCTCTTCCTTTTCTTTATCTGAGTGTGAAAGTGCGATGAGTGCCAGGGTATCTTCATCATCAAATTCTTCCATTGATAATAATTATTGATTTCTTGGTTCCTCACCATCAGACTCCGTGCTTAAGGAATTCCCTATTGTAGCAAAGGCCATCATTACGGCTAGGTCTACTTCATATATGGTCATTCTTCTGTGAGAAGGAATGACTTGGTCCTTTCTCATTTCCTGTGGGTTTTCAAGATTATCCTTCTTGATCTCTAATACCCACAGAGAAAATAACTTAACGCATCTCTTTTTCTCTATTTTATTAGGATCTTCTTTGAGTGTTTTTCCCCTTTTTGAACATGCGCTCGAATCTTTTAGTCATGGGAGCCAGGTTCTTATCCTCACATACAGTTATTTCTATGGCTTTAAGAATATAAAACCTTAGAACTTAGAACCAGTATCTAGACTAGCATTCAGACTGATTCTCTATAAAACCTTAGCTCCACGGGCCGTGGGAGGTCCCATGAGCCATGAGCCTAGCTGTGGGAGTTGTTCCAGTGGACATCAGCTCCACGAGCTGGACCACGACTGTGGGGAAACGCACAAGCTCTGGGGGCCACTGTGGGATTCATTCAAAGGACCATCCAAGCCATCCCAGCTCGACGGCCCATGCCATGATCTGAGGTGGGTCCCATAGGTCATAGGACGGCCCATTCAGTGGGAAATTTCTACAATTTTTTGGAAATTAATTAGGGGTATTTTGGTCTTTTACTACCCTTTTTAAATCCTATACTAAGTCATTTTAATCTAATTATAGGGTGTTTTGTTCAAACTTAGTCAATTCTCCCCTTATTATCACGAATTAAACTTCAGAAAGAGAAGAAACGCTCTCTCAGACTCCAGACGTAGGGCTTTCTTCTCCAAGGAATCATATCCAAGATCCATCTTAGATTTCTCCAGGTTTCAAGTATGTGAGTATTCAGTAAGGGTTTAGTTTTCCCTTATGCCCAAAACCTCAGACTTTTATATTGACTTTATAGTTTTATAAAACTAAGATTCTTACCTTATCATGCAGATTTTTACAGAACTTAGTCCCTCTGATTACTCCATGGTTTATATCTTATTTTAAATAATTTATATTATAGTTTCAATAATTTGCATGGACTTTTATAAGGATTTGAGAAGACAAGTATTTAGCCTAAAATTATAGTATTTTCACATGAATTGGCTTTCCTTCTGAATTTAGCTCAGGGGAGTAGAATCCAGTTTTAATGAGAACTTAGTAAATTTTTAGTCCACAGCTTTTTTTCAGAAAATGGTTTCAGACTAGTTAAGTTCTGACCCAGCTTTCAGAACTTCAGTTTTAAACAAGCTATTAGTATTCAGTTTGGGAGTAGTACTTAGCACCGAGTTAGACTAGAGCCTCAGTTTCACCCAAAGTCCAAAACTACATGCCACCATAGGTCTACTTAGCCCCCCAATTAGGCATCAGATTAATGATCATGTCACTCATGCCTCTATATCAGGCAAGGTATATTGGTTCCTCTCGATGGGCGTATACATCAGACTCCACATTTAGCTCACGTAATTTATGTCAATAAACAGATTCTCCCATAGTATTAGACTTAGTAGAAGTGACTTGGCCCTAAGTTCTACTTTACTATTTTCATTATGTTTTTTCAGAATATTTCTGCATATTATGTATCTTATATTTGGGCCATTGTACTACAGATTCAGTCTTACATTCAATTTACATTTTTAAACAACTTGTCAGTATTTTTGCATGCTTAGTAATCTTTTAGAGTGCATATCCCTCTTGCTCAGGACATTCAAAATATTGATTGCATACTCATTGTACTGCATCCAATCATGATACAGGTTTAGGCGCTCAGTCTTAGCATCGCGATTAGTACGCTCCAGTGCTACATCAGCGACTACTAGTGGTGAGTCCTCATCATCCGAGGATGGACTTCCATGATGTTTTCTTTAGTTAATTTAGTTTTTAGTACTATGGAGTTAGCTGGGGACTTATCCCAGCAGCTCATCAGTAGTAGAGGCTTTCAAACATAGAGTTATACATTCAGCTTAATCCAGATTGAGTTTATCTTTCAGACTTATATCTTTTTCAGAGATTAAAAATAAATTCTAAAACTCATGATTCAATCAGTTTAGCTTCCACTTAGTCTTTATTATTCAGAATACTTAGTATATGCCAGACCTTGGGTTAGCTTGGGGTCACTTATGGATCTAAGCACCATATTACGTCTAAGTTGTAGGCTTATATCATGATGAACTTGGTATCAGAGCATTAGGTTTAAGGTGTCCTAGGGTGTCAGAAAGCCACATTGAGTAGAGTCTTTTTAATAGCTGTGAAGCGTACCACACTTATAAGGGAAAGGCTAAAAAACATTTTTAGGGAACTCTTCTTATTTCTTGTTAAATATCGTGGATAGAGGATAACTCTATTTCTCCTTTATAGTCCATTTGTTATGCATTTCAGATTATACCTCCTTGTAAAAACAATGCTCACATTGCTAACCCTCCAGTTCCAGACCACGATGTCACAAATGCCAAATTCAAGAATGTCATCCAGATATTGGCATAAGCTATGACTGTTCATGTTAATCAGCAGGCACCTGTTCCTGCAAATCCAAATGATGGGTCAGCTACTGCCAGAGTTAGGGATTTTGTCCATATGAACCAGCCAGAGTTCCTTGGGTTAAGGGTTTGTGAAGACCCATAGAACTTTATTGATGAGGTGAATAAAATTCATGAGGTCATACAAGTGACAGGTACTGACAATGTTGAGCTAGCTTCCTTTCTAGCTCAAGGATGTGGCTCACATCTGGTTCACCTAGTGGAAGGACAGTAGGGGTAGGAATGCAGCTCCAATGACTTAGGACTGCTTTATTGGGGCTTTTTTGGACAGGTTCCTCCCAAGGGAGTTGAGCAAGGTGATGTCTAAAGAGTTTGTGAATTTGAGACAAGGGTCGATGTCAGTTCAAGAGTATGGGTTGAAATTCACTCCACTCTCAATGTATGCTCTGGAGATGGTAGCTGAGCCAAGGGTCAGGATGAGAAAGTATATTTATGATGTTTCTGACCTAGTAAAAAAGGAATGTAGGATAGCTAAGTTGATTAGAGATATGGAAATCTCTAGAATTATGACTCATGTTTATCAAATTAAGGAGGAGAAGTTGAAAGAGAGAGAGAGAGAGAGAAAATAAGAGGGGCAGGACAGGTATTTTTGACTACTCTCAGCAAATATTGATGGTGGAAATCGATCTCGATTTCAGTAGAAGTCATCCATACCAGCACTTTCTTTAGCTAGTGCTCTATCTCCCAGACCTTGACATGATCAGAAAAATAAGGAATCAGGCTCTAAGTCTCAGGGCAGTGTTATAGGTAGCCGCACTTTTTTGTCATGCCCTAAGTGTAGTAAAAACGATCCAGGTGAGTGCCTTACTGGCAGATAGGGATATTTTGGGTATGGTTAGATTCGCCATAGATTAAGAGAGTTCCCCTCTACCAAGTAAGGACAGGGAGGTACTTGAGCTCAGACCACTAGTTCAGCAACTCCAGCAGGTAGCAAAGCTCAGCAGGATACTATTTTTAGCACAAGTGGTGGTTAGTGCCAAAACCACCTCTATGTCATGTTATCTCGTCAAGATCAAGAGAGTTCCCCAGATGTAGTCATTCGTATGTTGCAAGTCTTCTCTCTTAATAATTATGCTTTACTAGACCCTAGGGCTTCATTATATTTTGTCACCCCCTATCTTGCATGTAAATTCAGAATAAGTCCTGAACAGCTTCTTGAGCCCTTTTCTATTTTTACTCAAGTTGGTGAGTCACTCCTAGAAATGAGGGTATATAAAAAATTACCAGTTTTAGTCCTTCATAGAGTCACCTCAGCTAACTTAGTAGAATTAGATATAATCCATTTTGATGTCATCCTTGGCATGGATTGGCTACATGCATGTTATGCCTCAGTCGACTGCAGAACCAGAGTAGAAAAAATTTCAGTTTCTAGATAATCTTTTCTTAGAATGGCGGGATAGTCCTCCAATGACAAAAGGTCATTTCATATCTTACCTTAAAGCTAGAAGGATAATCTCAAAAGGTTACATCTATTATATAGTTCGGGTTAAGGATTCTAAGTTTGAGACCCCAACTCTCTAGTCAATTTTGGTAGTTAGTAAGTTCCCTGAAGTGTTCCTGAAGATCTTCTTGGAGTGTCTCCCGAGCAGGAGATTAAATTTGGGATAGACCATCTTATAGTTACACAGCCCATACCTATTTGTCCTTCCATAATAGCTCCATTTGAGCTTAAGGAATTGAAAGATCAGTTGAAATACCTCCTCTATAAAGGCTTCATCAGGACCTAGTATCTTTTCATAGGGTGCTTCAGTTCTCTTCATGCGTAATAAAGATAGTTCACTCAGAATGTGCATATATTATCATTAATTGAACAAGGTTACAATCAAGAATAAGTATTTCATCACTAGGATTGATGACTTATTTGTCCAGCTTCAAGGTGGTAGTTATTTTTCCAAGGTTGACCTCAGATATGGTTATCATCAGCTCAGAGTAGGGAATGTGACATCCCGAAGATAGCCTTCAGAACTTGGTATGGTCACTATGAATTTATGGTTATGTCTTTTGGACTAACGAATACTCCTTTAGCTTTTATGGAATTGATGAATAAGGTATTCAAATAGTACTTGGATACGTTCATCATTGCCTTTATAGATGACATTCTTGTCTAATTGTCAAGCGAAGAAGAGCATGTAAATAATTTAAGGGTTATGCTGTAAACTCTCAAAGATCGCTAGTTGTTTGCTAAGTTCAGCAAGTGTGAGTTCTGGTTATAGTCAGTCACTTTTCTGGGTCATGTGGTGTCTAAGGAGGGCATTCGAGTAGATTCGCAGAAAATAGAAATAGTAAAGAGTTGGCCTAGACCCACTTCTCCGTCAGATATTAGGAGTTTTTGGGTTTAGTTGGGTACTACAGGAGATTTATTGAGGGATTTTCATCCATAGTTGCCCCGTTGACAAGGTTAACTTAGAAAAAGGTTAAGTTTCAATGGTAAGATGAGTGTGATAAGAACTTCAAAGAATTGAAGACTATATTGACCACAGTCCCCGTTTTGACTCTACCAGAGAGTTCAGATGGTTTTGTAGTTTATTGTGATGCATCTAGAGTTTGCTTGGGTTGTGTTTTGATGCAACATGGCAAAGTCATCACCCTATGCTTCGAGATAGCTTAATATTTATAAAAATAACTATCCGACTCATGATCTTGAGTTAGCAGCAGTATTTTTTGCCTTGATAATCTAGAGACACTACTTGTATAATGTCCATGTGGATGTTTTTATCGACCATAAGAGCCTTCAATATGTGTTCACTCAGAAGAAGTTGAATCTTTGTCAGAGAAGGTGGCTTGAGCTTTTTAAGGATTATGACATGAGTGTGCTTTACCGTCCGAGTAAGGCCAATGTTGTGGTTGATGAACTTAGCAGGTTGTATATAGGTAGTGTGTTATAAGTATAAAAAGGGAAGAATGAGTTGGCTAAGGATGTTCATAGGATTGCTCGTTTAGGGGTTCACCTTACTGATTCAGTTGATGGTGGTGTTATAGTTCAGAATGGATCAGAATCTTCATTGGTAGTTGAGGTGAAGGAGAAACAATACAATGATCCTATCTTACATTAGTTAAAGGGTGTTGTCCACCAGCGGAGAGTAAAGGTTTTCTCTCAAAGAGGAGATGGTGCGCTTCATTATCAAGGTCAGTTATATGTTCCATACATGGATGGGTTGAGACAGTGGATTTTGATAGAGCTCACAGCTCTAGATACTTTATCCATCCCGGCTCTACCAAGATATATCGTGACCTACAGGAAGTCTATTGGTGGAATGGCTTGAAAAGGGACATTGCAGATTTTGTGGCTAAAGGTCCAAACTACTAGCATGTAAAGGTAAAACATCATAGACTGGGAGGTATGACTCAGGATATTGAAATTCCTATTTGGAAGTGGGAAGTGATCAATATGGACTTCATTATAGGTTTATCGCATACACGCTGATAATACGATTTGATTTGGGTGGTAGTAGATAAGATGACTAAGTCAGCCCACTTTTTCCATGTCAAGACTTCTAATTCAATAAAGGATTATGCAAGGATCTATATCCGTGAGTTAGTCATATTTCATGGGGTTCCCTTATCCATCATCTCTGATAGGCGCACTCAATTTATATCCCAGTTCTGGAAGTCTTTTCAGAAAGGTCTTGGTACTCAAGTGAATCTCAGTATAATATTTTATCCATAGACAGACGGCCAGGGAGAGTGTACCATCCTGACTTTAGAGGATATGTGTAATACCTCGGAATTTGACCCAGCTTTTAAACTTAAGAAATCTGAGAAATTTGAACTTTTCAGAAATTATGGGTTCAAATCATGGACCGTAGTTTGAACCACGAGTCGTGAAGTGAACCCATGGTTCCAGTCTGCTGGTTCAGTCTTTGGTCTGAAAACCATGAGTAGGTTCTACGGATCGTAGTTCTGACTATGACTCATCTTGTCAACCCGTGGAATCAGATCAGAAGGTTGACAGTTTCCCTAGGTTTCACGACTGGCTTCTATGGCCCTTAGTTTGAACTACGGACCATCCTGCTAACTCGTAGAACGTGATTAGAGAACTGCAAATTTCCTAGAAACTATGACTCAGGTCTATGGACCGTAGTCCAGTTAACGAGTCATCCTGTTGACTCATGGTTTGCCTTCTGTAACCTGATTCTGTGTCCAGGAACCACAAGTTGAAACCACGAGCCGTGGTTCAATCTACGACTCGTGGAATCCATCCGTGATTCCTGAAGCTCACTTTTTTCAAAAAATTTCCTAATTAATTCCTAGGGATATTTTCATAATTACCCACCCTATTAACTCCTAAGTGGGGTCGTTTTAAGCCTATTTAGGAAGGTTTTAATCCCACTTAGCCTAAGTTTCTCCCATTCTTTCAATCAAGTTCCAAAAGAAGAAAAAGGGTTCCATCCTCTCAAGCTTCAAGTTGGGGTTTCAAGCTCCACAGCAAGGAATTCACTCCAAGTCTCCCTTCTTCTCAAATTCTTAGTGGGCTAGCTTCAAATAAGGTATGTGGATATTCAATAAGGTAATTCCTTCACCAAAACCCAATCTTCTAAATTGATTTTATGAATTCATAAATTAGGGTTCTTACCCAATTATCATGGGTTCTTCCATAAATTATTTCCTCATGATTCTTTTATGAATTCTAACTCTAAATTGCATGGTTTGGCATGGATTTTTGTAAATGGTTTCCTATTCACGATTTTAAGGCTAATCCTTGTCCAATTTATGAAAGTAGGATTCTTACCCAAATTGGAGAAAACTTATGGGTTCAGTTTTAAAGTATCAGTTTATGGTTTCTAATTCATCACCCATGATTTACTTGAGATATATTAAGTGTTTTTAAAAGCCCATATGTTGATGATAAATTCTAGCATGACTTCATTGAATTACATGTCTGCAAGTAAAATTGGTATGTTTAGATACTATGACCTCTATTTTCATGAAATTGCATGCCTGATTCTTCAAGTTATGATTTTAGAAAGGAAAGTATATTTTGAATGATGGCTATGCTAAGCTCTAAGACTCATGAATTTGTATTGCATGACATCAGATATGACTTTATGCATCCACACAGGTTTGACATCAGATATATCATTAGTTATGATCAGTTTTTGCATCAGATATGCCCTAGTATTTTATATGAGCTATATGTATATTTTGGGAGTAGTATTTAGCATCGAGTTGGACAGGGTGAGAGTACCCTTAGTCCTAGAACTACGTGCCCTCATAGGTTTAAGTCCCCTCTGTTGGGCATCATATTTAGTGATCACGCCACAGTCATGCCTCTATACCCTGGCAAGGTATATTGGGTCCTCTCGATGAGGCGTATACATCGGATTCCATGTAGCTCACATGGTCTATGTTGGTTAGAGAATCTCCCACAGAAACAGTTTCAGATTTTAAGTGCATTGACTCATTGCTTTCAGATTTCAGAACTTCTATTATTACTATGATTCTAAAAGTATTTTCAACTTTTGATATTGCATTGAGTCATTTTATTACAAACTTTACTATCACTATACAACTTCAGTTTTGTCTATGTTTTGAGTATATTTTACTATGACGTGTGCTCGATATCAGTTTTAAACATGCATTTAAGTACATTTTATCATGACATATGAATATCTCGTATACTCAGTACATTTCATAGTACTGACCACATACTTCTTTGTGCTGCATTCTATTATGATGTAGATCCGGTAGCCCACTCCGCAGTCTGTGGCTAGTAGATCAGTAGCACACCTAGTCAGCTTGGTGAGTCCTCCTCTTTTAAGGACTTGGAGTTTGGTGTCATTTCTGCAATTAGTTTGTTTATTCAGTAATTCAGTATCTAGAGTTAGCTGGGGGCTTGCCCCAGTAACTCGCCAGTAAGTAGTAGAGGCTTTCATACATAGAGTCAGATATTCAGCTGTATTCAGAACTTAAATCTTTGTTCATTACTTCAGTTAAGCTTTCGTTCTTATATTTTTGTCCAGTCTTAAGTCATGTTAGTTCCAGAGGGTTATCTCGAGGTCACTTATGATCTTGGGTCCCATGTTACGTCCAGGGGGTAGGCTCGGAGCGTGATAAACTTGGTATCAGAGTATCAGGTTCAAGAGTCCTAGGGTGTCTCAAAGCTGCATCAAGCAGCGTCTCTTTCATGGGTGTGAAGCGCGCCACACTTATGAGAGGGAGGCTATGAGATGTTTTAGGAAAAACTTCACTTCTTCATGTTCACTATCGTGCGATAGAGTTTGACTCTACTTACCCTTCTAATTTGTTCCTTATGTATTTTAGATAATGTCTCCATGAATAAACCCCACAAGGAATACTAATCTGACCATTCCAGATCATGAGGTTACGAATGCAGAATTTTGCAAAGCCATCTGTATATTGGCTCAAGCCATGACAACTCAGTTGAATGAGAAAGATAAACTAAAGAAGAGGGAGAGGAAGAACAAGAAGACCAGAACATGGAACCAATTATCTTCTCAGCAGAAGTCATCCGGACCAACCCCATCTTCAGTTAGCACACCTGCCTTTGATTCTCAGTCTTGTCACCATAGGGCTCCAAAGACCTTGAGGTACCCTCGTTGTAGTAGTTGCGGTAATCTACATCTAGGTGAGTGTCTTGCGGGCAAGAAGAGGTGTTTTAGGTCTGGTCAGTTAGGCCATAGGATCAGGAATTTCCCCTCAGCTAAGCATAGCAACCATGGTGTTCAGCTCCATAACCGATTCCCTTCAGTGCCTAGCCAGCCGAGTCAGAGTATTCCTCCAGAAGTTGAATCAGGTATGTCACTAGATTTTCTTCCTTTATGCATCCATAGTCCCCGTACCCCTATTCTTGTTTGGTTGTGAGTTGTCTTAACCTAGAACAAAGTAGAGGTATAAAGGTTGAGGCCTAGACTTTTAGTCAAAGGAGAGTCTTAGACTATAGAAGGAAGTGGGTATTCGCGCTAGATTCTGGAGTAGTGTATGTTCTGTTAGGTTAAAATGATCATAGTTCCTTTAGGAGGTTGGTGAGAGGTCCATATACTTAGAAGGGTAGCATCAATCTAAGGGGGAGATGGTGGGATGTAAAATCGGTTAGATTTTGGAGGCTCAGGTAGCGATGCTTTTTGGTCCTAAGTATACTTCTTCCATTATGATACCTTTTGCATTCCTTGTGTGTCAGCGCCATGGTGCTATTTCAGATTCATGTTCATATTCAGCTTATAGAATGACAAGTAATTGCTTCAGACAACAACTCTATTCTTATCCTGCGATTCTATAAATTTCAGCTTTATGCCCACAGGGTTGGTATCTATGTAAACTCATGTCTCTCAGTATGCTCGGTCCTATTTGCTTAGTTCATTATTCATACATGCCTCTATGGCTAATCAAGTTATGCTATGTCATGTATATGATCAAACCTAATTTCTTAAAATGGTTCACGCTTATGATTTCCTTTCTCTAAAGCCCTTTGACCTTGCCTTAGATGACAAGGGGTGGTGATCCCCACTATTCATGCCTTACGTGATTTGTATATAAATCACTCGTACCTATTAATCTCAATTCCCCAAGCCTCACCTTGAGTGGATTGATCACACTAAGTGTAAGTCAAGATTAATCAGTAATACTTTATTCGTGATGCTCATGCTCTCGCTCTTCTCTTTCAGTGATTCTGGTTTATGTTGTTATAAGTGTTAGGGTAGAAGGCCATGTAGTAGCCTAGATGGGAGGTAGCAAACTTCTTTTGTTATTGGTGTACTTGTTCCACCTTGGCTTCTAGGTCTAGATGAATTGTGAGGTAAGGTTTATTCATGCGAAGTAGTTAGATGAGGAATTTCGGCATGTGACCAGTAGAAGTTCTTGAAATTGCAACTCCTAATATACTAGGGAAGAGGATAAAAGTCTTAAATAGGGTAAGGTACGAAACCATAAGTTGACCATAGTTATAAGCTTGAATATCGTGATGGGATACATGTGGATCTTTATTTTGTGCAACTAGTGACCCTTTTTAATTAGGAGCCCGACGTTTATTGGTTGTTGTGATAAGAAGGAATACTATTCTTAGGAGATAACTCTAGATGCAAGAGATTAAGTTGAGATGGGCTTGGACATGGTGGAACCAGGTAGTTAGACTCTGACCTTAGTATCTTTATGGGCGCTAGTGAGAACTGTAGTTGTTTTTGGTCAGTGTGGTATTTAGAAGGGTTAATGTAGATATAAAGGTTTTCCTTAGCTGAAAAATTGTCAACCGTGTTGTTAAGGCAGGAAGAGTCTTGTTCTCTCTCCCTGCCCAAAATGTTCATATTATATGTCCAGTAGCTTTAGCTTCCATTACGTTAGACCCCTCATATTAAATTAGTTTAGACTTGCCAGTGTTTATTCAAAAGACTAGTGGGTCCTACGCCCAGTACAGCCCTTGGCGGTAAGTTCAGTTAGAAGGAAATGGATCCTCATATAGTCCTTCTCTCTGTTTGACACCCCTTTCATCTAACTACAATTTCTAAGAATGCATTTGTTATTTATGAGTTTTGGCTATGCCCCTACTCTCATTCTAGACCAGTTATCATGTCGAATATCTAGTTTCCTATCCTATTAGTTGTTTTTACGCTCTCAGTATGCATATACGTCTCACGAATCCATATTAGTTTTTATTTATATCAGGAATCAATTACCCTGTTAGTACTTCAGTCTTTAAAGCTCAGTTGAGGGAGCTACTTGGGAAGTCGAAGCAGCCACGAAGGCCAAGTACCCTCATCTCTTTCTTCTCGATCCAGTTTCAGCTTGAGGTAATAGTTTTCTCCTTAGTATTTCCTTCCAATTCTATTCCATCGGTTTCTCCCATGATCCTATCACGCATTCATGTTTTCCAAAGTTAGTCCAGTCATGTTTTAAGTTGCAAAATCAGTCTTCCTGTTGGTTCTTCAGATTTTATGTGTTGTTAATTAGTTGGGTTGTTCTCTCTTCAGTTTTCCCTTGATTATTCTTCATTGGATGATGAATAATCCCAAGGGGGAGATATTGTAACACCTCGGAATTCGACCCAGCTTTTAAACTTAAGAAATCTGAGAATTTTGAACTTTTTAGAAATTACGGGTCCAAATCATGGACCATGGTTTGAACCACGAGTCGTGAAGTGAACCCATGGTTCCAGTCTGATGGTTCAGGCTTTGGTCTGAAAACCATGAGTTGGTTCTACAGACATTAGTTCTGACTACGAGCCGTCTTATCAACTCATGGAATCAGATCAGAAGGTTGACAATTTCCCTAGATACGGCTCGTAGTTTGAACTACGGACCATCCTGCTAACTCGTAGAACTTGATCAGAGAACTGCAAATTTCCCAAAAACTACAACTCAGATCTATGGACCATAGTCCAGTTGATGAGTCATCCTGTTGACTCGTGGTTTTCCTTCTGCAGCCTGATTCTGTGACAAGGAACAACGAGTGGAAACCACGAGCCATGGTTCAATCTACGACTCGTGGAATCCATCCGTGATTCCTGAAGCTGATTTTTTTACAACTTTTTCCTAATTAATTCCTATGGGTATTTTCATAATTACCCACCCTTTTAACTCCTAAGTGAGGTCATTTTAAGCATATTTAGGAAGGTTTTATTTCCTCTTAGCCTAAGTTTCTCCCATTCTTTCAATCAAGTTCCAAAAGAAGAAAAAAGGTTCCATCCTCTCAAGCTTCATGTTGGGGTTTCAAGATCCATAGCAATGAATTCACTCCAAGACTCCATTCTTCTCAAATTCTTAGTGTGCTAGCTTGAAATAAGGTATGTGTATATTACATAAGTGAATTTCTTCACCCTTATACCCAAAACCCAATCTTCTAAATTGAGTTTATGAATTCCTAAATTAGGGTTCTTACCCAACTCTCATGGGTTCTTCCATAAATCGTTTCCTCATGATTCTTCTATGAATTCTAACTCTATGTTGCATGGTTTTGCATAGATTTTAGTAAGTGGTTTTCTATTCATGATTTTAAGGCTAATCCTTGTCCAATTTATGAAAGTAGGGTTCTTAGCCAAATCGGGGAAAACTTAAGGGTTTAGTTTTAAAGTATCAGTTTATGATTTCTCATTCATCACCCATGATTTATTTGAGATATATTAAGTGTTTTTAAAAGCCCATATGTTGATTATAAATTCTAGCATGATTTCATTGAATTACATGTCTGCAAGTAAAATTGACATGTTTAGATAATATGACCTCTATTTTCATGAAATTGCATACCTGATTCTTCAAGTTATGATTTTAGAAAGGAAAGTATATTTTGAATGATGGTTATGCTAAGCTCTAAGACTCATGAATTTGTATTGCATGACATTAGATATGTCTTTATGTTTTCAAACAGATTTGACATCAGATATGTCTTTATGCATCCATACAAATTTGACATCAAATATGTCATTAGTTATGATCCGTTTCAGCATCAGATATGCCCTACTATTATATGAGTTAAATGTGTTTTTTGGGAGTAGTATTTAGCACCGAGTTGGATAGGGTGAGAGTACCCTTAGTCCCAAAACTAGTGCCCCCGTAGGTTTAACTCCCCTCTGTTGGGCATCAGATTTAGTGATCATGTCACAGTCATGCCTCTATACTCTGGCAAGGTATATTGGGTCCTCTCTATGGGGCGTATAAATCGGATTCCATGTATCTCACATGGTCTATGTCGGTTAGAGAATCTCTCACAAAAACAGTTTCAGGTTTTAAGTGCATTGACTCATTGCTTTCAGATTTTAGAACTTCTATTATTACTATGATTCTAAAGGTGTTTTCAACTTATGATATTGCATTGAGTCATTTTATTACAGACTTTACTATCACTATATGATTTCAGTTTTGGCTATGCTTTGAGTATGTTTTACTATGACGTGTGCATGATATCAGCTTTAGGCACGCATTTAAGTACATTTTATCATGACATATGCATATCTCTCATACTCAGTATATTCCATAGTACTTACCGCATACTTCTTTGTGTTGTATCCTATTATGATGTAGACTCGGTCCCACTACCCAGTCTGTGGCTAGTAGATCAGCAGCACACCCAGTCAGCTTGGTGAGTTCTCCTCTTTTAAGGACTTGGAGTTTGGTGTCATTTTTTCAATTAGTTTATTTATTCAGTATTTCAGTATCTAGAGTTAGCTGGGGGCTTGTCCCAGTAACTCGCCAGTAAGTAGTAGAGGCTTTCAGACATAGAGTCAGATATTCAGTTGTATTCAGATCTTAAATCATAGACTTTATTTATATAACAGATTAAGTTATTCATTACTTCAGTTAAGCTTCCGTCGTTATATTTTGTCCAGTCTTAAGTCATGCTAGTGCCAGAGGGTTATCTCGAGGTCACTTGTGATCTTGGGTCTCGTGTTACGTCTAGGGGGTAGGATCGGGGCGTGACAACATGTTGAGGACTTGTGTGATCAATTTCAAAGATAATTGAGATGATCACTTGCCTTTTATAGAGTTCGCCTACAATAGCATCTTTCACTCTAGCATTTAGATGGCTCCATGTGAGGCACTTTATGGGCGGAGATATAGATCAACTATTGGCTGGTTTGAGGTAGGTAAAGCTACTTTGAATAGGGCCAAATTCAGTACATAAGACTATGGCAAAGGTTCATCTCATTAGGGAGAGGTTGAAGGCTGCTCAGAGTCATCAAAAATCTTATGCAAATGTGAGGAGAAGAGACTTAGAGTTTGCAGTTGATAATTGGGTGTTTCTAAAGGTCCCACCTATGAAGGGAGTGATGAGTTTTGGTAAGAAGGGGAAACTTAGTCCCCGGTATATAGGTCCATAAAGGATTTTGAGGAGAGTTGGCAATGTGGCTTATGAGTTAGAGTTGCACGTAGAGTTAGCATTGGTGCACCCAACTTTTAATGTGTCCCTATTGAAGAAGTGCATTGGTAATCTGACCTCATTTATTCCATTAGAGAGTGTGGGCGTGAAGGATAGTCTCTCTTACGAAGAGGTCTTAGTTGAGATTCTTGACCGTTAGGTTTGTAAGTTAAGGAATAAAGAAGTCACTTCAGTGAAAGTCCTTTGGAGGAACCAATCAGTTGAGGGAGATACTTGAGAAGCAGAAGCAACTATAATGACCAAGTACCCTAACCTTTTTCCTTCCAGTTCAGTTCCAGCTTGAGGTAACAGTTTCCTCCTTTGTATTTCCCATCATTTGTCCTAAATGCTCCTAGTATGCATTCATGTCTCACTAATTCAGTTCAGTCGCATTTCAGTTAGAAATCAGTAATGGTGTCAGTAATTCAGCCTTAGAATTCAGTTGGTGGGATTGCAACTCTTTTACTACCATCTCAACTTAGTCTTCATTCGAGGATGAATGATCCCAAGGGGGAGATATTGTAACACCTCAAAACTTGAAACCAATGTTTAGACTAGCATTCAGACTTATCTTTTGCCAAACCTCAGCTTCATGGACAGAGCCATTTGCCGTAAGAGGTCCCACGAAATGTGAGTCTAGAGGGGGTTTTATTCAGACTTAGTCAACTCTCTTCTCATTCTCACAACTTAAACTTATAAAAGAAAAGAAATGCTCTCTCAGACTCCAGGCTTAGGGATTTCTTCTCCAAGGTATCATCTCTAAGATCCAGCTTATATTTCTCCAAGTTTCAGGTATGTGGGTATTTAGTAAGGGTTTAGTTCGCCCTTATTTCCAAAACCTCAAACTTCTACATTAATTTTATGATTTTATAAAACTAGGGTTCTTACCCTATCACGCAGATTTTTACAGAATTTAGTCCCTATGATTACTCCATGGTTTATATCTTGTTTTAAATGATTTATATCATACTTTCAATAATTTGCATGGACTTTTATAAGGATTTGAGAAGAAAACCATTTAGCCTAAAATTGTAGTAATTTCACATGAATTGGCTTTCCTTCAGAATTTAGCTCATGGTAGTAGCATCCGATTTAATTTGAACTTGGTAAATTTTCAGTCCACAACTTTTTCCTAGAAAATAGTTTTAAACTAGTTAAGTTTTGACCCATCTTTCAAAACATCAGTTTTAAACAAGCTATCAGTATTCAGTTTGAGAGTAGTACTTAGCATCGAGTTGGACTAGAGCCCCAGTTTCACACAAAGTCCCAGAACTACAAACCATCATAGGTCTACTTAGCCCCCCAGTTAGGCATCAGATTACTGATCATGGCAGTCATGCCTCTATATCCTGGCAAGGTATATTGGTCCTCTCGATGAGGCGTATACATCGGACTCCACTTTTAGCTCACGTGAATTATGTCATTTAACAGACTCTCCCATAATATTAGACTCGGTAGATTAGTACATAGCCCTCAATTCAGATTTACTATTTTTATTATGTCTTTACAAAATATTTCTACATTTCAAATTTTTTGTATCTTATATTTGGGTCGTTGTACTACAGATTCAGTCTTATATTCAGTTTAGATTTTTAAATAACTTATCAGTATTTTTGCATGCTTAGTAATCTTTTAGCCTGCATATCCCGCATGTTCAGTACATTTAAAGTACTAATTGCATTCTCTTTGTGCTACATCCTATCATGATGCAGGTTCAGGTGCTCAGTATGCTCTAGTGCCACATCAGTGACTACTAGTGATGAGTCCTCATCATCAGAGGATGTACTTCCATGATGTTTTCTTTTAGTTATTTCAGTTTTTAGTACTTGGAGTTATCTAGGGACTTGTCCCAACAGCTCAGTAGTAGAGGCTTTCAGACATAGAGTTAGACATTCAACTTAATCCAGATTGAATTTATCTTTTAGACATATGTTTTTCAGAAATTTCAGTTAAATCCTAAAACTTATGTTTCAATTAGCTTAGTTTTTGCTGAGTCTTTATCATTCATAATGCTTAGTATATGTCATACCATAGGTTAGCTCGGGGTCACTTATGGCTCTAAGCACCATGTTACGTCCAGGGTGTAGGCTCGGGTCTTGACAAATAATCGTGTTCTTTTCCTTCTTTTTTGTACCAATCTCCTTTTCTTTATTTCTCTTGAGTCCATAAGTAGTAAGATTTCTTATAAGTTCGTCCATGGTCATAGCATCCAGATCTCGCTCTATAGTGATTTCTTCCACTTTTCTTTCCCAAGACTTAGTAGCAAACTAAATAGTTTGCGAATAGCCTTGTCTGTGGAAATAAGTTCCACTAGGGAATATATCTCATTAAGTATGGCAGTAAATCTGGTATGCATGTCTTTGATACATTCACCCTATTAGAGAGTGTGGGCATGAATGATAGTCTCTCTTACGAAGATGTTCCGGTTGAGATTTTTGACCGTCAGGTTTATAAGTTAAGAAATAAAGAAGTCACTTCAGTAAAAGAAATTTGGAGGAACCATTCAGTTGAGGGAGCTACTTGGGAAGTAGAAGAATCTATGATGACCAAGTACTCTCACCTTTTTCCTTCCAGTTCAGTTCAAACTTTAGGTAACAGTTTCCTACTTAGTATTTCCCATCAGTTGTCCCAAATGCTCCTAGTGTGCGTTCATGTCTCACGAATTTAGTTCAGTCCCATTTCAGTTAGAAACTAGTCATGGTGTTAGTATGACATCCATAGAATTTAGTTGGTGGGATTGTAGCTCTTTCCCTACCATCTCAACTTAGTTATTCATTCGAGGATGAATGAACCCAAGGGGGAGCTATTGTAACACCTGAAAACTTAGAACCAACATTTATACTAGCATTCAAATTGATTTTCTGCAGAACCTCAGCTCCACGGGAAAAGCCATGGCCCATGGGAGGTCCCACAGTCGTGAGCCTAGTCGTGGGAGTTGTTCCAATGGATATCAGCTCCAAAAGTTGGACCACAAGCAATGGAGAAGCCCACAAGCCATGGGGGCCACCGTGGGATTTACCTAAGACCCAACTGTCCTTATGAACCATTACCTGTTTCCACGAGTTGTGGAATGATCCACGGGTTGTGGAATGGTCTCGTAGAACTCAGACCTGAGGCTCATCAATCCCTCAGAAACCACGATAGGGTTCTATGAACTATGGATGGTTCCATGGGTCATGAACCCAAGTCGTGGAACTCAGACCCAAATCTTAACAAAAGGGCCCAAGAACCACGATAGGATTCTACGGGCCATGGAAGCATCCACGGATCGTGAAACCCATCTATGGAACCTGAATCGTGAATTTTCGCAATTTTCTTTTAAAATTTCCTAGGGGTATTCTGGACCTTACCCAAATCTCATAAGGCCTAAGCTACGATGTTTTGCTTAATCTAAGCCTAACTAATCATTCAAAAACTACCTAAATCACCCATTCTCCTAGAATCATCAGACACTTAGAAAGAAATGGAGAAAAGAGGCGACAGTTTCTCTCAAGAACAAGCAGAAGATCTTCTTCGAGCTCAGCCCCTAAAATCCAAGGATTTCTCCATAGATTCTCATCCATGTATGTGAATTTCACTAGTGGGTTTCTTTCACCCATTGGGTCTCTAGATTCAGTTCAGGTCTTTAGTTCTCCATTAGTTCTTAAGACCTAGGGTTTCTAAACCTTAGAAATCATTGCAACTCAGATTCTATTGCTTGTATGATAATCATTACATGTTTCTTAGAGAATTAGCATAGTCAGTTGTACAGAGTTCAGTAACCCTAGCATGTATTAATTTCAGTACTCATAATTTATACTTGCTAGTCAATAATCTAGATAATTATGCTTCAGGATTAGAATGCCATCAGTTTCAGTATACGTATGTTGCATTCTCAAATGATTTTCAGTATTTGAGTTATCCAGTATTTCAGTTTGCATTTCATTGTTTTACATTCAGTTGGGAGTAAACTTAGTATCAAGCGGATGAAGTGATGAAGGCTCAGTTGTCATACTATGCTATGACCTTTAGTAGAAGTCCCTAAATCCAAAAACTACGGTGCCACCGTAGGCATGAAAAGGGGTCAGCTGTCAGATTAGGATGTACACCCTCGTCCCTTGTGGACATCAGTTTAGTGGATCCACATCAGATTTATTTGTACCCTTGGCAAGGTATGAACACCCTTTCATCTAGGGTTACAGGTTGGCCCCATAATTAGCTCAGCTTGGGGTATGTCGGTTAATAGTAGCTCCCACAGTATTGCATTGACCTTGTATTCAGTTATTCAGTTCAGCATGATATATACTCATGATAGTATTTGGTAACTGCATTTATCTTGTCTTTTAGTTTATGCTTTAGTATGGAATTCCATGTTCAGTCTTTATATTATTCAGCTCAGTACATATCTCGCATGCTTAGTACATTCAAAGTACTGACGCATACTTTTTTGCTACATCATTGTATGATGTAGGTCAAGGTGCTCAGCATCTAGATCGTGCTTAGCTTGATTTCCAGTCCATACTCAACAACTTCAGTGGTGAGTCATCATAGTTCGAGGACGATAGATATGCTTTCATCTTTCAGTTTTATATTCCAGTTTTCAGATTATTAGAGTTAGCTGGGGGCTTGTCTCAGCAACTCATATCAGTTAGAGGCTTTCAGACATATAACTAGATTCATCTATTGAGTTATTAGTGTTATTTTTCAGACTCATTATACCCTTAATTATATTATATATTCAGACATGTTGGGCTTCTTTCCCATCACAAATATTTAAATGCTTTCAACTTTCCGCATAGTTCGTGTTTTTATCAGAAAATTATCTAGATATGCCAGACCATGGGTTAGCTTGGGGCCACTTGTGACACTTAGCACCATGTTACGTCTAGGGGATAGCCTCAGGGCATGACAAACTTGGTATCAGAGCATTAGTTTCAAGTGTCCTAGGGTGTCTGAAAGTCGCGTCAAGTAGAGTCTTATTCATGGGTGTGAAGCGCGCCACATTATGGGGGAGAAGCTATGAGATTTCATTAGGAACAACTTCCCTTCTTCCTTTTCCAGCTCGTGATATATAGTATGAACTCTATTTAACCCTTTCTTACTCATAATCTTCGTGTTACAGAAAGTGCCTCCCAGAAGATCCAACGCTAGGAATCAGCCAGCACTCGCAGCTCCAGCAGACCCTCTGAATGAGCAAGTCACCCATGCCGAATTCAGTGCCACTTTTTAGGTGCTTGCTCAGGCCATGACCGCTCAGGTTAATCAGCAGGCTGTGGCACTAGCTCCACCTCAGACTAACTCTACCACGGCTAAAAAATGAGACTTCAGTAGGATGAAACCTCCAGAATTTCATGGGTCCAAATTCGAAGGGGATCCACAAGAATTTCTCGATGACATTTAAAAGGTGATGGATATTATAGGTGTCACTCTGGTCGAGAGTGCAGATTTAGCCGCCTATCAGTTGAAAGGAGTGGCTTATACTTTGTATCAGCAGTGGGAAGAGTCTCGTTATGCTAATGTAGGTCCAATGGATTGGAACCACTTCAAGACTGCATTTCTGAACAGGTTTTTCCCACTTGAGCTCAGGGAACCCAAGCTCCAGGTAGGGGTGGGCATGGTATGGTATATACAGTATTACCATATCATATCAAAATATTTGATACCGTATTTTTGGTATTATGGTATTTGGTATGGTATATGATATATATTTTAAATTTGTTTGGTATTTGGTACGATATTCGGTATTTAAAAAAAACATACCGAAATACCAAATACCATACTGAAGTATATAGTTACATAAATAACATATATATATATATATATATTAAAATACTAACAAATATACAACTTAGTATTAGTATAAATTAAATATTTAGAAGTTGGAACTTTGACTACTCTATTTTAATTTAAATGTCATTTAAATGTAATTGATTAACAAAAGGATTTGTTTGTACTTTCTTTGAATATATATTTCTACATGTGTAATGTGTTAGTATGATATAATTGATAACTTTTTTAAAAAAAGTCAAAATTATAATACTCTATTATACGATTATATATTAGTAGAAGTTGAACAAACTAGGGTACCAATTTATCAAACCGCAAAATACCGAAACCAAACTTTAAAATACCGAACCATACCAAATTAATTTAGTATGGTAATGGTATAATACTTTTAAAAACCGAATACCAAAGTAACCATACCGAAATTTCAAATACCGTACCATACCATACCATGTCCACCCCTAGGTCCAGGAGTTCATCAACTTGAAGCAGAATGATATGAGTGTGAAGGAATATGCACTCAAGTTTAACCAATTGTCTAAGTATGCTCCGGCGATAGTAGCTAACTCCAGGGCCTGTATGAGTAAGTTCATATCAAGTGTGTCCGATGATATGGTCAGGGAGTGCAAGACTGCTATGCTGGTTAAGGAGATGAATATCTCCAGGTTAGTTACTTATGCTCAACAGATTGAGGAGGAAAAAGTCAAAGGGAGGGTGGGAGACAGTAAAAGAGCTGGAACATGTGACTTTAACTACTCTCAGCAGAGGTCAGAGGGTGGTAACCGCTCCTAATTCTGCCAAAAATCTTCAGCTCCATCCCCATCCTCTGCTAGTGCTTTTGTGCCTAAGTCCAGGCAGGATAGGTGGTATAGGGCGCCAGGCTCTAAGTCCCAAAGTATAGTCACTAGCGGGCGGACTCATCCAGTTTGCAAGAAGTCTGGTAGGAACCACCTAGGTGAGTGTATGCCTGGTAGTGGAAATTGTTTTGGGTGTGGAAAGTCAGGCCACGGAATGAGGGATTGTCCAGCAGCTTCAAAGAAGGGCAAGGATGCTCGTCCATAGAATTAGTCTAGTTCTACAGCATCTCCAGCAGGTTGCCCCACTCAGCAGAGTGCCTCATCTAGTACAGGTGGTTGTCAGCGCCAAAATAGGCTATATGCTCTTAAGACTCGACAGGACCAGGAGGATTCTCTCGATGTGGTCACAGGCACGTTACAAGTCTTCCATTTAGATGTTTATACATTATTAGACCCAGGGAATACACTTTCCTTTGTAACTCCTTATATAGCAGTAAATTTCAGTGCCAGTTCAGAAACCCTCCCAGAACATTTCTCAGTCTTTACTCCAGTTGGTGATCCAGTTATAGCTAGACGGGTATACAGAAATTGCCCTGTCATAGTTTCCTAGAAATTCACCTCAACCAATCTTGTAGAGTTAGAAATGACTGACTTCGATGTAATTCTAGGCATGGATTGGTTACATTTCTATTATGCCTTAGTTGATTGCAAAACTAGGATCATTTGGTTTCAGTTTTCAAACGAGCCAGTTTTAGAGTGGAAGGGTAATACCTCAATACCGGTAGGTCGATTCATCTCTTACCTTAAGGCCAGAAAAAAGATTTCCAAAGGGTATATCTATCATCTTGTTTAGGTTAAGGATTCAAACTCTGAGACCCCAACTCTTGAGTCGGTACCAGTGGTGAATGAATTCCCAAAAGTATTTCCAAAAGATCTTCCCGGAGTTCCTCCCAAAAGGGAAATTGACTTCGGAATAGATCTCCTTCTAGATACCCAGCCTATTTTGATTCCCCCTTATAAAATGGCTCCATCTCAGCTTAAGGAATTGAAAGAACAGTTTAAAGACCTTCTAGATAAGGGATTCATCATACCTAGCATCTCTCTATGGGTGTTCTAGTTCTCTTTGTACGTAAGAAAGACGATTCTCTGAGGATGTACATCGATTACCGTCAGTTAAACAAAGTCATAATCAAGAATAAGTATCCCATCCCTAGGATTTATGACTTGGTCTACCATCTTTAGGATGCTAGTTGCTTCTCTAAGATAGAACTCAGATCCGGCTATCATCAGCTCAGAGTCAGAAATTGTGACGTTCTAAAGACATCCTTCAGAACTTAGTATGGTCACTATGAATTTGTAGTTATGTCTTTTGGACTAATGAATTCTCCTGCAGCTTTCATAGATTTGATGAATAGGGTGTTCAAGCAGTATATAGACTTGTTCGGCATTGTCTTCATCGATGATATACTCATATATTCTCGAAGCAAAGAGGAGCATGATGATCATTTGAGAGTTATGCTGCAAACTCTCAAGATCGCCAATTATTTGCTAAGTTTAGCAAGTGTGAATTCTGGTTGAAGTTAGTTCTGTTCCTTGGTCATGTGGTATCTAGTGAGAGAATCTGAGTTGATTCTCAAAAGATTGAGGCAGTGAAGAACTGTCCCAGACCTTTCTCTCCTACAGACATCAGAAGCTTCTTGGGTTTGGCCGGTTACTACGGGAGGTTTATTGAAGGATTTTCGACCATAGCTGCCCTATTGACCAAGTTGACTCAGAAGAAGGTCAAGTTTAAGTGGTCAGATGAGTGTGAGAAAAACTTCCAAGAATTAAAGACCAGGTTGATTACAGCTCCATCTTGACTCTACCAGAGGGTTCAGATGGCTACATAGTTTATTGTGATGCATCTAGGGTCAGCCTAGGTTGTGTTTTGATGCAGCAGGGTAAGGTCATAGCGTATGCTTCCAGTCATCTTAAGGTTCATGAGAAGAACTACCCGACTCACGACCTTGAGCTTGCAGCTGTTGTGTTTGCCTAAAGATTTG
This sequence comes from Jaltomata sinuosa, assembly GCA_003996215.1. Taxonomy (NCBI): domain Eukaryota; kingdom Viridiplantae; phylum Streptophyta; class Magnoliopsida; order Solanales; family Solanaceae; genus Jaltomata; species Jaltomata sinuosa. The sequence goes on along the minus strand of QJPP01001223.1, from coordinate 64,738 downwards.
GAGACACTACTTGTATGGTGTCTATGTAGATGTGTTCATAGATCATAAGAGCCTCCAGTATGTGTTCACCTAGAAAGAGTTGAATCTTTGTCAGAGAAGGTGGCTTGAGTTCCTCAAAGACTACGATATAAATGTTCTCTATCATTCGGGTAAGGCGAATGTAATGGTTGATGCCCTCAGCAGACTGTCCATGGGTAGTATGTCATATGTTGAGGAAGAGAAGAAAGACTTAGCCAGAGATGTTCACAAGCTTGCTTGTTTAGGATTTTGCCATATGGACACAACAGGTGGTGGTGTGATAGTCCAGAATGGATCAGAATCTTCATTGGTAGCGGAGGTTAAAGAGAAACAAGACAGTGATCCCATATTACTTCAGTTGAAAGGTGTCGTTCATCAGCACAGAGTAGAGGTTTTCTCTCAAGGGGGAGATGGTGTACTTTGCTACCAGGGTCCCGCTTATGTGTACTTAAGATGGATTAGTTGAGGCAGCAAATCCTTACAGAAGCCCATAATTCCAGATATTCTATTCATCTTGGTGACATTAAGATGTACCGTGATCTATGGGAAGTCTATTGGTGGAACGGCATGAAGAAGGACATTGCAGACTTTGTGGCTAAGTGTCCCAACTATCAGCAGGTGAAAATAGAACATCAGAAATCAGGAGGTGTGACTCAGGATATTAGCATTCCTACTTGGAAGTGGGAGGTGATCAACATGGATTTCATTACGGGTTTACCTCATACTCGCAAGCAGCACGACTCCATTTGGGTGAGTGGACAAAGTTACTAAGTCATCTCATTTCTTGGCTGTCAATACTACAAATTCCTCAGAGGATTATGCCAGACTCTACATCAGCGAGATAGTCAGGTTGCATGGGGTTACCATTCAGACCTTAGAGGACATACTGAGAGTGTGTGTGATCGATTTCAAGGGTAGTTGGGATGATCACCTACCTCTTACAGAGTTCACCTACAATAACAGTTTCCATTCCATTATTCAGATGGCCTCATATAAGGCACTTTATAGGCGTAGATGCAGGTCATCGGTTGGTTGGTTCAAAGTAGGTGAAGCATCTTTAATTGGGCCAAATTTAGTTCATGACGCTATGGAGAAAGTTTAGTTTATTAGATAAAGGCTGAAGATAGCGCAGACTAGTCAGAAGTCCTACGCAGATGTGAGAAGAAGAGACTTAGAATTTGAGATCAACGATTGGGTCTTCCTGAAAGTGTCACCCATGAAGGGTGTGGTGAGATTTGGCAAGAAAGGGAAGCTCAGTCCCAGATATGTAGGTCCTTACAGAATCTTGAAAAGGATTGGTAATGTGACTTATGAGTTAGAGTTGCCGGTAGAGCTAGCAGCGGTTCATCCAGTTTTTCACATTTCTTTATTGAAGAAGTGTGTGAGTGATATGGCATCGATAGTGCCTTTAGAGAGTGTGTCTATGAAGGATAGCCTCACCTATGAAGAGGTCCCAGTTGAGAAGACCGACAGGTTTGTAGGTTGAGAAATAAGGAAGTCACTTTGGTGAAGGTGTTGTGGAGGAATCAGTCCGTTGAAGAAGCTACTTGGGAAGCAAGAGAAGCCATGATGGCCAAGTACCCTCACATTTTCCCTTCCGATTCGGTTTCAGCTTGAGGTAATAGTTCCTCCCCAGTTCCTCAATTTACTCTTATGTATTTCAGTCTCAGCATCATGTTATGTTCCCTCAGTTATCCTTCCATTTTAGCATGTTTGCATATCCATGGAACTAAATTCAGCTAGATATCAGTTCCTAGTACTCAATTGGTAGGGATTGCATCTCTTTCCCTCCAAACTCAGCTTGATTAGTCTTCATTCGAGGATGAATGATTCCAAGGGGGAGATATTGGAATACCCCAGAACTCCCAAGCCTAGACTCAGCTCAGAAAACCAGAAAGAAATAAAATTTCAAGTGTCAGTCATTCCATGAGTCAGATCCACGAGTCATGGACTAGACTCATGGAACTCAGACAGAGACCAGCCAAGTTGGGGTCAAGACCACGATTTGGAACCACAGACCGTGGAACGACCCACGAGTCATGGATTTCACTTGTGGAACTCAGACTTGAGACCCAACTGTCCCTATGAACCTCTACCTATTTCCACGAGTCATGGAATGATCTACGGATCATGGAATGATCTCGTAGAACTCAGACGTGAGGGTCATCAATCCTTCAAGAACCATGATATGGTTCCACGAACTGTGGATGGTTCCATGGGTGGTGAACCCAAGTCGTGGAACTCAGACCCACAGCTTGACAAAAGGGCCCAGGAACCATGACAGGGTTCTATGGGCCGTGGAAGCATCTAGTGGAACCTGAGTTCTGAATTTCAGCAGTTTTCTTTTAAATTTTCCAGGGGTATTTCGGACCTTTATTATCTCTTTTAAGGCCTAAGCTATGACATTTTGCTTAATCTAAGCCTAACTAATCAGTCAAAAACTACCTAAATCACCCATTCTTCTAGAATCATCAAACACTTAGAAAGAAAAGGAGAAAAGAGGTGACAGTTTCTCTTAAGAACAAGCAGAAGGTCTTCTTCAAGCTCAGCCCCTAAAATACAAGGATTTCTCCATAGATTCTCATCTAGGTATGTGAAATTTCACTAGTGAGTTCCTTTCACCCATTGGGTCCCTAGATTCAGTTCAGTTCTTCAGTTCTTCATTAGTTCTTTAGACTTAGGGTTTCTAAACCTTAGGAAATCATTGCAACTCAGATTCTATTGCTTGTATGATAATCATTACATGTTTCTTCGAGAATTAGCATAGTCAATTGTACAGAGTTCAGTAACCCTAGCATGTATTAATTTCAGTACTCATAATTTATAATTTCTAGTCAAATAATTCAGACAATTATGTTTCAGAATTAGAATGCCATCAGTTTTAGTCTACCTATGTTGCATTCTCAGATGATTTTCAGTATTTCAGTTTGCATTTCATTGCTTTACATTCAATTGGGAGTAGACTTAGTACCGAGCGAACGGCGCCACCGTAGGCATGAAAAGGGATCAGCTGTCAGATTAGGTTGTACACCCTCGTCCCTTGTGGACATCAGTTTAGTGGATCCACATCATATTTATTTGTACTCTTGGCAAGGTATGAACACCCTTTCATCCAGGGTTACAAGTTGGCCCCATAGTTAGCTCAGCTTGGGGTATGTTGGTTAATAGTATCTCCCACAGTCAGACTCATATTGCATTGACCTTGTATTCAGTTATTCAGTTCAGCATGTTATATACTCATGATAGTACTTGGTCACTGCATTCAACTTGTCTTTTAGTTTATGCTTCAGTATGTATTTCCATGTTCAGTCTTTATATTATTCAGCTCAGTACATATCTCGCATGCTTAGTACATTCAAAGTACTGACGCATACTTTTTTGCTACATCATTGTATGATGTAGGTCAAGGTGCTCAGCATCCAGACCGCGCTTAGCTTGATTTCCAGTCCGTACTCAACAGCTTCAGTGGTGAGTCATCATAGTTCGAGGACGATAGATATGATTTCATCTTTCAGTTTTATATTCCAGTTTTCAGATTATTAGAGTTAGCTGGGGGCTTGTCTCAGCAACTCATATCAGTTAGAGGCTTTCAGACATAGAACTAGATTCATCTATTGAGTTGTTAGTGTTATTTTTCAGACTCATTATACCCTTAATTATATTATATATTCAGACATGTTGGGCTTCTTTCCCATCTCAGATATTTAAATGTTTTTAGCTTTTCGCATAGTTCATATTTTTATCAGAAAATTATCTAAGAAATTTGTGATTTTCTTCCATATAAGAAGGTTGCATCCTATAAGAAAACTGACTCCTCTTTTGACTCTATTTCTTCTCTTTATTTCTTTCCTTCTTTGCTCCTTTATATTTTTTCCTTCTTTGCTCTTTATTTCTTTGTTTCTTTACTCCTTTATATTTTTCCTTCTTTGCTCTTTATTTCTTTTCTTCTTTGCTCCTTTATATTTTTCCTTCTTTGCTCTTTATTTCTTTCCTTCTTTGCTTCTTTATTTCTCCTCTTTATTTTTTTTCCTTCTTTGCTCCTTTATTTCTCCTCTATTTCGTCTCTTTATTTTTTCCTTCTTTTCTCTATTATTTTTTCCTTCTTTGCTCTTTATTTCTTTCCTTCTTTGCTCCTTTATTTCTTCTCTTTATTTCTTTCCTTCTTTGCTCTTTTGTTTCTCCTCTTTATTTCTTTCCTTCTTTGATCCTTTATTTCTTCTCTTTATTTCGTTCCTTCTTTGCTCCTTCATTTTTTCTATTTCTTTCTTTCCTTCTTTGCTCCAATCTTTCATATTTATACAGGTTATCTGCATCGTATCTGGGGGACCTGGTTCACCTGATAGAGTATACACAAAATAACAAGTAGTGAACCAAGTTCACTTTCTCAATCATCAAAACTACAAACATGTTCTCCTATGTCCCAACATACTATCTACCTACATAAATGTCCTCGAACTCAAAAACTTTGACAAAGTTTCTTTTTTTTTTCTTACAACGGAGAAGTGGGCCGACCAAATGATTTGATTGCTCTGATTACAAATCGTATTAAAGCAATTGAAGATTTCATTGTTTTTCGTGTTGTTTGTACCTCTTGGCAAATTGCTGCTACCAAGGACAATTTTGATGTATTTTCACCCCAAGTTCTGTTGTTAATGCTGGCGGATAAAGACGATGATTATCGAGAATTCTACTCTCTTTCCAAGAAGAAAGTTCCGCACATATTCCTTCCGGAAGCTAGAGGAAGAGATTGTTTTCCATCACAAGGATGGGTGTGCACTGTGGAAGATATTACGAAAGAGATGAACTTGTTGCATCCTTTTACCCGTACCCAAATTCAACTACCTCCACGAAGTGATTAACAGGACTGTAAGGCCATCGAGAGAGTTGTCTTATCTGTCAATCCTTCTCTTACATCAAACTATGCAGTGATGATTTCCCATTATTCAGATGGTCATCAATTGGCTTATTGGCGACCTGGAGACTTGAGCTGGACCTACGTTGATAAAAGATGGCCTACAGTCACTGGAATCCATTACTATGATGGGCAATTTTATGGCATCACTTATGATGGCACAGTTTGGGTTTTTGAAATTGCAGGATCTCCCAAGTCTTTTTGGTTGGAAGATGATGATATGTTTGGACATTCGGGGAGTCCGTACTATTTAGTCGTGGTATCTGGTGCGCTGTTAATTATTACCCGATTTCCTTGTGGGAATGGGTGCAACACCTCTAAATTTAAAGTGGTGGAACTAGATGTAGTCACGGGTGAACTCAAAGAGATTAAAACTTTACGAGATACAGCCATCTCTTTGGGCCGTAATGCATCAATTTTCCTTGACCCTTCTAAGTTTACAAGAGTCAAGCCTAATCACATATATTTTACTGATGATTATTGGTGGGATATAACTAAAGGAGGTGGAAGAAATATGGGGGTTTACAATCTTAAAGACGGAAAAACTGAATCTTTTTATCCGGGCTTGTCACTAAGTCTTATTTGCCCGCCAACTTGGGTTATGCCATCATTCTGAAAACAAAAGATGGGATCCCAATAGAATTTTTAGGATTTAGTTTATTCTCTTTACCTTGTCAATAAAAAGTTAAGTGATCTATTTATCTTATCTTTTGTAATCTTATGCTTGAATGTCGAGATCTTAAGCAATTATATTTGTATTTTCTAAGGATACATAATATTCAGTTTGCAAATAATATGTCTTTAATTTATATCCCTCCTACATTCTATGGTTTTAGTTTTCTGTTGTGATTTATTTATGTACTCTAGTGGTGAAATTGAATAGCAATAATTTTATACACTGTAAAGAGAAATACAGGGGTACCAAATTGCTGGTTAGTCTGTGTAATGATTTGGCGTCGATGGCTTCTGCAAATTGTCCATCTTCAGTAATTGTTTCCTATCACTAAATTTTAAGATTCAGGGATATGAATCCACGTGTGGACACGGGTGTAGGAATTTGACTAAAAATAATTTAAATATTCAAAAATAGAGTTATAAAACATAAATGATGAGATATTATGTGAAAAACTTGGGAGAAAATAGTGATGAAGAGGAAAATCCCATACGACGATAAAAAGAAAAGTAGTGACATAGAAATTTTTATATACAAGGTGTTCCATTTTCCTTAATTTCACCTTAGCTTTTATTTTTATTACAAAAAATTATTGAATCTGTCCGAAATTTCTCTACCTCGTATTTATCTTCTTTGTTGTAAGTTTGGAGGTTAAAGGCTGTACACTTTGTTAATAATAGACATGGTAAGGGTTCATGCCAAACCCCCACCACCACCATTTCTCCAAACAGTGAATAAGTTGTGGCCTCAATATAGCTATGTATGTATGTGTGTGTATTCGGAAATTGCTTAATAGGCCTTATGTTCCAAGTTTATTAATAGGCCTTATGTTCCAAGTTTATTAATTTCTAGAGTTAATGATCAAAAACACATTTGAACTATTATTTTTTTTGCGAGTTTCAGATCTCAACTATCAGTTGTTCTCTTTTCCTACATGAATTATCACCATCTATGTATTAAAACTAGGGGTGGCAAATAGGTGTGTATGATCAAATTTGAACAGGTCAAATTAATGATTGTGTCAAAACTCAACCCACGCAAAATTTGCTTGGGTCAAAATAGAATGGGCCAAATAACGGAGCATGATCCAACCCGCCTAACATAACCCATCCTCTCTCCTTTTTTTAAATAACCGGTCATAGCAACTGCTAAATGCCAAGAGATCTTGGTAGGTTCATGTGAAGTTTCGTCGAGAAGCTCATGATATGTTTTGTCTCCTGTAATGTTTCTTTTTTATAATTGTGATGTCTGAGCTGCGCATCTCGACTAATTTCATGACATATTTGTCACCTCTCACCAATAACAAATACCAGGTGATGTCTCTTGTAATGTTTATTATACTAAAAATATGTGGTATTCAGTACTAAAGATACCATTTCACGTTGTATCTGGGAACATACTGTACGTGAAAACCAACTGGACATTTGTTGAGCTTTAGAGTCATATATAATGTTTTCATTTTTTTCTTTAAATCTTGTACATTAATACATAATTAAGAAGAACATATTAAATTTGAATGAAGCTTGGAAAAGAATTGGATTTCCAAAAAATACAGATTCATTTTTCTAATATTCTTTGCTTATTTGGGTTGGGTTACATTTTGACCCAACGGGTTACACTACATTGACCCGTTTTGACCTTAATTGTTATGGGTTCAATCCGTTATATCAACTCAACAAATGGATCATGATCCAACCCGTACATAATTGATTTTTACCAAAAAAAGTAATAGGTCAAATATATTTTTACTATTATATCTGATTTCTACCTTAGAGTAAATACATATTTTTACCATTAAATACGAAAACACTCATGCATCATGTTGAAATTTCAAGAGAAAATAGTAGCAGAAATAATCAGAAGAAAAAACGATTATGGGCATAGAATTATGAAACAACACGTTGTTTTGTGAAATAATGTGTCGTTTCAGAAATATTGTGTCTTTCCGAAACAAATGTGTCTTTTTAAAAATAATGTATCTTTTCAAAAACATTGTCTTTTCGAAAATAATGTCTTTTTAGGAATATTGTGTCTTTTCTAAAAGAATGTGCCTTTTAGAAAATATTGTGTTGTTTCAAAATTCAATGGGTCCTCTATAAATAGGAGAACATCCTTAATATATTTTAATATAAGAAAACATGTTTAGTGCCAACATTCTTCTATGCAATCTGCATAAGTTTGGTAACTGCAGTACTATTTCTTGTGTGTTTAGAGTCTTGTTTCATTATTTCTTGGTTTTGCTTCATTTTATCCCGAGAGAGTATTTGTAAGAAATAAATAATCTCTTTGAAAAGTGATTCAAAGTAAGGTATACGACTTGAAGCATATTCAGGTTTTTCACCACAAAAAAACACTTTTTTCTAGCTATAACAATCTTTTTTTATCTAACAATTAAAGAAAATTATTATCATGTCTTCCATGAAGGATCTCACTACCAACTTTGCCAAACTTGAAAAGTTTGGTGGAATTGATTTTCGCCGCTGGCAAAAGAAGATGCACTTCCTACTAACAACACTCAAGGTTGTGTATGTGATTTTCACCGCTGCACAAGGTCAAGAATGAAATGGGACAATGATGATTACATTTGTTGAGGCAATATATTGAATAGAATGTCAGATGCTTTATTCGACATCTATCGACACCTGGAGACCGCTAAGAAACTGTGGGATTCTCTGGAGAATAAGTACATGTCTGAAAATGCATCTAGTAAGAAATTTCTTGTCTCCTAATTTAATAATTATAAGATGGTAGAAGGTCAGTCGATCATGGATCAATTCCATGAAATTCAGTGCATTATAAGTCGTTTCATCCAACATAAAATTGTGATGGATGAAACTTTTATTGTGTCTTCTATTATTGATAAATTATCCTCTTCCTGGAAAGACTCCAAACAAAATCTTAAACACAAAAAAGAGGACATTTCTCTGAAAGAACTTGCTAATCATCTTCGTATAGAACAAGAGTTCTGCATGCAGGATGAATCCAAAGAGCCTAGCACTCAAGATGGAAAGATTCATGTCGTTGACATGAGGAGTCCTCCAAACCACACAAAGGACTACAACATAAAAATAAGAAGAGGCCTTATGAGGATGGCAAAAAAAAGAAGGGGTTTCAGGGTGTGTGCTATGAATGCAACAAATTAAACCAAGCCACAAGAAGAAGGATTACTCTATCTGGAAAAGAAAGAAGAGTCGAGGCAATCAAGGGGCGTCAAAGGATAACTTTGTGGCCATAATTTCTAAAATTAATGTTATTGAAAATGACATCTCTTGATGGATAGACACATGTGCTACTAAGCATGTGTGCAATGATCATTCCTTCTTCAAGTCACTAACATTGGTTGATGATAGGACCGTCCTTTATATGGAAAACTCTTCAACTATAGAAGTAAGGGGAATAGAACAAGTGAAATTGAACTTCACATTAGGAAAGATCTTATCTTTCAGATGTATTTTATGTTTCTAGTGTTAAAAAAAAATCTTGTTTCCAGTAATCTCTTGAGCAAGCATGATTTTAAGAAAGTATTTGAAGTCAATAAGTTCATATTGTCCAAGGGTGGCATATTTGTTGGGCAGGGGTATTATGCCAATGGCATATTTAAATTAAATGTAATTATTAATAATGACAATGCAATGAATGATGAAGTTTTTGTTTACATGCTTGACTTTAATTTTTCATTATGGGATTCTTATTTAGGACATGTTAATTTTCACAGAATAAGGGACATGTCTAAATCTGATTTAATACTGATAATGAATGTGGATTGTGAAAACTACAAAACTTGCATGTTAACAAAGATCGCCTGAAAATCTTTTCATGCTTTGAGAGAAGTACTAAGTTGCTTGAATTAATTCATAGTGACTTAAGTGATTTTCATAGTACTCCTATTATTGGAGAAAATAAATATGTAATTACTTTTATTGATGACTATTCTATATTTTGTAAAGTTTATCTTATAAATTCTAAAGATGAAGCATTAGGAAATTTTAAAATTTACCAGACTGAGGTTGAATTACAATGTAAAACTTTCATTAAGTGTCTAAGGATCGATAGGGGAGGGGAATATTATACTCCCACATTTTTCTGAAGCACTGGTATTGAGCATTAAGTAACTAGACCATATAAACCATAACAAAATGATATAGTCGAACAAGAAAATTGAGTCTTAATGAAAATGATTAATTCTTTATTGTCTAACTCAGGCCTAAGTTACGGTTATTGGGGTGAAGCCATGTTGACAACTTGTTATATTCTCAATAGGGTTCCTAATAAAAGGAATTCAACAACCCCATATAAACTTTAGAACAAAAGAAATTCAAATTTGAGTCATCTCAAAGTTTGGGGATGTAAGGCTATAATTAAAGTTCGAAAACCTAAAAGGAAAAAGTTGGGCTATAATTGAACCAAATAATTCGTACTCGATAAATACAGTCTTTGAATAAAGAGATGTAATTTTTTATCAAACCCGATTTGTATCAATCCCCAAATCAAAAGATATTGTTTCAAGTAATCCAAGTTCTTCTACTTCATAATCATCAATATCGCAAAATGATGGAAATCAAAGTGACATTGTTGAAGTAAGAAGGAGTAAGAGAATTAGAAGAGAAGTAGAAGGTTCAATTGAAAAACTTGAAAATGAAATTTCTTATTGTTATAATATAGAAAATAATCCCACTACTTTTTGTGAGGTCATGCAATTTCCAGATGCACCTTTATGGAAGGACGTCATCCAAGATGAGATAGATTCTATTATGAAAAATAATTTTTGGATCCTAACAGACCTTCCACCTGGTTGCAAATGTATCAATGGTAAATGATTATTCAAGAAGAAATATTTAAAAATAGACGACACCGTGGATAAATACAAAGCTCACTTTTTGGTTAGGGGTTTTACTCAAAAGCACGATATTGACTACTTTGATACCTATGCTCTTGTGGCTAGAATAGCCACGATAAGGGTGCTTATAGCACTAGCCTCCATTTATAATCTATTAATTCACCAAATAGATGTCAAAACTGCATTTTTGAATGGTTAATTGAAGAGAAAATTTATATGATACAACCTGAGGAGTTTGTAGTTAACGGACAAGAGAAGAAAGTTTACAAACTTGTAAGGTTATTGTATGGGATAAAATAAGCCCATACGCAATGCCATCAGAAATTTGATGAACTAGTTCTTTCTAATGTCTTTAAAATCAATGAATCAGATAAGTGTGTTTACTCAAAATTTGAAAATGAAAAAAGAGTTTTCATTTGCTTGTATGTAGATGATATGTTTATCTTTGGGACTGACATAGAACAGGTTGACATCACCAAAATATTTCTATCTACTCAGTTCTCCATGAAAGACATTGGAGAAGCGAATGTCATTTTTGGTATAAGAATTATTAGGAATAGTGGGATTTTTTTTAACACAATCTCATTATATTGAGAAAATGTTAAAGAAATTCAATCATTTTGATTGTAATCTTATCTCTACACCGTATGATTCATAGTTTAAATTGAAAAGAAATGGCAGAAGGCCAATTGCTCAACTTGAATATGCTAAGTTGATCGGGTGCTTGATGTACACTATGACTAGTATGAGACCCGATATTGCATATGCAATGGATAAGTTGAGTAGATATACTTGCAATTCGAGTGAACATCATTGGCATGCTATAAAAAGAGCATTAAAATATCTCAAGAAAACCAAGATTATAGCATCCATTATAGTGGTGATCCTGCCATATTAGAAGGGTATTTGAATGCAAGTTGGATCACAAATCAAGAGGATTATTCCTCAACAAGTGGATGGGTATACGTCTTTGGTGTGGTGCAAATATCTTGGGGATCTAAGAAGTAAACGTGTTTTACAGATTCAATTATGGCTGAAAAATTTGTGGCATTGTCATCCGTTTCTAAAGAAGGGGAATTAACTTTCTTTTTGATATTCCATTATGGCCTAAGCCCTTGCCACTTATTTTTATCCAGTGTGATAGTCAGTCTACCTTAGCCCGAGCAACAGTTATATATATAATGAAAAGTTTAGGCATATTGGTCATAGACATAATTATATAAATAAATAAATTAAAAATAGAATGATCACGATTGACTATGTATGTTCACTTAATAATCTTGTTGATCCATTGACTAAGAGATTAGAAAGGGACTTGATATTAAGAACATCAAGGGGGGTGGGTTTTAAACCCATAAAGAAAGACCATTAAGGGTGAAGCCTCAACTTGACATTTGATACAACTTTCAGTCTCGAGTTCAATGAGTAATAATATTTTTTATTGGTTAATAGCACTTGGTATTACCATTCCAAAGTAAGTGCTTTGTCCTGCAATTTCTTAAAAGAAAGTTAATTTGTAAATTCTTAATAGACCTATTGGTGGGTGCTCCTTGCAGGAGCACATAAATAAGGGTCTAGCTATGTGAATGCGAAATGGGTCACTTCAAGAAGCTCGGGTTTGATTTCTACGTGTTCGCGAGAGGATTTGAACACAAGGCCTTATGGTGTTGGTTATAAAGGAATAATGTAATAGAATTCATGTGTGAGATACATCCTATTTTACAGTATGATAGTCGGTTCAAAAGACTTGTCTTACTTGACTATTCAGTTTAATAAAAATTGTATTCCGCTAATTTAAAGTTTATTAATGCGTGAATTCTCTAGTCTCTTATTTTCTAGAGGAATTGTTGAATTGTTATTTTCACTTGAAAATGGTGAGAGATTGTTGAAATCTTCAAGAGAAAATAGTAGTAGGAAAAAGCAAAAGAAAAAAATGGTTATGAGCATAGAATCATGAAATAACACGTTGCTTTGTGAAATAATGTGTCATTTCAGAAATGTTGTGTCTCTCTGAAAATAATGTGTCTTTTCAGAAATATTGTGTCTTTTTGGAAAGAATGTTCCTTTTAGAAAATATTGTATTGTTTCAGAATTTAATGGGTGATAAATAGGGGAACATCCTTAGCATATTTCAATATAAGAAAACATATCTAATACCAACATTCTTCTATAAAATTTGCATAAATTTGGTAACTGTAGTACTATTTCTTATGTGTTTAGAGTCTTGTTTCATTATTTCTTGGGTTTGCTTCATTCTATCCCGAGAGAGTATTTGTAAGGAACTAATAATTCTCTTTGGAAAGTGATCCAAAGTAAGGTATACGGTTTGAAGCATATCCGATTTTTTCACCACAAAAACACTCTGTTTTCTAGCTATAACAATCTGTTTTTCTCTAACTCATCATCAATGAGCATATTACAGTGAAGGAAAATAAATAGATCAACTAGAATTTAGAATGATAATTTTGAAGAAAAAAAAACAAGAAACCAAACTGTAAAGAGACAACAACTCCTGGTGACCTGAGTCGCATGTGGTGGTGATCTTGAAATCATATTATCAGAATGATGGTGTGATCCTCATGACCTGAGTCGCATGTGGTGGTGAACGTGATATCACATTATCAGAATGATGGTGTAACCCAAGCTAGCTGGCAAGTTAGACATATATTGACGATTCAGGATAAAAAGATTCAATTTTTTTATCTTCAAGATTGTAAGCCTTCATATTAACTGAACCGCACAATACATCAGCCAAGTATATGTGATTACGCTTGATTGTTGAAAACTTAGAGGAGTCAATGAAAACTGTTCTAGTATGGGTTCATTTTGACAGTCCTAATTCAATGTTATCAAGTTAAGATTTAAGTTCAATGTGTTCTAAAACTGTCCAGTCCCCTCCCCTGTGTATGTGTGTTTTGTGTGTATTCAGAATTTACTTAATAGACCTTATATATTCCAAGGTTATTTCTTTCTAACAAGGCAATTATCATCATCTATACCACATAGAATAATTTCAATATATGTTAGTTAAAACTATATGATGCAAATCCCACTAATTGGTAATCCTCATTTTCTTCATTAAAAAGCTTCAAATATATTTACCATTTTAAAGTTTTTTTATAGTCTACCTGGTCTGCCAGATACATGATACAACTCACTCAGTATGGTTTAAATCATATAACATCTTAATATCTATATAGTGCATGCAAAGAGATCTATGCAAAGAAAAGTCAATAATCCATTGTTTCTAGAGATTTATATACTAAATTGACAACATACTTACTATTAGGAGTGTTTGGGATTATACTCGTGATTGAAGAATAAGCAATGCTCAACCAACTGTCCTTTGGACTTGAAGCGGTTGCTACAAGTTCGGGTGCGGCTCAAAGGTAACGCTGGTAAAACTTTTGTTTTAGCCCTCAAAATTTTGAGGCCACTATATTTGGTGATTTTTATGTTTTTATTTTCTCTTAGATAATATTAAAGATTGTAAAAAAGATACAAAACTTATATGGAAAAAAAAAAGGCATAAGTATCACCCTAAACTATGATCGAAATTTCAAAGAGAGTATAATATCTCACTTTCTTTGAGAGAGTGAGAAGCCAAAAAATTACTTTTTTTTTTCTCTCTTTTATATTTTTATTTTTTTTTCTTTTTCTTTTGGAATAATTTCATAAACCTCCCTCCAGGTATAACTCTATTACACTGACCTCCCTTATGATTTACGATATTACGTTTACTTTCCTTATTTTGATTTTCTTGTAACCATTCTTTAATTCTATTTATTACTAATATAAATAAATATAATTTGACAAGTTTGCCCTTTTAGGTATTAAGTAGTTTCTTTCAATTAATTTTGTCAACATATCTCATTTAATAAATTCTTTGAGAATAAAAAAAAAAAACGCAGTTCCTCGAGTCAAAGTCCATCTTCTCTGCAAGGGATGCATATAAATTATTTGATCAATTGTAGAACGTCTAATTCCTTATGGGAAAGAGATAAATTTCTAAACGAATTGATTATACAAGGAGTTGTTAATCGAAGATGAAAATTTTATTGAAAACTTTTATAAAATTAATTTTGAGTGCTTTAAAGAGAGAATTTCTCCAGGAATTTGACGCCACAGTCAATTGTAATGGGGTAGAGAAGTTATGGGATTTGAGATAAATATTGATGGATTTGGGAGAAACAGTGCATATGAGGAATGGAGAAGTGGGGTTTGGAATGAGAGAGGGAAGTTGGATTAGGATTTTGGGAGGCTCTTGAAGCAATATTTTAGCTTTTCTGGAGGCAAAAGTGCACCTCTTCAGTGAGCAAATGTTGAAGATGAAGAAGTCGCAACTCACATTGGCATGCTTTGTGTTGCTCTATTAAGAATCATTTAATGAGATGTTTTGATAAAATTAATTAATTGAAAGAAACTACTTAATACTTAAAAGGGTAAATTTGTCAAATTATATCTATTTATATTAGTAATAAATAGTTTAAAGAATGGTTATAAAAAAGGGATGTGAGCGTAACATCGCTAAGGGAGGTCAGCGTAATAGAGTTATACCTGAAGGGAGGTCTCTGAAATTATTCCTTTTTTTTGTCTTTTTTCTTTCTCTGTCCTTATTCATCACCTCTCCCCCAATCCCCCTCCTCCACCCTCGCCACCACCCCTTAACCCCAACCTCCACCCACCTACCAGCAAAAAAATAAAGCATTTTAAAAAAAAAAAAAAAAAAAAAACCCTCCACCGACTATCCTAACCCATACCCACCCCACCCCTCACCCACCCAAATCCCTCCTCACACCTACTCCTTAAAAGATATTTTCCACTCTCTAGCCAAACACTAAAAAAAAATTCAATTTTTTTTTTACTCATCAACCAAACCCTAAAAAACAATTTTCGAAAAATACTTTTCACGAACCAATCAAACATGTGAAAATAAGTAAGAAATCAACTTGTTTTCCATAAAAACATATTCATGGGAAATCATTTTCCATGAAAAATATTTTTCATAATACCAAACACACTCTAAGTAAAAAAATGTAAAAGAAAAGAAGAGATTTAAGTGGGATATAAAGGAAGGAAGAAGAAAAAAATATTTTTCAGGTGGCACACGCGTGCACAATACCAGTGCAAAAAATTTGGTTATCTAATTTTAAGGTGTAAATAATTACATTTCAAAAGAGTTCAGGGACATAATAGGACGTATGTAAAGTTTAGATGTGTCTCTGGAATCCAACAATAGTTTAGGGTAGTACTTATGCCTTATCTCTAAAAAAGAAAGAAAGAAAAATTACCTACTCTTTTAATAGAAATATTTTAGAACTTGAATAAAGTTTTTACAATAACAATTAAGGTAATGTATTAAAAATACATGGCTAAAATCTTTATTAATTTTAAGAGATTCTTACTACTATAAATAATAAAAATTATGTGAAGTAAAAGGTTTTATATCCTTTAAAAAGATACAAAAATAAAAAATAAAAGAGGTAACACTGATTTTTTTCTATACGTATGTATTCTTACGGACTCGGATCAAAATTTGATTCTGGGCTAATAATTTTATTGAGATGCCCTTGTGCAAGTCCTACGATAGAACTACTCATTGTGTTTGCCCGTGTTGTGGTTTATTAAAATTTTCATGTCATCAAAACTTTTAAATTGCAAGTTATACAATAAGTATTTTGCTGGATCGGTGAGTCGAGTAACAGTTTGAGTTGTGTTTTCTCTGAAAGTTGATTCTTCCCGGAAAGAAGAGAAATTCTAGATCTAGTAAGCGGAGAAGAGATAGTAGAAGAAGAAGTAGAGAAATGTTCACTACAAGAAAATCCCGATTTGCCAACAAAATTATCCGTTGGTAAATTGGTTGGTAAATTGTCTTACCAACCGAATATCAATTAATATTAATCCGTTGCTAAAAAGCTCGAAATTTACCCATTTCAATTAGTTGGTAAACACATAAAGATTTTGTTGGTAATGGTTTAAACATGACCTTGAAATTTTCGTTGGCAAATTCACTAACCAATTTTTGGTTGGTATATTGTTGGTATCTTTACTAACAAAGAGAAAAGGAGTTAGTAAATTTGATTCTTCATTATTCAATTTCGTTGGTAATCTATTGGCAAATCTAGTAACAAAAATAAAATTTTATTGGTAAATTTACTAACAGTGATGATCCATTAGTAAAGTTAATAGTTTATTTTTCTTCAATTTCATAAGTAATTGGTTGGTAATAAATAAGTTTTATTAGTAAATCCATCCACGGATATAATTTCATTGGTACTCTGTTAGTAGTAAAAAGAATTATGCTATTAATTCATAGTAAACAATATTTGCACATTTTAATATAAATATCTAAAGCAATTTCTAATTGTTTTTCAAAATCTATAAAACACTAAAATAAATATGAAATCAACAGTTAAAGGATAAAAAATACAATATTTATTGTTATATGTCATAAAAACTTAGTATCTTACGTACAAAATATAAAGTCAATCTCTAGCTAGTAGCATCATGACAACCTATTTGAGAACTATTGTGATGTCTAAATAGGAGATATTGATAAGCAAGCCATAAGAGTTGATAGACTGGCTTCAAAATCTTGCTTCATTTCTCTTTGAAACACTACTCCACACTCACATTCACCTCAACACTGCAAGTCTGCAACAATTGAGATGCTCCATTTATGTATTCTTATACTTTGCGCCATTTTACTTCCAACTAGCAAAGTAATCATAACTAATAAAAATAATATCTCATATGAATTTTAACAAAGAAATGGATGATCATATACCTTTTACATTGACAGTGCAAGATCACATAGTTGATCATCTTCTCTATCTGCCAGAAACACAAAGACCACATATAAATGAACACATTTTATGTTGTTTCACTTGTTTCTCCCTTGCTCTGCATGCTTACATTGTTAGGTTAATAAGCAATTACTGCATTGTACATAGAAAAAAAAGTTACTAGATACCTATCTTTATAAACATCCAAATAAGTTTAGAACACTTCCTCCATGTGAAGTAAGTGCATTCACTGCTAAGGTGAAATGCCTTCTCCTTTTCTTCATAATTTCATATCCACCCCCCTCTATATGCAACCAAATAACATGACATATAGAACCAACTTAATCCAAATCATATTGATGATAAGAGTTAAACTATATTAAACATGGCGACAAATCACATCTAAAAGATCAAGTAAAATGATCACATCACACACCAATATTATAATATGAAATGCATAGAAAAAATAATAAGAAAATGAGATCTCTTATCCTCTTAAGAAATTGAATAGAAGAAAATGACTCTTTCAAATCTCTTGTGTAAAAATCAATGTCGCTATATCAAGAGGAAATTGTTTAGTGAAAGTACCTGACTGAACTTGAGGGCATGCCATCCTCCGTCAAGTATAGCTGAACCAATGAAGAAAATAAACAATTTAGTATTTTGTCTAACAAATAAAATTATTTCAAATTAATCTACTTCAAAATTGTACATTTGTCTGTTCTCTTTTAGTTTCTTTCTTTTCTTTTACATAATTCTCATTGTACTTCTTTTCTGATACAATAAATTTAATTTGTAAAGAATAGCCCTTTTAAAATTCATTCTCATTACTCAAGAAAACATGTAATCATTTTCATAAACAATAGTCAACAAAATTAAAACCTATCGAATAACACGAAATAAATAAAGATCAAAAGACAACAAAAATAATTTCAAATTAAAGAAAAAACAAACAGAAGCAGAGCTATTATCTTTCCATCTATCCCAGAAGTTTCTCAAACTTTCCTCGAAATCAGAAATATTTTTCATAAATAGCCAAACATGGTGAAGTGAAAATGAAGGATAATTAGCAAGAGAAAAATGAAGGTATGAGAGACAGAAGAGGGGAAATTGTTGGTTGGCATTGCTGGATTAGAGACTAGATGAATTGAGAAAGAGTGGAAGAGGGAAAATCGGGTGAGGGGAAAGGGTTTGGAGGGAAATGAGATTAGAGAATTGGGGGGAAATAGATTTGGGGCGTATTTCGTGAGGAAATGGCGGGTGACTCAATACATTTGATTTCTTTTTTTACTTTTACTTTTTTTCTAATTTAATTATTTAAAGTAAGTACTCTTTTTGTCTCAATTCATGTGGAATTTTAAGAGTCAAACAATTTAATTTTAACTGTAAATTCAGGCATTAATTCTTTAAGTTTTTTGAAATAAAATTTACATATTTAAAAATTACGTAAAAAATATAATTGATAATTCAAGATATTTTAAAAACATAAAAAAATTATGGTCAAAGAAAAACTTATTTGAATCTCGAAATTCGAAAGACGTCATATAAATTAGGCCAGAGGGAGTAAAATTTGAAAAATAAGATAATTCAACTAACATACAAGTTTCTTAAACGTATTATGCAAAGAAAGTAAGACAATAAGGCTTAATTTATTTGCACTTAATTGAGGTCTGAATTTGAATAGTTCAGACCTCAAGGCCATTAGGTGCATTTATTTTTATTAAGATTTAAGCATTTAATTGGTTTGAATAGATCTTAATTATTAAGATCTTGTAGAAAGTCTTCATATCATTAATAGGTACTTTTGTGTGCATAATTTTCACTACTATTCTATCCACAACTAGTAGCCACCACCTATCACAACCACCACCATTACCGTCGCCAATCACCAACCACTACTATTAGTCGCTATCACCTCTATCATTATAATTATATCAATTGTCACTATCATCACCATCATTGTCGTTGCCACCACCTCTACCATCACTTTCAATCACTACCACCATTGCAATCAATTATTACTACCAACCATTTCCACAATCACAAATAGCACCATCGTCAACTACTATCAACATATCATCAATCACCACACATGTTTCAGCCATCACCGTCGTTGTTGTCTCCACCTCCACTATCATCATTGTGGTCAATCTCTATTACCATCCACCTTCACTATCATTACTAGCATCACCACAACTACCACCAAGACATCATATTCATCACACATTCTTCAACCATCACTATCAATACCGCTAATTACTAACATCAATTAATTTCGCCATCACCACCACTATCAACCGTCATGATCACACCAGCCACTACAACACTAACCATTTATATCATCACAACTATCACTATTGTCATTACTATCCATTATCACCAATCATTACCACCACCACTATTATAATACAAACCATTTTTACCATCATTGTATCTTTAGAATTCTTATCAAAATGGTTCTAAAATCACAGTTATTATTTAGCTAGTTAAAAACTAAATTAAGCTACATCAAGAACAAATCTATCATTTAAACATAAGAGATTCAATGATTTGAATGCATCATGAACTTTGATAAAATATGTGAATGCATCAAACGCGAGGTTGGTAGGGATCCTTGGCGAAAAACACTGTAAAAGTTATAAGGGTATGTGAAAATACAAATTGGAAACCATGTTCTCCCAACTTTCATATTAGCTTCTACATCTTTTTTAGCCTTGGAGCCCTTGTGTGATGCACCACCATGGCCCAGTGTTGTTTTGGAACCTCCCCCAAGGCTAGGGCGTCACCTCACTATTGCCTTGATTTTTTGGAACCTTTCCAAGCCTGGGTTTCTCTCCGCTTTCTCCCCGGGAATGCATAAACATAATCATCCTTCAATGAAATTGAGAATTAACATGGTAGACGTATAAGGGTGGAGTCAGGTAGGGCCAAGGGGGTTCATCTGAATCCCCTTTGACAAAAAATTATATTATTTATACATGGTTAAAATTATTTTGGGATCTTCACGCAAATAACCAGGCAGATTTACTGTTTACTTTTTAAACGGTATACATAGATTACACATTAGTTATACACAAATATACATATGTTATACATCCACCGACTATTTTTAGTTTAATCAATTGAGTGGACGGCTATTTATGTTTTCTTCAATTATTCTTATGTATATATATTAGACGCTGAACTCCCTTTGACTTCTTCGTATGTTAACTTCTTTATATTTGAACCCTTTTAGTGAAAATCTTGGGTACACCACTACAGACTTGTATGTCAACTTGTAAAATTTATTCCATCCAATCATAAGGATTTAATTTGAATTTGTATTTTTGATATGTTACAGATCTAGATGTCTAGTTTCTACATAATCAAGTAGCTCCTTATTTAAGGCTCGTATATTGAGATACAATTTTTTTTTCGGCGAGAGTATGCAAAGCTGTGAACTCGACGGCCAAAGATGTAGATCAGCATCAAACTTAATTCCAACTGATCCAGGAGGCGTTTTTCTTTTACTTTTTACATGATGAAGTCTTCTGTGTCTATTTTTGGTAGGATCAAGAGCCTCACATTTTGGACGAGATGTGGATTTTCTATTGCAAACACAAAGTTAAATTTTTACAATTAGATAAAAAAAAAAAGGCACAAAACATTAAATTTAAACATGCAAATTTGCTTTCAACTCTGATTCCGCAGCAACACTTATGCATACCAAGTTCAGAGAATTGGAGAACAATCAAGCTTACAATAAAATAATTAATGGAGTCAAAACTGCCTCGATTTAAAAAGGATGATCAACTTTAATTAGTCAAATTTGTGAAAGATGCATAAATTGTATATTTGGGGATCACTATATAGATGATTAAAGATACTGAATTCCATACACTAGCACAAGAATGATGTTCCTTAGAATAATAGATGAAAAATTAAGTTACTTCTATATGTTTGATTTGAGGACAACAATAAGGCAGAAAAATCAAGAATGAGAAAGAATGCTCGTCCAACGTGAAAGGATCCATTAGGAGCTATTATTAAGGGACCATTTTTGTATTTGACTATTGGTCACAAAAATTGGTGCAATAAAATCAATCTACAAATTGAAGTCTCGCCTTCAAATTTTGATAAGTCTATTCCCCAACAACCTTGAAGAGAGGTGAAGTGCTATAAAAAAAATCTCGGCTCAATTTTTGAATCTATTTATAAGAGGGTGACATATGAAAACACAATTGATTCTTTCATCTCTACGGGTCAATGTCGATTTGTGATGATTTTGGGTTTAATAACGGCATTTAAATAATAAATCAAGAGTTAGTACTCAGCGTTTTGGTTTTTTCTTCAAAGGAAGTGTGATTAAGTTTTTTATTTCAAGCATAGGTTGACCGTTGACCCTATCAGGTATATCCTTTTTCACAATAGCAAAAAAAAAGAGGTGCATGATCTCCCGAATTACTTTTAAATAAATTCAAAAATGGTATATAAGTACCATAGGTTTAGTGATTCATTGGTACATCAATCGTCATTCTCTATTAGTCAATAATGTAAAATTATTAACATGAATAGAAGAAATTATTTGAAATTTAGAGTATTAAAATAAAATCATATGAAAATACTTCATTAGAGAAAGTCGTAATCCCCATAAACATTGAAGTAGATTAACAGGTTTTCTAATTATAATCTTTACAAAGAGCTCTAACATCTCTAAACAGAATAATTGTTTGCACAACGAGGTGAAATATTTGTGTATTATTAGTGTCAATATTGACATGTTAAAAATAATAAAATAAATAGTTGACTAGTCTATCTACCATATGTATTATGTAATTTTTTTTAAAAAAAAATTAAGGAATCATAATAACTATTCGAGCTGACAAAATTAGGAATATTATCCATAAACATATAATTGTACAATAAAATAGACAAGTAAAGATAAGTTTAATTCTAGATCGATCAAAAAATATCAATTGATTTAGAATTCGCCATCATGAAATTTACCACTAAATGCTAAATTCTCTAAAAAAATATCAATTGATTTATCAATTATTTCAGCACCCATTGATAATTTACCAACCAATTTAACCTTCTTGTTGGTAAATTAGCCAACAATTTTGATGTCAATTGATAATTTATCAACGAATTTGATCCTAGTTGACAAAAATTACTAACTGATTTGGCATTCATTGGTAATATTACTAACTAAAGATGAATTGGTTGGTAAATTTTATTAATAGATTAAAAGCAAGTTGATATATTACCAACTGATTTTAATACGTTAGTAATTTACAAACCATCAAATTGACCCGTTAGTAAAAATTCTCGATTGATTGACTATTCGTTGGCAAGTTACCAACACATTATCAGTTGGTAATTTATCAACACATTTCTAATTTGTTGGTAAAATTAGCAACAAAATTCTTTTGTTGGTAAATACTTAGTTGGTAATTCAATGGTAATACATTAATAAACTATATCCCACTTTTTTCTGTCTAATTACCAACCGATATGTACTTCGTTAGTAATATTACCAACGAAAGATGTCTGTTGGTAATATTTTGGTTGGTAATTAGTTGGTAGAAAGTTACTAGATTAGGCGCCATTTTTTCCCGTCATATTTACCAACTAAATTAGTTAGTTAGTAAAATTTTGATTGGTAATCCGTTAGGAATCCGTTGCTAAATTCTGAATGACAAATCGGTTACAAATTTGTTAGTAATTTATTACTAATATACTAACGAATTTGGGTTATTGATAAATTCCGTTGGCAATTCAAGGTTTTCTTGTAGTGGTTGGAGTGACATCGGAAATAAAAAGCATACAGAGTGTAGTGAATTAAAGAATGTTTGTGTTTTATACAAGTTCACACGAAATTGGACTCTTTTTAAAAAGAAAAAAGAAAAAAGAAAAAAGCCTAAAGGAAGTGGATCTGATTAGCTAAGTAATCGGTCCTTCATTAGTAGTTATATGCATGATCTTATTTGATAGTTTATATATTAACATTGCTTATTTATCTAATTTAATTTGCAGATGAACATCATTCAACTCACATCAGAGAACCAGATGTAAATCATCGATCACTTCACCTAACATAAGTAACAGAGGACTTTCACCCTTCTGCACCCTTCCCTTTCACTTTCAGTGATTAATTCCATGAATCGGACCAGGGGCGGAGCTATAGTCACCCAAAGGTGGTCGGGTGAACACTCTTCGCTGAAAAATTAAATTATATATAGGTCAAATTCTGCTTTTAAGAAATATATTATTTATGTTGAACACCCTTGACACAGTCTTATCCTTTAGTGAAATGGTTAAGGGTACTGTTCACTTTTAGCCAAATGGTTCCGGATTCGAACCTGTCTTATTGAAGCTTTTACGTTTTATTTTGGCACTCACGCACAAGGCAAGGACACAAGCTACACTGCTAAATTGCATTAAACAAATAATTTTTATCCTAATTTTAATTTACCTAAGATTCTTAAATATTTGTCAGGTTTCTAAATATTGCAATTTTAATTAATATAAAGTTATATATATCAATAAATTATTTTATTTTTGAAACATATTGTTTTATAGATAATAATTGTATTTATAATTTTATCCAATATAATGCACTTTTAAAGGGTAAATAAATTGATAATTGTATATTTTGTGTTTAGTATAAACCTAGACTCATTTGTTCAATCAGTGTTTCACTTTATGCAGTAATTTGTATATTTTTATTAATAAAATCAATGCAATAGAAAAAAAATCCCGAATTATTTATATTTGATAGAAATAAAATCGCTACATTGAAAAAGATAACATTGAACCGATTTATCAAAAAAAAATCTTGAATACTTTTGATAAAATTTCTGATTCCGTCACTGAATCGGACAAGGTAGACGAGCAAGGAACAGCAGGCTAACTATTGCAATCATAAACTCTTGTTTGTAGTGACGTTAAGAGTAAAATTGAGGATGAGCTGACACTAGACTTCAATGTTACAGGTATTTCACGAGAGTAGAGGGAAGAAGAAACCTTCACGATGCATTGCAATGGGAGGAACATATCGATGTATAACATAATTTCACGCGTGCAATTTCAATTGGAGAAGAACCGGAAGGAACATGTCAAACCTGTTATGGACATAGTTATACATAAGTGCACTATGTAGAACTTATCCAAACATGCCACGAAATGCAAATTAAGTTGTCACGCATTTTTTAACAATTATTTCAAATACTTAATCTAGTTAACTCTAAAAATATTTAATGATTCAATAAATTACTACAATTTTAGTATTCATAATCCAAAAAAAAAGTATTGTATGGTGCTCTCATCGCATTCCACCCGTGTGTCCCTGGTGGGATATTTCCTTTGTAAATAGTATTCCCTGGCACACGAGTTTTTCCATCATTTTCAAAACATTCTTTCAATCGTTAAATCATTATTGTTCTACTCTCTCGTGAAATGGAAAATCTCTCTGAAGAAAAAGCAACGAATTCTTCTTTCTCAACCCTCCGGGTGAGGTTAGTGTCATTTGTGTTGCTTGTATTGATCAAAAGCATTTTTGATACCTTTGCTACTCTTCGGTTCCACAATGGAGCAAAGCAGAAAAACCTGTCGGAGTATCATGTTCAAATCTAAAGGCGAATTAATTTATAATCATGTAATTTTCGACATGAGTAAAAACCGTCCTAAATAGACTCTCTCAATAAAATTAGTGGCTTAAAACTAAATTTTAATTCGAGGACTTAAATAGATACACATACACACAAAAAAATAGCGTTGTCTTTTTCATTTTTTCATACTTGTCATTTTAAAGACTTTAAACATGATGCCTCTAAACTTATATTTGCAAGGTGGCAGGCGCAATTAGCTCCTTTTGACTTTGAAATTCATTATAAAAAGGGAATTGACAATTCTCTTCCTGACTTCCTATCTAGGGAATATCTCAATAATTAAGGATGAATTACTTCTCAGCTTTCTTTGATGAGAGAACTTTGATCACCATTCTAAAGGTGGTTAATATCGGGCACGATATTCAGGAAATTATTCTTAACAAAATTATTGATGATATTATTCAAGAAAAATTATCTATTCATTCTTATAATGAAGAAAATGATCATTTTGATATTTATGATATTTATGACTTATATTTTGATCATTATTAGGTATGGAAGGAAAGGACCCGCCCTGGTCCGTTATAAGGGGCCGCGGCAGAGTAAACGGAAGAGGAAGGGGAAGATCAGCCCCTCAAAGGACATATACTCAAGGATCATCATATGGATCCTCAGCCTCACTAACTCAAAGATCATCCTATGGATCTGATAGTAACTTTCCAGTTCTCAGATTAGGGAACAAGAGTTTAATAAACTCAAAAATTGGAGAAGCCTCATCCTCTAATATGGTACAATTGGATGATATTCCAAAAGACAGTTCATTATATGAACAATTACAGGCTTATATGTCTCAAAAGCAAAGTGATACTTTTGCTGCTGCAGTCACTAAAGAAGACAAAAATGATATCCAGTTCTTCGAAAAGGTTGAAAGAAAAGAAATGATATTTCTTATTGAAAACTCTGAAATTCAGAGGAAAAATGAACCTTGGAAGATTCTCCAAAGGTATTTACTAAATGGTTTATATTACCCCGGTGAGTCATACAAAACCCGATCTTATTATGAAAATATTCTGATAGAAACAGGAAGTGCCGAAATTCAGCATTTCAACGGAGAAAACTGTTATAATTTCTCAAAAATTATAATCAAACAGATTATATCTGTTGAAGAATGGGGTATTTCCACCATGAAAGAAAGGCAGGTCAGCCTAAATGAGACTCGTGTGAATTTTTCTTATTGGGATTATATCCAGGCGTTCCATCGAGTATTATATTACAACAATGACCGTCACAAGCACACATGGTTTGTGAAAGTATGTTCTAAATTATTTAATGAAATCATTCCAAATTGGTTCTTAA
Organism: Jaltomata sinuosa; assembly: GCA_003996215.1. Classification (NCBI taxonomy): domain Eukaryota; kingdom Viridiplantae; phylum Streptophyta; class Magnoliopsida; order Solanales; family Solanaceae; genus Jaltomata; species Jaltomata sinuosa. The sequence goes on along the minus strand of QJPP01001223.1, from coordinate 38,568 downwards.
ATTGGTGGTCATACCACGGTCCAACTATAAAAAATTTACCAGATCTATTTCTTCGATTATATCAAGAATGGACAAAATATTCGCCGTTTTTAACTGAGCTATATCACGCAGATCATATCTGCTATCTTGAAAAAATAGATCAAATCTATTTCTTTATTGAATTCTCAATACCTTGGATCCACAAATGGGCTCCAGAATTCGGTTATACCGAAGAACAAATCCCTTGTCTATATAGAATATACTACAACAACTTTTGGGACAAATTAATGAAAACAAATCCCAAAACCGAGACTCTACATGGACAAGAACTCTTGGATTCTATCCAAGAAAAAATTAAAGAATATACATCCCTTCCACAAAAGACTATGGTGGATGGAGGATCGGTTAAACAGATCGCAAGAAGAATCTCGGTACAAGGTGGTGATAAAACTGAGATGATTAATCAATATTTAGAAGAAGTGAAGAAGAACTTATTAAACACTCTCACTCAATTTGATAGATCTGACACCTCTATGAAGAGTGCCACCAGCAATGATGATATCCTAGCAGACAGCCAGTCGGTCCAATCAGATAAAATGTTATCTGAAGACGCTATCGAACAGGTGGAAGAATTCATCCGCAAAACAAAAGGAAAAAGAAAAGCGGAATAAAGTGACATCGGTCTCACTGAAACAGTTTATACACTGTACTTGAGACCCAGATAAGGGACCCATTTGTACTGTACATAGATTCCGTATGTTTTAATTTGGGCCTATATATATGGCCATTTATTTTGATAAGAAGAAGAAGTTAGTAAGGTGTGCTCTCTCCTTTTCTCTTTCTCTTGTAATATATTGGGATATCAGATGGTATAAAGACACCTTCCTAAGTAGAGTCATGGATCTACCCGACAACAACTCTACTCATTGAAAATCGAAGTTTATAGATGGATTTCCCTCTCTATTTGCATAGCGAGTTAAACGAGCTCTCAGAGGTAACCACATCGAGATCCCTTATCAACTCTATACTTACGGGAAGCTTGTGGGTACTTGCACCCAAGAAGGATTAAATCTTTGCAACGAGGTAAAATTATCTCAACAAATTAAGGATGATAAGAAAAAAGCGAAGTCACAATTAGGAGACTTTTGTGAACAGTTCGCTATGCCCGGTCCATCTAATAGCAAAGAACATAGGACGCACAGGAGTCATAAAGAACATAATACTCCTGAAAGGCCTCATAGGCGACGTTGGCATTTCCGACGTAGTAAAGAAAAGAGTGAAGCAAAGAAAGCTCACCGCAAGTCTACCAGGTTTGCAAAGAATTTCTCAAAAAGAGATCTCAAGAACATTAAATGTTATAATTGTGGACAATATGGACATATTGCTCCAAATTGTAAGCTTGAAAAGCTTAAATCTTTGAACCTTGACCAAAATATTCATGATAAGGTTTATGGTTTGCTTTACACTTCAGGTTCTGAATCAGATTATGAGTCTTATTCCGACACCGAATCAGGTTCCGAAAGTGAAGTTAAACTTCTTGATTTTTCTGATAATGAAAATCTTATGCCTACTAATTGTACTAATTGTATAGGTGATCATTGCAGATGCAAAACTGACGAGTTCTATAAACTCCAGTCACAATTTGATGATATTAATATTCAAACTATTTCTTCCGATAATGTGATTGATCTTTAAAAGAAATTTCTGATGAAAATATTCGAAATAAAATCCTTAATATGGCGACTAGCTCCAGTTCTTCAAAATCTTCTGAAAAATCTAAAAATGATTTTGATCTCAAAGATCTAGAACCATATTCTATAAAGGAAGTTTATAACCGACTTGAAAAGAAAAATGATGTCATTATTCGTGACACCTCTTTGGATGATTTAAAATATGAGGTTGGAAATCTTAAAAATGAGATTAAATCTCTTAAACAAAATCAAATGATTCATAATCACAGGATTTCTCAACTTGAGAAAGATGATTCTATATCCAACCCTCAGCCTGAGAATGATGATTCTATATCCAGCCCTCCTCCTGATAGAGGGAAAGGTAAGGTTGATGAAATCATTGATACTTCTAAATAAAATTCTTTTCTTGGAATGATTCAGATTGTAACTGCACATAGATGGTATGTTAATTGCACCATCTTACTTAAAAACGAATTTAAAGTTACTGGCACTGCAATGATTGATAGTGGAGCAGATGTTAGTTGTATTCAAGAAGGATTTATACCTTCAAGATTTTTTGAAAAAACTACTCACATTGTCGAATCAGCATCTGGACACGCTTTAAAAATAGAATATAAACTGTCCAATACTCATATTTGCAAAGATAATACTTGCATCCCTCATTTCTTTTTCTTGGTAAAAGATAAAATGAGTCCTCCAATTATACTTGGAACACCTTTCTTAAATGCTATTTACCCCTTTTCAAAAATTGATCAAAAGGGTTTGACAGCTAATTACAAAGGTAGGAAAATATCTTTCCCTTTTATCACAGAGCCTTTGACACGAGATATTAATACTCTTATAGACATGAAGCAAAGACATATGGACTCCTTACAAATGGAGATATACAGTATGAATGTCTTTGATACTTTGAAATCTACCAAAGTACAGGAAAAAATCAAATTAATCTCTGAGCAGTTGGCCGTCGATGTTTGTGCCGATCACCCAAGTGCTTTTTGGAATAGAAAGAAGCACATTGTGACTCTTCCATATGAAGAAAACTTCTCTGAAGATAATATTCCCACTAAATCTCGCCCCTGTCAAATGAATGCAGAATTAGTGGAGTTTTGCAAAAAAGAGATTGATAATCTTCTTCAAAAGGGTTTGATAAAACCTTCCAAGTCTCCTTGGTCCTGTACAGCTTTTTATGTCAACAATGCAGCTGAAAAGGAACGTGGTGTTCCTAGATTGGTCATCAATTATAAACCTTTAAACAAATTTTTAAAATGGATTAGGTATCCTATTCCAAACAAAAAAGATCTTTTATCCAGATTATATGATGCCAATATATTTTCAAAATTTAATTTAAAATCAGGATATTGACAAATACAAATCTTCAAAGAGCATACTTACTGAACTGCTTTTAACGTTCCATTTGGTCAATACGAATGGAATGTTATGCCTTTTGGACTGAAGAATGCTCCTTCAGAATTTCAAAAAATTATGAATGATATTTTTAATCCTTATTTGGATTTCATCATAGTCTATATTGATGACATTTTAGTTTACTCAAAAACTTTTGAAATGCATATTAAGCATCTTGATATTTTCAAAAAAATTGTTATACAAAATGGTTTGGTTATTTCTAAACCAAAAATGAGCCTGTTCCAAACAGAGGTTCGATTTTTAGGACATAATATTTGTCAGGGAAAGATTACTCCCATTCAGAGAGCGATTGATTTTGCTTCAAAATTTCCTGATATTATAATTGATAAAACTATGCTCCAAAGATTTCTGGGAAGCTTAAATTATATTTCCCCCTTTTATAAAAATCTTTCTAGAGAGTTATCACCTCTTTATGAAAGACTAAAAAAGAATCACAAATCCCCTTGGACTAATAATCTTACTAATCTTGTTAAAAATGTTAAACAACGTGTTAAATCTTTGCCTTGTTTAATTCTTGCTAACCCTGTTTGGCAGAAAATTATAGAGACTGACGCATCCAATATTGGATATGGCGGAATCCTTAAACAGATTAATCCTCATGACAAGTGTGAATATCTTATACGATTTCATTCAGAAAAATGGACTGAAGCCCAGAGAAAATATGCTACTGTGGCCCATGAAATGCTATGCATTGTCAAGTGTGTTTTAAAATTCCAGGATGATCTATATAATCAAAAATTCCTGATTAAAACAGATGCCCAGTCAGTTAAATATATGTTTAACAAAGACTTTAAACATGATGCCTCTAAACTTATATTTGCAAGGTGGCAGGCGCAATTAGCTCCTTTTGACTTTGAAATTCATTATAAAAAGGGAATTGACAATTCTCTTCCTGACTTCCTATCTAGGGAATATCTCAATAATTAAGGATGAATTACTTCTCAGCTTTCTTTGATGAGAGAACTTTGATCACCATTCTAAAGGTGGTTAATATCGGGCACGATATTCAGGAAATTATTCTTAACAAAATTATTGATGATATTATTCAAGAAAAATTATCTATTCATTCTTATAATGAAGAAAATGATCATTTTGATATTTATGACTTATATTTTGATCATTATTAGGTATGGAAGGAAAGGACCCGCCCTGGTCCGTTATAAGGGGCCGCGACATTGTAAACGGAAGAGGAAGGGGAAGATCAGCCCCTCAAAGGACATATACTCAAGGATCATCATATGGATCCTCAGCCTCACGAACTCAAAGATCATCCTATGGATCTGATAGTAACTTTCCAGTTCTCAGATTAGGGAACAAGAGTTTAATAAACTCAAAAATTGAAGAAGCCTCATCCTCTAATATGGTACAATTGGATGATATTCCAAAAGACAGTTCATTATATGAACAATTACAGGCTTATATGTCTCAAAAGCAAAGTGATACTTTTGCTGCTGCAGTCACTAAAGAAGACAAAAATGATATCCAGTTCTTCGAAAAGGTTGAAAGAAAAGAAATGATATTTCTTATTGAAAACTCTGAAATTCAGAGGAAAAATGAACCTTGGAAGATTCTCCAAAGGTATTTACTAAATGGTTTATATTACCCGGGTGAGTCATACAAAACCCGATCATATTATGAAAATATTCTGATAGAAATAGGAAGTGCCGAAAATCAGCATTTCAATGGAGAAAACTGTTATAATTTCTCAAAAATTATAATCAAACAGATTATATCTGTTGAAGAATGGGGTATTTCCACCATGAAAGAAAGGCAGGTCAGCCTAAATGAGACTCGTGTGAATTTTTCTTATTGGGATTATATCCAGGCGTTCCATCGAGTATTATATTACAACAATGACCGTCACAAGCACACATGGTTTGTGAAAGTATGTTCTAAATTATTTAATGAAACCATTCCAAATTGGTTCTTAAATTGGTGGTCATACCACGGTCCAACTATAAAAAATTTACCAGATCCATTTCTTCGATTATATCAAGAATGGATAAAATGTTCGCCGTTTTTAACTGAGCTATATCACGCAGATCATATCTGCTATTTTGAAAAAATAGATCAAATCTATTTCTTTATTGAATTCTCAATACCTTGGATCCACAAATGGGCTCCAGAATTCGGTTATACCGAAGAACAAATTCCTTGTCTATATAGAATATACTACAACAACTTTTGGGACAAATTAATGAAAACAAATCCCAAAACCGAGACACTACATGGACAAGAACTCTTGGATTCTATCCAAGAAAAAATTAAAGAATATACATCCCTTCCACAAAAAACTATGGTGGATGGAGGATCGGTTAAACAGATCGCAAGAAGAATCTCGGTACAAGGTGGTGATAAAACTGAGATGATTAATCAATATTTAGAAGAAGTGAAGAAGAACTTATTAAACACTCTCACTCAATTTGATAGATCTGACACCTCTATGAAGAGTGCCACCAGCAATGATGATATCCTAGCAGACAGCCAGTCGGTCCAATCAGATAAAATGTTATCTGAAGACGCTATCGAACAGGTGGAAGAATTCATCCGCAAAACAAAAGGAAAAGGAAAAGTGGAATAAAGTGACATCGGTCTCACTGAAACAGTTTATACACTGTACTTGAGACCCAGATAAGGGACCCATTTGTACTGTACATAGATTCCGTATGTTTTAATTTGGGCCTATATATATGGCCATTTATTTTGATAAGAAGCAGAAGTTAGTAAGGTGTTCTCTCTCCTTTTCTCTTTCTCTTGTAATATATTGGGATATCAATAAAGAATTCAAGTTTGGAAAGCCTAAGAAATCTTAAAGGTATTTTTCTTTTCTTCTTTACTTATAGTAATATTTTTCGTATGTCCATAGCCGTGACTATGTCCGGCTAGAAATCTCATATCTATGCTGGATATCTAATTTCTGTACTATGTTCTCCATGAAAGAACCCAGACTCAATTGAAATATAAGAGATTTTTACCTAGTTTCTTGGCTTGGTTCTAAGATGGTGACGCAGTCAATTCCGGTACTACTTTATTAATTTAATCTAGCAAGCAGTGGTATTGTAAGTCCTCGTTAAAAAGAAAAAAAAGGGGCAGCCCACTGTTAGAACTGCTGGATTGGAGTTAATAATGGTATGTATCGTGAATTCGACAGGTCCCTTGCTTGGGTAAAAGTTTACCATTCAGTCAAAAAATTAATTAAAAATCTTTCTTATTTCGATTTTATCCTTGTTGATTGTGTGGAATACCGCCTTTCTCTAAGCTTAAGGATACTCTTTAAAACTTGATCTGGATGGTCGCGCGAATTACCGCCAGCCTTTTAGATCCTGATTTAATTGATATCCCAATATATTACAAGAGAAAGAGAAAAGGAGAGAGCACACCTTACTAACTTCTTCTTCTTATCAAAATAAATGGCCATATATATAGGCCCAAATTAAAACATACGGAATCTATGTACAGTACAAATGGGTCCCTTATCTGGGTCCCAAGTACAGTGTATAAACTATTTCAGTGAGACCGATGTCACTTTATTCCGCTTTTCTTTTTCCTTTTGTTTTGCAGATGAATTCTTCCACCTATTCGATAGCGTCTTCAGATAACATTTTATCTGATTGGACCGACTGGCTGTCTGTTAGGATATCATCATTGCTGGTGGCACTCTTCATAGAGGTGTCAAATCTATCAAATTGAGTGAGAGTGTTTAATAAGTTCTTCTTCACTTCTTCTAAATATTGATTAATCATCTCAGTTTTATCACCACCTTGTACCGAGATTCTTCTTGCGATCTGTTTAACCGATCCTCCATCCACCATAGTCTTTTGTGGAAGGGATGTATATTCTTTAATTTTTTCTTGGATTCTTGTCCATGTAGAGTCTCAGTTTTGGGATTTGTTTTCATTAATTTGTCCCAAAAGTTGTTGTAGTATATTCTATATAGACAAGGGATTTGTTCTTCGGTATAACCAAATTCTGGAGCCCATTTGTGGATCCAAGGTATTGAGAATTCAATAAAGAAATAGATTTAATCTATTTTTTCAAGATAGCAGATATGATCTGCGTGATATAGCTCAGTTAAAAATGGCGAACATTTTGTCCATTCTTGATATAATCGAAGAAATGGATCTGGTAAATTTTTTATAGTTGGACCGTGGTATGACCACCAATTTAAGAACCAATTTGGAATGGTTTCATTAAATAATTTAGAACATACTTTCACAAATCATGTGTGCTTGTGACGGTCATTGTTGTAATATAATACTCGATGGAACGCCTGGATATAATCCCAATAAGAAAAATTCACACGAGTCTCATTTAGGCTGACCTGCCTTTCTTTCATGGTGGAAATACCCCATTCTTCAACAGATATAATCTGTTTGATTATAATTTTTGAGAAATTATAACAGTTTTCTCCGTTGAAATGCTGAATTTTGGCACTTCCTGTTTCTATCAGAATATTTTCATAATAAGATCGGGTTTTGTATGACTCACCGGGGTAATATAAATCATTTAGTAAATACCTTTGGAGAATCTTCCAAGGTTCATTTTTCCTCTGAATTTCAGAGTTTTCAATAAGAAATATCATTTCTTTTCTTTCAACCTTTTCGAAAAACTGGATATCATTTTTGTCTTCTTTAGTGACTGCAGCAGCAAAAGTATCACTTTGCTTTTGAGACATATAAGCCTGTAATTGTTCATATAATGAACTATCTTTTGAAATATCACCCAATTGTACCATATTAGAGGATGAGGCTTCTCCAATTTTTGAGTTTATTAAACTCTTGTTCCCTAATCTGAGAACTGGAAAGTTACTATCAGATCCATAGGATGATCTTTGAGTTCGTGAGGCTGAGGATCCATATGATGATCCTTGAGTATATGTCCTTTGAGGGGCTGATCTTCCCCTTCCTCTTCCGTTTACTCTGTCGCGGCCCCTTATAACGGACCAGGGCGGGTCCTTTCCTTCCATACCTAATAATGATCAAAATATAAGTCATAAATATCATAAATATCAAAATGATCATTTTCTTCATTATAAGAATGAATAGATAATTTTTCTTGAATAATATCATCAATAATTTTGTTAAGAATAATTTCCTGAATATCGTGCCCGATATTAACCACCTTTAGAATGGTGATCAAAGTTCTCTCATCAAAGAAAGCTGAGAAGTAATTCATCCTTAATTATTGAGATATTCCCTAGATAGGAAGTCAGGAAGAGAATTGTCAATTTCCTTTTTATAATGAATTTCAAAGTCAAAAGGAGCTAATTGCGCCTGCCACCTTGCAAATATAAGTTTAGAGGCATCATGTTTAAAGTCTTTGTTAAACATATATTTAACTGACTGGGCATCTGTTTTAATCAGGAATTTTTGATTATATAGATCATCCTGGAATTTTAAAACACACTTGACAATGCATAGCATTTCATGGGCCACAGTAGCATATTTTCTCTGGGCTTCAGTCCATTTTTCTGAATGAAATCGTATAAGATATTCACACTTGTCATGAGGATTAATCTGTTTAAGGATTCCGCCATATCCAATATTGGATGCGTCAGTCTCTATAATTTTCTGCCAAACAGGGTTAGCAAGAGTTAGACAAGGCAAAGATTTAACACGTTGTTTAATATTTTTAACAAGATTAGTAAGATTATTAGTCCAAGGGAATTTGTGATTCTTTTTTAGTCTTTCATAAAGAGGTGATAACTCTCTAGAAAGATTTTTATAAAAGGGGGAAATATAATTTAAGCTTCCCAGAAATCTTTGGAGCATAGTTTTATCAATTATAATATCAGGAAATTTTGAAGCAAAATCAATCGCTCTCTGAATGGGAGTAATCTTTCCCTGACAAATATTATGTCCTAAAAATCGAACCTCTGTTTGGAACAGGCTCATTTTTGGTTTAGAAATAACCAAACCATTTTGTATAACAATTTTTTTGAAAATATCAAGATGCTTAATATGCATTTCAAAAGTTTTTGAGTAAACTAAAATGTCATCAATATAGACTATGATGAAATCCAAATAAGGATTAAAAATATCATTCATAATTTTTTGAAATTCTGAAGGAGCATTCTTCAGTCCAAAAGGCATAACATTCCATTCGTATTGACCAAATGGAACGTTAAAAGCAGTTCAGTAAGTATGCTCTTTGAAGATTTGTATTTGTCAATATCCTGATTTTAAATTAAATTTTGAAAATATATTGGCATCATATAATCTGGATAAAAGATCTTTTTTGTTTGGAATAGGATACCTAATCCATTTTAAAAATTTGTTTAAAGGTTTATAATTGATGACCAATCTAGGAACACCACGTTCCTTTTCAGCTGCATTGTTGACATAAAAAGCTGTACAGGACCAAGGAGACTTGGAAGGTTTTATCAAACCCTTTTGAAGAAGATTATCAATCTCTTTTTTGCAAAACTCCACTAATTCTGCATTCATTTGACAGGGGCGAGATTTAGTGGGAATATTATCTTCAGAGAAGTTTTCTTCATATGGAAGAGTCACAATGTGCTTCTTTCTATTCCAAAAAGCACTTGGGTGATCGGCACAAACATCGACGGCCAACTGCTCAGAGATTAATTTGATTTTTTCCTGTACTTTGGTAGATTTCAAAGTATCAAAGACATTCATACTGTATATCTCCATTTGTAAGGAGTCCATATGTCTTTGCTTCATGTCTATAAGAGTATTAATATCTCGTGTCAAAGGCTCTGTGATAAAAGGGAAAGATATTTCCCTACCTTTGTAATTAGCTGTCAAACCCTTTTGATCAATTTTTGAAAAGGGGTAAATAGCATTTAAGAAAGGTGTTCCAAGTATAATTGGAGGACTCATTTTATCTTTTACCAAGAAAAAGAAATGAGGGATGCAAGTATTATCTTTGCAAATATGAGTATTGGACAGTTTATATTCTATTTTTAAAGCGTGTCCAGATGCTGATTCGACAATGTGAGTAGTTTTTTCAAAAAATCTTGAAGGTATAAATCCTTCTTGAATACAACTAACATCTGCTCCACTATCAATCATTGCAGTGCCAGTAACTTTAAATTCGTTTTTAAGTAAGATGGTGCAATTAACATACCATCTATGTGCAGTTACAATCTGCATCATTCCAAGAAAAGAATTTTATTTAGAAGTATCAATGATTTCATCAACCTTACCTTTCCCTCTATCAGGAGGAGGGCTGGATATAGAATCATCATTCTCAGGCTGAGGGTTGGATATAGAATCATCTTTCTCAAGTTGAGAAATTCTGTGATTATGAATCATTTGATTTTGTTTAAGAGATTTAATCTCATTTTTAAGATTTCCAACCTCATATTTTAAATCATCCAAAGAGGTGTCACGAATAATGACATCATTTTTCTTTTCAAGTCGGTTATAAACTTCCTTTATAGAATATGGTTCTAGATCTTTGAGATCAAAATCATTTTTAGATTTTTCAGAAGATTTTGAAGAACTGGAGCTAGTCGCCATATTAAGGATTTTATTTCGAATATTTTCATCAGAAATTTCTTTTAAAAGATCAATCACATTATCGGAAGAAATAGTTTGAATATTAATATCATCAAATTGTGACTGGAGTTTATAGAACTCGTCAGTTTTGCATCTGCAATGATCACCTATACAATTAGTACAATTAGTAGGCATAAGATTTTCATTATCAGAAAAATCAAGAAGTTTAACTTCACTTTCGGAACCTGATTCGGTGTCGGAATAAGACTCATAATCTGATTCAGAACCTGAAGTGTAAAGCAAACCATAAACCTTATCATGAATATTTTGGTCAAGGTTCAAAGATTTAAGCTTTTCAAGCTTACAATTTGGAGCAATATGTCCATATTGTCCACAATTATAACATTTAATGTTCTTGATATCTCTTTTTGAGAAATTCTTTGCAAACCTGGTAGACTTGCGGTGAGCTTTCTTTGCTTCACGCTTTTCTTTACTACGTCGGAAATGACGACGTCGCCTATGAGGCCTTTCAGGAGTATTATGTTCTTTATGACTCCTGTGCGTCCTATGTTCTTTGCTATTAGATGGACCGGGCATAGCGAACTGTTCACAAAAGTTTCCTAATTGTGACTTCGCTTTTTTCTTATCATCCTTAATTTGTTGAGATAATTTTACCTCGTTGCAAAGATTTAATCCTTCTTGGGTGCAAGTACCCACAAGCTTCCCGTAAGTATAGAGTTGATAAGGGATCTCGATGTGGTTACCTCTGAGAGCTCGTTTAACTCGCTCTGCAAATAGAGAGGGAAATCCATCTATAAACTTCGATTTCCAATGAGTAGAGTTGCTGTCGGGAAGATCCATGACTCTACTTAGGAAGGTGTTTTTATACCATATGAATTCTCCCAAATGTCTGCATCGTAGACCATTTAAGAGAGTTCTAAGAGTTTCATTCTGGGAGGTAAATCTACCATTGAAATGTTCCAGAATAGTGAGAATGAGTGTATAAACAGCATCTTCTCGGGTAGTTTCTATTACCCTTTCGACTGGTTTTCCTTCATCATTAATGTCAGTTTCTACCATCTTATCATTCTTTGTGGCAGTAGTTATAGCATTTTTAACTTCTTCGGATAGAAAATTATCCCACCAACCTCTTAATTGGCCAGTGAATCCTGCAATTATCATCTTACAAATAGCATGATCAGAATTTCTATTCGTATGTCTACAAACAGAAGAATACATCATCATCCGATGAACCACAATAGAGACTTGTCTATCAGTCAAGCCATCGAGGTTCCACTCATAAACCATATCACCACTGTAAGACGTATTGGTGAATCCCCACTCTCTTTCTTCAATAAGAACATCTTGAGGAGTTGGGCGATGATAATAAAAAGTTTTCATATTAGGTTTAGAACCGTATCGAGAAATAGGATGGTTTCTTTTGAAATGATGAAGTTTATTGACTTCTGTTATAGAAAATTCATCATTTTGATCTGTAAACTGGTTTTCTAAATCATTGGAATTCATAGGTTTGGCACTTAAGCCAGAAAGCTTTTTATCAAGAAGTTGTTCTAAATCTTGTAAAGAAAGATCTTTTTTAGATTTAATCTTAAAATCAGAAGTATCTATAGGTCTTTGAATATGAGTGGGCATAGTTAAAACAGTAGGAAGATTCTTAGAAGTAGAAGCTTCGTTAACTGCTTTAGGCCTCTCTGTATTCAAATGTTTTACTAAAACAATTAACTCATCAAGTTTTTTGTCAAGGGAACCAACATGTTCACCTAAAACCTTAACATAAAGACTTAAATAATTATTTTGAGCTATCAGGTTATTTATCTCATTAATGCTAATCTTAGCGACATCGTTTTCAATGAACTTTTGAAAAGCAGAGAACATCAAACCTGTATTATTAGGTAAAATAAAAGGGTTTTGAGGAGGGTAGATCGATTTAATGATCGAACCATTTCCTTCTTGAAAAGTTCGCTCAAGGACTCTTACATAAAGCGGTAGATAAGTTGTTATAAACCAAGGAACAAAATACATAATTTGATTATGCAATGCACAAGTTTCATAAAATTCTTGTGAAATATTATTTAAATCATTTTGGCTATAAGCTTCAAAAAACTAAGTTCTAAACTTGTTCCATTTATCATTTTGAAATTCACTTTGAATATGTTATCTTGCCAGTGAACCTGGACTAAAATCAATTTGTTGTATAAACATAAATCAAAGTTTATTTCTATCGGACCCTTCATTTGGGTCAAATTCCATCTCTGAGGCAGTAGGATCAATATCAGACAGTCTATCAGTTGCCTGCACAATGTTAGTCTTTGGGTCAATTCTTACCCTTTCAATAATTTTTTCACTCATAGTATCACTAATAGTATGCAAAGAAAGAGCCCTATTATGAGCCGGACCATATATAGGAACATCAGGGGTAATAGGGGAAATATGCTGAATTTCAGGTTGAGATCTATAACCTGAAAAAAAATGTCTGTTATAAACAGGAGATTTATACATGGGAGCTTTATCACCAAACTGAATACATATCCTACCATCAGGATTCTGAGTAATATGAGAATACTCATTATTCGTTATTTCATTAGTAATCTGATTTGGGGATATAACCGATTCTAAAGTCCAAGTAGCTGGGAAATTTATTTCTTCCCATTTGATAGGTCTCCTAGTGGTGACCTTAGACTTTGTAAAATTGGTTTCCATTAAAATAGTCTGATTAGAAGTATCATATAATTTACATCTCGGATTTAGAGTAGATAATAATTTAAAGTAAACTCTATAAGATAAACAAATCAGTTCAATACGGTCCGGTTTATTTCAATACTCAACCTAATCTTCAACTATCTTTATCTGATATTAATATTCTTGATGCTTTAACATTAAATGTTAAGACGCATGGTTATAACTATGCTCCCAGTTCTGAACTGATTTGTTTATCTTATAGAGTTTACTTTAAATTATTATCTACTCTAAATTCGAGATGTAAATTATATGATACTTCTAATCAGACTATTTTAATGGAAACCAATTTTACAAAGTCTAAGGTCACCACTAGGAGACCTATCAAATGGGAAGAAATAAATTTCCCAGCTACTTGGACTTTAGAATCGGTTATATCCCCAAATCAGATTACTAATGAAATAACGAATAATGAGTATTCTTATATTACTAGTGTATAAACAGCATCTTCTCGGGTAGTTTCTATTACCCTTTTGACTGGTTTTCCTTCATCATTAATGCCAGTTTCTACCATCTTATCATTCTTTGTGGCAGTAGTTATAGCATTTTTAACTTCTTCGGATATAAAATTATCCCACCAACCTCTTAATTGGCCAGTGAATCCTGCAATTATCATCTTACAAATAGCATGATCAGAATTTCTATTCGTATGTCTACAAACAGAAGAATACATCATCATCCGATGAACCACAATAGAGACTTGTCTATCAGTCAAGCCATCGAGGTTCCACTCATAAACCATATCACCACTGTAAGACGGGCCTCATAGGCGACGTTGTCATTTCCGACGTAGTAAAGAAAAGCGTGAAGCAAAGAAAGCTCACCGCAAGTCTACCAGGTTTGCAAAGAATTTCTCAAAAAGAGATCTCAAGAACATTAAATGTTATAATTGTGGACAATATGGACATATTGCTCCAAATTGTAAGCTTGAAAAGCTTAAATCTTTGAACCTTGACCAAAATATTCATGATAAGGTTTATGGTTTGCTATACACTTCAGTTCTGAATCAGATTATGAGTCTTATTCCGACACCGAATCAGGTTCCGAAAGTGAAGTTAAACTTCTTGATTTTTCTGATAATGAAAATCTTATGCCTACTAATTGTACTAATTGTATAGGTGATCATTGCAGATGCAAAACTGACGAGTTCTATAAACTCCAGTCACAATTTGATGATATTAATATTCAAACTATTTCTTCCGATAATGTGATTGATCTTTTAAAAGAAATTTCTGATGAAAATATTCGAAATAAAATCCTTAATATGGCGACTAGCTCCAGTTCTTCAAAATCTTCTGAAAAATCTAAAAATGATTTTGATCTCAAAGATCTAGAACCATATTCTATAAAGGAAGTTTATAACCGACTTGAAAAGAAAAATGATGTCATTATTCGTGACACCTCTTTGGATAATTTAAAATATGAGGTTGAAAATCTTAAAAATGAGATTAAATCTCTTAAACAAAATCAAATGATTCATAATCACAGGATTTCTCAACTTGAGAAAGATGATTCTATATCCAACCCTCAGCCTGAGAATGATGATTCTATATCCAGCCCTCCTCCTGATAGAGGGAAAGGTAAGGTTGATGAAATACTCAACCTAATCTTCAACTATCTTTATCTGATATTAATATTCTTGATGCTTTAACATTAAATGTTAAGACGCATGGTTATAACTATGCTCCCGGTTCTGAACTGATTTGTTTATCTTATAGAGTTTACTTTAAATTGTTATCTACTGTAAAATTGGAGAGTAATATTATTATTATTATTATTATTATTATGCAATGCACAAGTTTACTTCACATAATAATATTATTATTATTTATAATAGTAATTAGGATTAATTTAAATTAATAAAATATTAGCCATATTTTTTCAATACACTCTCTTGTATGTTGTTGTAAGACTTTATTTACTAATAGGCAAAATCCATCGATAGCCCCTTAAAGTTGGCATCAACTTTCACTTAGACACCTCAACTGAGCCTTGTTTATTTTAAACACCTATAGTAGGGCTCCGCTATGTTATTTTGATACTTTTTTGACAATTAACAAAAAATACAAGGAGAGTGTAGTTCACTCGCTGAAGACGTAGCAAACAACTAATTAAACGATTATATGTAACATTTAAGTAAAAAAAGAGAAAAAAATATTTTAAAACTTATTTAACAAACGAAATAAGAATAACATTCCTAAGAAAAATTAATTTACAACCCCCCCCCCCCCCCCCTCCAAATAATCTTCTCCACCACATCCATCCATCTGCAAATGTTCATCCCCCTCCCCTTCTCCGATCGTCTTTTCCACCCAACTCCTCTGTCCCCCGCCCCCCCCCAAACACACACTCGTCTTCTCCACCACTATACCCCTAAATTTTCTCAATCTCTTATTTTAAAAAAACTTATTTCAAGTTCTTTTTCAAATTTCAAAGAACAATCTAAAAAGTAAAGAAAATGACTGATAAGAAATGGTTCAGTAAATAGGAATCCCAGGATTATTCAAGTTTTAAGTTTAGTTTAATTTAAAGATTATAGATTTAAATCACTATCTCTCTTCAAATTTCTTTATCCAAAATTAATTTTTTTATTTGTTGTTGTGTCTAAGATTTTCAAAACAAAATAATTTATCCCACCAATCTAATTTCATTTCTTATTTTCCCCCAATTTCTCAAATTTTGTCATTTTTTTCTTCAAATTCGTGTTATTTTTATTTTCTCAAACTAAAGAAAACTAAATCGAAGAGGAAAAAGGGTTTTAAGTTTAAGAAAATCTCTGCAGCTCAAATTTACTCCTCGGCCATGACACCATCGGATGTATTTTACTGTTGAAGGAGCTTAAGCTTGAAAAAATGGTGGCCAATACTTGAGGAAGAAGAAGGAAAAATAAATAAAATTGAGCTAAAATAAGCCTTTCACGCGCTTTTAATGAGTGTGTTACACTCACTTTTCCATGTCAGTAAAACGTGTCAAAATGACACAGCGGAACCTTACGTGAGGTGTTTAAAATGAACAAGGCTCAGTTGAAGTGTCTAAGTGAAAATTGGTGTCAACTTTAGGAGGTCATCGATGAGTTTTCTCTTATTAATATGAAGATTTGGATAATTTAGTTTAAAGTTCTAAAATATTTCTATTAAAAAATACACTACCCAAGTCTCGACCGTCCATGGTCGGGTTGAGACAAAGGGTCATGTCTTGAGTCAAGGTCGGGCTCGTGTTGAAATCGAGGGTTGAGGCTCTAGTCCCGAGTCAGGTTCAAGTCTCAAGTCGGGATGGATTCTCGGGTCCCAAGCTGAGGTCAAGGGTTGAGGCTCGAGTCTCGAGTCCCGAGTTAGGGTCAAGTCTGGTCTCAAATCATGAGTTAGAGTCCGGTCTCGAGTTGAGATTGAGATCAGGTCTCGAGTCTTGATTAGGTCTTGGATTTGTGTTCTTAGTCGAACCGGGGTTGCAATAGGCAGGGGTCAAGTTTGTGGGTCGACTAGAAAGCTCAAGCCTTATGGATGGTAGGGGGAAGGGTGAACCGTAGTAAAGGGTAGGGAGAAGGTAGTCCATTCAAAAGAAATTGGATTAAATTGAGCGAGTAATGATCCAATCCAATTTTAGCTTATTTTAGTCCAATTCATTTCAACTCTAGTAACTTTTGAGCTGATTTTAACATAGAGAAAATTATCTTAGATAATATTTTAAGATTCTTTATTACATCAAATACATCACCTTTTTTAAAATTACTAAAATATCATTTTAATTATAAGTCATACCAGAATGTAAAATTAGTTTTTATTTTTTTTATGAATTTAAAAAAAATTCTTAATGCTATTTAATTAATTAACAAACTTGAATTGGGACCCACTAAATAACTCATTGTAATTAAGAAAGATAATAATTTAAGAAAGATATAAACATGTGGGCTAAAATTAAGGATATCAATCAACCCAAATATAGTATTATTCCATTTTATAATAATTTAAGGAAGATATACACATTTGAACTAAAATTAAGGAGTTCATTTAATAGCCATCTTCGCCTCTCTTCAACAAGATTTAATTTTGAAAAGAAGAAGAAATATTTTCTTTCTCTTTCCACATATCCTTCTTAAAGAAAATCTCTCCCAAGAATTTCATATTAACTCGGATACTCTCTCAATACAAGTTTTATTGAAGAAAAAAATCACTAAGAAATAAATTTAACTATCAAGATTTGTACCATAAAAATTGGTACAATTCCAAACCCAATACTCTATTTCTATTTTTAATTATTTTTTTTTATCAATTTCATCGAAGTGGATTTCAATTTTTTTTGAGTTCTATGAAATTTATATACAATCTGATATCCTTGTATTATATTTAACCAATTAGTATAAATCAATTTGTATAACAGTGTCATACACAACTGCTTATCTTTTTTGTGGACTGAAAACTGTATATAAAGAGGTGTAGTACATGTATGAAATTGGTATGTAAGATGCTATATACAAATGATGTATCTTATTATTGACTTTTAGTGTATAAAAACGGTACAAAATCTGATATTCATGGTTTAATTTAACCAATCTTGTTGAAACCTGTTTATATATCAATTTCATACACTAAATGATATTCCTTTTTGGGTTCTTACCATATGTAATTGGTATTGAAATTGGTATCAAAGAAGTTCTTATTCTGAAAACTGATGTGTAAAACGGACTAAGTTTTGTATACTCCTTTTGTACACTAACTACTTATCTTTTTGGTGGACTGAAAATTGTATATAAAGAGGTGTATTACATTTCATCGATCTCCATGTTAAATCATGATTGAGTAAAGATTACCATCTTCCATATTGAAAAAAATGAATATTGATCGTTGGTTGATATAATATTGAGTTTCAAAGATTAGGTTACATAAAAGAATACACTAAACTAATTATTAATGGAGTTTTGGTGTGAAGTAGAAGAAGAAGAAGACGACGTATAGGAAAGAAACATGTGAACCAAAAACATGAAAATAAGAAAGGAGTAAAACAAGAGAATAAAGATATATGAGAGATTTTTGAGTTGACTGATATCACTCAAACTTTTTTTAAGGAAATTTGTTAAGTAGCAATCTATTTTTTTTAATATTTCAAATTTTCCATTTAATTGGGTAAATTATTAATATTAGATTTTCTTAGAAATATATTGATATATATTGAAAACTAGAATATTGTGGTATGAATTGTAATATTGTATCTAATATAGTATATTTAGGTTTTTTCCCCTTTAACATAACTCATTTATTAACCCAGTCCATTTTAACTTGGATCAATTTCAATCCAATCCACCTATTTGACACTCCTATCTGAGACCACTCTAAGATATTCTTGATATACTTTTTGTTCAAAGAACTTATTTCCTCAAGAAATTCTACGGCTAGCTGTTAGAAACAAGTGCTGATCACTAATAGCAGATAACTAAAAAGTACAAACAATTCACGAAATACTTGTACATCTAATAATCTAAAAGCTCAAAATAAAAAATCTATCAATCAAATGTACATAAGCCGATCAATTACATGATGAGCCACATCCAAAGAAGCTGTGTAATAAATTAAATTAATTGGCCTACAAGAAAGGTATATGTACACAGAATTCACACGTATTCATATAAGGGGACTGCATTTCTATTTATTAATGACATTGACAAGTTTATCAGGGTACGTTTGGATTTTGTAGAGTCTCGGCTGTCCAGTTCTGTAAGATACGATTGTCATCTAATTTCACCTGGTGGAACACAAAGCAAGATATCATGTTATTTGAAACATTCAAGTGTTACAAAATATACTTGACTTGACTATGAATTGTGGTACTACAAAAGTAAGGAAAACGAAGAAAATAATTATGGATCAGCTAATTCAGCATCATTCTTGAATATAGGAAAAAGTTTACAAGAATTCATGCACCAAACTCCTACAGAGTAAACTTTGCTATTTAACACTACCAATACTCCTTGACACTGGAACTAGCACCAACATGACATGATGCAAGCTTTTCGTTAGGCTGACTAACAAGGGTAAAAGCAGTACTTTTAAAAGTGAAAAGCACAAAAGAGCGGCAACACCTATGAGGTTTGAACAAGAAGTGCAACGCACAATTCACAACATTTAAAAAATACCAAATATATATATGAATTCAGCACTATAATGATCAAATTGCAAATAAAGCAACTAATTTTAGTATTCTAGACCTGTACACAAATGGCATTAATCCAACTCAAAGTTGAGATTCAAAGAACTGATCGCTTCTTATCGGGATCACTTTGTGCATCGTCAAGGCGGAGGGACAGTTCTTTTTGCGGGTTCGATAGAACCCAGTAGGTTTGGCTTAGACCCCTGTATTTGTGTTGATAAAATCCATGTAACATATATATAACAAATTTATCAACAAACCCAATAATTTGCCTTCTCTCAAAATTCAGAACCCATAAACTCAAAATCCTAACTCCGCCTTTGTGCATCATAGTGTGAAGCACACATTCTATGAAATGTCTGTCTTTTAAAACTCTAGGTAAAAAGGTGAACAAAGGGGAAAAATATGTCCCAAATACATTCAATCTACTCTTGGTAAAAGGGTGAACAAAGGGGGGAAAATGTCACGAACACAGTTAATCTCTTTTGGGAATGGAGGGGGAAATGAAAAGGACAATCGAATTTCATGCTTCCTTTATCCCTTGTAACCATGGCTATGACTCATTCTCTATGTAAGGGACTACCTATCCTTGTTGTACATTTACTAAAGATTAACCAACAACAGAGATTACATACCAGTTTACAAACGTGCATGTTTCCTCCCCAAAAAAATTTAAAAATAAAAAATAAACTGAAAAGCAGGTTTCTTCTTGCCCTGCAAATGACATATTTTACAGATGTTGGAGAAATGTAGGTCGGATTTTCAAATCCTACTTTGCCAAATCATTCAATTTGACTAGTCTGGCAAATCATATCCTCTCAACTTAAGAGAAGAAGCAATTCACAAGATAATAAACATAATAATTGAAAAGATTCTATCAATTTGCAGCATTCTTGGCTCCTCTCTTTTTCTTTAGATGAAAAATGGATAATGTTCTTTTTTTTCCTAATGAGAAATAAAAAGTGGATTTCTTTTATTTTTTTTATGACCGTGGTGTCCGGGCCAGCTTTTGCACACCTTGACTAATTCCACAGGATACATATCACCTCCCACCAGCAACAGGTACCAGGTAACTCTGTCCACCAAGGCTTAGAACAAATGGGAAGAATCACCTAGTGTTTTTTTGTCTCCACTGAAATTATACTCATTTTAAATCATCGATCGAATAAATCAAAGAAGAACTGCATCTCCACCAACTTCCCACCATCAACACTACCACCAACCCCCTTAGGGTCTAAGTTATCCACCAGGTATGTTTCCTTACATTTGAGTAGACAAATAGGGTAGCTAATTCCAAACTAAAACCTACTAGCGATGCGAACAAAACTTGAACTACAGAATTATGGTGCTATTAGAACTCACCACCAAGCATTGATTCATCTAGAGCCAGTAAGATTCATGCTTACTTGTTTGATATGTAAAACTGATATCTTTTCACATGTATTTTATCTTTTTAAAATATCTGAGAACTTATAGGATGTACTACAGTATAACAAGCATCCCACTGAGGAGAGCTAAAGAAAGAATCTCACTTCATCCGAAATGTCAAAATAGCTTGCAGCAGAACCTCCAATTTATGCATGAGAGGTGATGTAATTAAAGAAGAGAATACTATCTCCGTCCCTTTTTACCCTCAGAACACTAACAGCGCTACTCATACCAACAACAGGTGGAACCTACGCGAACCTAGTCAAATACAAGTGGGAGAAAGTCAACATCCAGTTTTTTAAAAAAATCCATATTTCTACAAAATTGAACATAAAATGTGTTATTGTCATTACCTTATCCTTAAATTCTACGCAAGGCCTCATTGGTAGCACACTCCCTGCAACTGGGTATCCTGAACAAATAAATCTTGAAACGAACTCTCATCCATTAAGGAACTTGATGTGATAATACCAATAAATCCAAATGATGTTCCCATGACACAACTCTTTTACATGCCGAAAACTACTATCTACTTCTAAGTCTCCAAACTAGTAAGGGTCTAGCTATATGAATCATCTATATCCATACTGCTCCATTTAAAAAGTAACTCTTGCATTTATCTCCATTAACTAGGAAATGAGAATCGGTACAGATGGCAAGAGGCCAAAGGTATTTTTGGACCTGAAAGAGTTCAGCACAGCGCGCAAGATTAAGTTGGATCACCAAAAAACAGACAGTTCTTTCCAACTATAAGGAAATGATTGTAAGACAAACTAAAAAGTTTCAGACACCTTTAAATTACTAATACACGGTCAGGTATCCAAAAATCAGCATAACTACAAATGAGTTCCATCACATTCTACAGCCAAGCACCTCCTTACAATGACACCATCAACCAGCCAAATAAACAGAAAAATTTTGTGGAGGAAAATTGCTAAGCATGTAGCTTCTCAAGTTTGAAATTTGTTGCATCCTCTGAACGCTATTTAATGAAGATATGTACTTGATAATTAAAGAGCTTCTAAAGTTTGAGAAATCAGGATAATAAAGTCATTGTTGCAACTGGAAAGACGGTCACAAAGGGAAATACAACTTATAGCAAGTTGTCTACCTAGAGACTCAACATGCATCAATGTGACCGAGACCGCATAAATTCTTCAAGTTTGTCCCACACCTCAAGTGCTGCAGCTCTGTCTTGATGACGTTTATTCTTACTTATCTGCAAATTCCATTTGCAACAGCATTCGTAAGACATAATAACCAACAACAACAACCCAATGTAATCCCATAAGTGGGGTCTGGGGAGGGTGGGGTGTACGCAAACCTTACCCCCTACCTTTGTGGGATAGAGAGGTGGTTACGATAAACCCTCAGCTCAATAAAAGCATTATACAAAACAGGTTTGAAAAATACAAGAGTAAAGAGGCTATGGTGAAAATATCGAAGGAAAAAAACATTCGGACAGCAAAATAATAAAGATACCAAAAGTAAAGGAAACAACAATAGCACTAAAAATGAAGAATAAGATGATGACAGAATAATACTAATAGGTAGAAGAGGGAGCAAATCGGTAAGACACAATAACCATACAAAATTAAATGCAAAATGTCGTCATCTGCATAAAATTGATAATGTCGTCATCTGCATAAAATTGATAATGACGACAATTTTAAAGATAAGGACCAAATGCACAATCCGTAATGTGCTAACCGAAATAATCTTGACATTCCATTGCTTCACGGTCTTCGCTGACTCCACGCTGTCATCCTCAAAACGCAAGAAAAATCCTACAACTGCAACAGAAGCAAGCAAATCTAGCGTCAGATTCTAAGTGAAAATTGATCCAAAAGGTCACTACTTTTCTAGGTAAGAACAAACAAGATTACTCCGATCCGAATAGGGACTAGTATTGCAAGAGGCTATTGTCATTTCACAAACAATTTATAAAAAATCCAGCTGCACATAATCATTCAAAACTTACTCTTGTTAAAGATCTCAACATGATCCTTAAAAGGCCAATCTTTGAACTGCCATTCTTTCCCCAGCACAAAAACTGCCACCACACGGTCCCAATCCTCCGTCTTCAAGGCAGAAGGCTTATCCCTGACCTCATATGCCGTAACTACCCTATCCCTACTAAACTTCTTCTGTACCGTTATACAATCCGGTTTTGACCCCTTCATTTGCTTCAATTTCACATCAGTTGGTATAAACACCCCATCCTCCAAAAAATCCTTCACATTATAAATGGTGATCAAAGTCGAAAACGCACTGGGAACCAAAATAATGGGAACACCCTCCCCTATCTTACTTCCCTTCAAATGCATTTTGGCCTTCGGCCCTCCATCATACCCTAATTCATCACCACCCCCAAACCCTCTCTCTATCCGACTCTTTGCAACCAACCCATCTTTCCTCTGCAACGATTCCGCCCTCTGCCGCTCCTCATCTCTACGCAAGGCGGCCGTAAAAACACTATAGAAATCCCTGTTCTTACAAAACAAAATCGATTCTCTATCCTTCAAAGGCTTCTCTACAGCTTTAATCAACTCAATAGGGTTTTGATTTTGATTTTCCAAAACCCTAACATCACCCAACCCACTCAACCCATTCGCTTCATTGCCTGTAGGAACTGAAGAAGTGTCATTTGGTTGAGGGAATTTGAGGAATTCGATGGAGTCAGAAGATGCGGTCTTTCCGGTGAGATAATCGAGGAGGGGTTTACGGTCAGGGAGAGTAACAGCAGGTATACGAAGGGAACGAGATTGCTGGATATACTCGGTATGTTTGAGGTGGTGATTGGTGATGAAGTTGATTAGGGTTTCGAGAGTGTAGCGATTGGCTTGGACATGTTTGGAACGATAAGCGGTTTCGATTGTGCAAGGGAAAGAGTAGTCGTTGCCGAAACGGTAGTCGTCGCCGATGCGGACAATCTTGTGGAGCTCGTTACGGATGGTGTAATCGCGGAGGAGTGTGAGAGGATCCATGGAAGATCGATGGCGATTTGGAAATTGTGCTATGTAAAGTGTGTTGGATTAGTTCATAGCGGAGTACGCTGACTATAGGCAGAACTTGGAGATGAGTCTTTTTCCCCCTTAAGTCGATTTGAGTCGAGTATTTTGGAGGGTTGTCTTGCTTGGCCACGGGTTTAAGCTTGGTGGTGTCTGTCTTAATAGTAGCATTATTCTTGTAGCATTTTACTTTTGATCATCATTTGTTAGTTATGGTGTTTCAGTTATTATATTACTAGTGAACTTGTTCGCGCATCGTAAAAAATATCTTTAAATTTATCATACCTTTTTGGTATAAAACTAAAAACACTTATAAACAATATAATTTGAGTTAGTTCATAAATGCAAAAATTATTTAGAGCACAAACTACAATATACATAATATTTAAGCACTATTACTACGACATAAATGGATTAATTTTGCCTCTGATTTTCTTTCTCAATTGTGTACTATAAAAATAGATAAACAAAAGAAAATATAAAAGAACTGTTATAAATGTATTTGTTATTATAGTGAATGTCCATATTTATGTTTCTTTGGAAAAAAGCTAGGAACCCTAACTTTAGGACCAAGTCAGTTTTTCTCTATAAATAAAGGGGTTTTCCTTCATCGTAATTCATCCTGAAATCCCTAAGAGGAATCCCTCAAGAGTAATAAGAAGATCTCTCTTCTCCCTCTCTATTTTTCTTGTTCTTAATTATATTATTTTATAACACGTTATCAGCACGACGTTCTAACCCTGAGACGAGATGAATAGTAAGAATTGGAGAGATATCTTTTGGGTAAGTATATATTATTGCCGTTTATCTTCTGTGGTATTAAAACACAAGGATACAAGAAAATGAATCTACAGTTTAAAGATAATTGTTTGAAACTCATATATGTTAAATTTGAACTCACACTTCTTTAAGGTCTTGATCACAAATCTATCATCACTAGAAAGATAGGAAACTGTCCGTGCTTAATACTAATTAGATAATTGGTGAAATTTGAATAGTCATGGTAGATTTCAATGAGTTTTGTTTTTCCATGAGCAGTCAGTGCTGCTTTATAATTGTAAAAGTTTTGTTGGTAACAATTTTGTCACTTTTAATTTACTTGCGCATCTTTATCACAAAGTGATCATACTTTTAATGGATTGATGGTTAGTTTTGGTGAGTCTTGGCTCATTATACTATTGGTTAAGAGTAAGACGATGGATTCAAGTCTTATCGCATTAAAAGGGTAAGACATCAAGTTAAAGTCTTGGTGTATCATGATAATATAAGATATTGGGTTCAAGTCCCATTGATTTATAGTCTAAGACGCCTTTATATGGATGAGACGTTGGGTTCAAGTCATATTGCACCATAGTGATAGTCTAATGATGGCTAAGACCAAAATAATTATACTTTTGACCAAAAGTCATTAAATCCGTCTCATTGATTTGCTCCATTCCATGGTGTGAATGTGGTAGCAGCATAATAAGTCTGAAAAGGGACAAGTGATTCAATATATGAATATGAGTGTGGAGGACAACAGTAATAATGACCCCTAAAACAATAATTACTTTGAAGCGTGGTATATTCTGAAAAATATGTTAAAGAGGAAATTCTCTACATCATATGTATGCCTCGATTTGCTCCTGAAGTAGCGATATCTTAAAAGAGGTTCTAAACTATCATAATTTGATAGGCTTAATGCATGATTATATTTTATTCCTGGAGAATGAGAATTTTGATTGATATAAATATAGATCAATTTCCTGAAGTGAATGTGATAATATTTAGTAATGCATATTGTTGACACCCAATTTTGACCTCTTTATACCTCTCTCGGGCTGTTATTATACTAATTATTGTTATTTTTAAGCTTAATTTTCCTCGCATATTGCTTTTATTTACTAAGTAAATCACGTTTTTATCGTCATCGTGATACTTTTAAATTCGTATACAATTTTTTTTAATATATAATTTATTTCATATTATTACTATTTTTCCATAAATTTCATATGATATTACATGTCATTTATTTTACGTACAATATATATACGTAATTTATTCTTTTTTAAAAATAATTTATCTTTTGATAATTATCGTTAACTATTATTTTATCTACTAAATTTTATATACGTAGTAGTTTATTTATTAAATAGCCATCCGAATTCAAATTTCTAATCTCAAATTATTTAAATCTTAACCCCTTTCTACCCAATTTATTTCAATTTTAGCCTAATTTGGCCCAATTTTAAATCTCAAGTCCAATTCAATCTCAACCGTTGATCTAATACGATCAACGGCCGAGATCAAACCCTTTTCTTCTTTCCTTTTTAAACAAAACACCCCCAACCCTAACCCCATTCTCCTTCACCCCCCACCAACCGCTTCCACCCCTCAGCTCTCTCTCCTCTCTTCATCTCCTCCAACCACTGCCGCCGCTCCACTTCTCCGCCCGTCACCACCACAAATACCGACCGGCGGAACCACCCATATAACCCCACAATCAGCCACCATCCTCCACCAAGCAGTCGCCACCACCTCCGCCGCTGGCAAGCTGCTAGCCGCGGCGGTCCGGCAAAACCCTCACCCCACTGTCGCCGCCTCTCTCTCCTCTTCCTCACGCTACTAGCCGACCAAACCCCATGAACACCACCATCACCTCTTCATCTCCACAAAAATCACTACCAAAACCCCACCAGCCAGCGGAGCTCTACCAAACAGTCACCCGAACTCCGCCCAAAACCCCAAAAGTTTATTGCTTCTCCGATGAACGGCGAAAGATCTCGGCGAGCTAAATAACGGATCTTGCAGATCTGTTTGAGTTCTGACCTGTGTTTTAGGCGTCTACTCCGTCTCATCCCCTTCTTTACAGGTTCTAAAGATTCGAAATTCATTGATAAAATTTATGTGCTGCCGTTTAAGCATGTTAAAAACTTTGATTTTTACAAATATTTTGTTTAAACTTAATTCTGAAATTGCAAGTATATGTGTTTTTTTTGTGGTTTATTGGTAAGTGTTGAGCATGCTTTGATTGTTGTGTAACATGGTGAGCCATTTCCTTGTCGAACTTATCTTTTCTATGCGGCCGCTTCAAGTTTAAGTTTGGATTTGTTATTTGATTTTTGTCCGCTGCCTCTGCATTGTCATAGAATATTCTACATGTTGAAACATACCTCGTTAACAAGTTTATTAAAACGTAGTTCGCATTCATGTCTGGAAACTTATACTTAGCTCCTAGACTTAAAAAATCTTGTTATTCTCCCTCTCTGGCAAGCTATGATTTTGTTCATTGACCGATTCTATTACCTTAGATTGTAATTGATTCAGTTCAAGCATGATCTATGTTTTCCTTTCGTGTATGAGTAATCTTGGTATTTGTTTGTTTCTAGTAACTTTGTTGACTTTGATTCTGGAATTCAAATTGGGACAGGCCTAAGACTTTGATCCGTTTCGGCATGTCGTCATCCCTTGATTAATTCTCTTTCCTTTTACGGATTAAAGCAGATTAGTACTTGGTTAATCATGGTAAAATGTTGATAACTGATTCGGCTACTCGATTTTGGGGAAAAGATTTTAGTATTGACAACTTGGCTACTCATTATTTATGGTAAGATCAGACCAATTTTGTATGCCAATTGATTCTGTGTGTTAATTAAGGTAATGATTTCCCTTTATTTGATTTTCTTTATTCTGGTCACTCTTTTCGTCATGGTAAATTTGAGGATTAATTGATTCTACATGTGATTAAGGAAAAGATTTTTCTGATTGACTCCCCTAATTAATTCCTTCCCCTTTACTAGCAGGCTTTTATTCCACTATAAAAACAGCCCCTTTTCATTATTTTGGGGACGGGGGACACTCATTTTTTTACGACTCTCATATTATTAAAACCTCTCTTCTATGAACAAGATTGTTGATTGCTAAGTGTTGGGTCTCAAATTTCTCTTATTGTTTACTGCGAACTGGTATGTCTTTTAATTCGTGTATATAATTTATGAACATGGTAGAAAGTATGACCATTAATAACTTGTTGCCTACTTGATTATGTGATATGAACTGCCACTATTTACAGATCATGTATTAGTTCTATGATTGTTGTGAACTTTCTTAGTGTTGTTTGGTACGTATGAAATAGAGGGCCTTAAACATATCCTATACCTTGACATGGGCAATGCCTAGAACCCTCGAGGTTCTCATGAAACTTTGCGATGTCAGGGACTAGTATTAGGAATTGTTATAGGCTCCTCTGTTTTTTGTATATTTATTTTGACAGGTTATTTGCTGGCGGATTTATTTGGAAACTGTGAAGAGTTGCCTGGGATTTGGGATTCTCCAAAGATTTGGATCTTTCTTATTCTCTTTACTTCCTTTCTCATTCATTTATTTGGTCTGTAATATTTATTGTATAAACTTCGATAATGTAATAAAATATTTTGGGGGGGGGGGCTGCTAACGAGGGAGGGGCAAACTATGTGCTACGTGTTCTGTCTAACTGAAAACGTAGAAAGCATGCATATAGATATTGATTAAATGGTGGTTAACTTAATAAGGAATTTCTAGCATATGGTAATTTGGTATAATAGGTTCCATGTACATGTTAAATTCGGGTTATGACGCTCGCAACTTTCGGTTCTGCATGTTATTTGTAACTTCTGCTGAATCGTTTATATAGCACGTTTTAAGTTGTAAACCCAGTTTCAGCAAATAAACTAGTTACCATATTTTAGTTTGTAAAATTACTTTCAGCATTTAAAATAAATTAGTTACCATGTTGTAGGTTTTTAAAATCATCTTCATCTTTTAAGAGTCAGAAATCATGTATAAGTTAAAACTTGTTTCAGAATTTTAATTTATTTAGTCATCAGTTTCAGCATATTAAAATCAGTGTTCTGAGCACTTTAGATAACATGCCTATAGGATTAATTCAGTCTCTGCATATTAAATTAAAAACTATGCCTATAGGATCTACACCAACTCACTGTTTTAAATTAATTTGGTTTCTGCATATTTAGTTAGTCAATATGCCTATAGGATCTACACCAACTCACTGTTTTAATTTAAAACATTATGCCTATAAGTTAAGTTTGTTTCAATATTTTATGTTTTTAGCTATCGGTTTCAACATGTCCAAATCAGTGTTTTGTGTACTTTAGAGAAGCATGCCTATAGGATTTAAATTTGTTTCAGTATGTCACGTCATTTGGATAATGTCTATAAGATTTGAACTCGTTTAGCAGGTTAATTTATTTAGATACCATGCCTGTAGGATTGTAAACTTGTTTTAGCATGTTAATTCAATTTTGGCATGCTAAGCCTGCTTATGGGATTTAAATCATCAATTTTCTGCATGTTTTAATCTTTAGAGATCATGCCTATAGGTTAAAAGTATCATTTGTGTTTAATCACCTTGTATCTTCTTTAAATGATTAAGAGGCATGTTTGAGACTGTTATGTGCTACTTGTTTAAAAGTCCCTTCTTGTTTTGCTTGACGCTTTTTCGTGTCTAATTAGGAAACCTAAGATTTTATTTGTTTAGTCCCATACCCGAATAGTAAGTCCAAATGCCTCTTGGACGTTAAGTTGGGACGGGTAAGCATCTTAAGACGCGTTAGTATTTTTCATTTCTTTAGTACGCGCTTTAGGTTAATAATAATCTTAATAACCAACTTAGGTGGGTAGATAGACGGACATGATGGAAATTGACCCGAGCAGAATACGACAATGTCTTCGGAATTGTCTTCGATAAATAAGCCGGGCGCTGATCCGAATAGGTTAAAATTAACCTAAGTTTGTTTCTTTCCATTTGTTTGGGGTAGTTAACTAAGTCACTTAGTAATTAAGTTATCTTCTTTATATCATTGTGCAAATTCTATTCTCTCGCTTATCTGTTCTTATTTACTTGTTCATGTATTTTAATTGTGATTCACGCCTATTTCTTTCTCACTTAGATTTATTAATAATTTAATTAGAGCCTAACTTATCTGTTTTTTTTTAAAATAAGATTTTTACTTTAATTTATTAACCGACCTTTGTTTATCACATAATTCTCCACATAAATAACGAATCCGGCAGGGACCCACATTTGTGGACCTCGAAAGGTGCTTAACACCTTCCTTTCGAGGTAACTTGAACCCTCACCCGATTTCTGGTTGCGTAGACTTAAAATAAAAATTTAATTTGATTATTTAGAACGGTGCCCTAACGCGCCTTAAATTCGTTAGGTGGCGACTCTTCACTCTTTTTCATCCTAAAAGAGAGTTGTCACGTCGAATCCCGCTTTTTCGCAAGAAAAATGGGGCGCGACAGAATGGCGACTCCGCTGGGGATACTTACGTTCTAACTATTACGGATTTTATGTTATGTGGGAATTTGTGATTGTTCTTTTTAATTTACTGTCTTCCCTTTCTCTGTTATTTATTTATTTTTTAAAATAAATTATCTATTTTTGTGATTAGCATGCTACCTAATTTGTCTGTTTTCTTCCTAGTTAATTCTTTTTTTTGTAAATGACTATTTTCATGCTTAGAGCCTTTTTATTATTATTTTAATAATAGACCTATTTCTTATGGCTAGAATATTTTAATTTGTTTGTATGTTTAAATAATAAATCTAATCGTATACGTAATATTTTGGATAAAATTACGTTTTTCTTTCTTATGATTAACTTTTTCCCGTTGTCTTTGTAAAAAGAGAATTATTTTCATGTTGAACCCCCTTTCCTTTTTCCTCTTTATCTGTTTAAAAAAAAATATATATATATATATATATATAATTTTTGGTATACTTTAATTATTTTTATGTGTGTTTTTGTTATGATCAATGTATTTTTTCCTCGTATGTTCACGATTAAGTTTAGCATGATTAATTTTCTCTTTGTATTATTTCTCCGTGTTTTCATGCTAACTGCTTGCCCTTTTTTCCTCCTTTATCTGTTCCCTTAGATAGTTTACTTGTTTTATGTTTAGCATATTTTTTTTTATTTTTTTTCTCTTTAATATATGTTTTTATGTTTAATTCCTCCTCACCTGGTATATGCATTTTAAGTTTCTCTATTGATTTAGTTACTTATCTCTTTTGCTGCTTTCCTTTAACTGTTCAACGTGTCACTGCTTTTCCTATATGCTACATGTTACTGCTTTTCATAACTGTCATTCCGCTCATATTTCCCCCACTTGGGAACTTCACACTTTCACACACTATACACGTGAGTTGTGCCTTTGCACTTCTCCAAAATTCTTTCAAATACCCATTTTAGAGAGTTGGTATAGACGTGGGGTGAGCGGATAGTTTTGCTACCGTGTGATCACGTGCCTCCTCGCATAGGAAAACCTTGAGTCCGTGTCTATCCAAATCTCAGAAACTTAGGATAGTGTTGTATCTACCCCTTTATATAAGTCATGCATGCATCAGCCATAGGTGGTTTGGCCCTAGGAGCCAACCCGCGAAATTAGCAGCCTCCTTATTGTCAAAGGGTTCCCATCAATCCAAAGACAAATAATCATATTATGTGCTAAGTGATCATGACAAATCAATCCAAGCCAGTTTAATATGAAAGAAGTTTAGAAAAGTTTGTTTTGTTTCTCTTTCAGGCTGTAGAATGGAAGGCACACCGGCATTTCCCAACACTAGGATGGTTGTGGGTGTTCCTCACAAATTAAGGAGATGGTGGAAAGATATGAAGAAAGAACATGGTAAAGAGATTCGTCGGGCCTTGGGTTTCCTGACCTCTTTGATTTATGTAGCTCCAGATCGGTATTTGATCAAGGCTTTGTTGCAATTCTGTGACCCTGAAAGGGTCGTTTTCAAGTTTAGAGATTTTGAGTTAGCGCCGACCGTGGAAGAGATTGGAGGGTTCACTGAGTTGCGGTACCAAAATAGAGGGTTGATCTTGCCTCGCAAACAATCTGGGAAAAAGTTTCTGCATCATCTCGGATTGAAAAACAATCTCAAACTAGCTTGTCTGGACTTTGACTGGATTTCTTTGGATTTCCTGTATGAACGTTTTGGTCGCAGGGATGGTCATAAGGTTTTTCAGAAAGAGTTCTCCTGTTCTGCTGAAAAATGGGAAAAGAAGCGACTGAATGCTTTTTCCATAGCCTTGCTAGGCACTCTAGTGTTTCCAAGAGAAAATGGTAAGATTGATACTTGCCTTAGTTCGGTGGTTCAGGCTTTATGGCGCGGTATTGATAATATGGAGACCACCTTGGTACCCATGATCCTTGCTGAGGTATTTAGGGCACTGTCCAAGTGCTTTAGGGGTAAGAGGTTCTTCGAAGGGTGTAACCTTCTGCTGCAGCTATGGGCCGTTGAGCACTTTTACAAACGGCCCGACTTGATAGACGTTTTGACGGGAATGGGAAACAAGATCGACACCCATTCTCAAAGGATGATCAGGTTCAATTCTCCTGTAGGTACCGAAGATTGGTTTGCTTTTATGAAAGCCCGTTCAGGATATCAGATTCAGTGGAAGTATTCATGGTTACCCGCCCGCACAGCTGTCATAAGAAGCAACGAGCTTTACTACATCGAGCTCATTGGGTTGAAAGGCCTCCAGCCTTACGCTCCGGTTCGAGTGCTCCGCCAGTTCGGACGGACCCAAGTCATACCTCTAAGAGCCCACATGGGAGGTTCTGAGCTTGAGTTTGGCTCAAAATATGAAATCCCTAGGGCCAAAGAATTGCTTCAACAATGGGAAGGGTTGATGACTGTGAGCGTGGGCACCGAGCAGGCCTATTGTGCACCCGAATACTATGTATGGCTTTTGGAGGATGCTGAAGATGTGCGGCTTAGCAAATTGGGACAACCTTATGGATTTGAAGATATAGAAGAGACCACCTGGGCACGAAAGCTGTTGAATCGTCATTATGATATCACTCCTGCAATGTGGGCACAAGTTGATCCAAGGTCTCTGAACCAGTACAATGGAGGCTTCTGAATTTAGGATTTTCCCTTGTCATCCCGCTTTCCCCTAGCTTTACTTTCTTGTTTTTTCATTTCCGCAAAGAATTATAGTAGATCAAAATTTGATTTAATAAATGGTTTACTTCGTTTATTATCTGACTCTAAACTCTGACTAATATTTGAATCTTGGCTTGGATTAAAATGTCCTGAATCATATATGTGTCGTTTTAGGCCTACCTCTGGCTCAACGAGGCCCCTTGCATTTAGGACGTTTATTTTTCGCAATCAATGTGTTTATCTTTAGAATAAATATCTTACTACTAACTTGGTTTCTGTCTTACTCTTACTCCCTTCCCAAAGGTTGATTTGTGCATGCTGGGATATCATACTAGATCGAAAGGGACTCCTCCTCCTCCTCCTCCGAGTCCAAATCGTGAAAGAAAAGATAAAATGGGTGACAATAGTGCTAGTAAGAGTAAGGAAGTCTCAGAAAGTGTTGGTGGAGACCGTGATGAGCTGATCTTACGAATGGAGCAAAGAATCCTTGACTTACAGGATGAACTGGCGCAAGTTCGTAATTTGGCCAAGTTGTCCTTCACTTTGAACAGTCCTCGTGACCTGACGGTCGAGGACAATACCGCCGCAAAATTCCAAACCATACCCAATATACCGCAACCACAAAATGACTTGCAGCATACTTACATTCTTCCAAGGACTAGCCAATGTCCTCCACCACAATATCCTACCCTCTCAGCTCCACAAAACTCCCAAACCACTCCAAATATAGCCCCTACCCACGGTCCAGGAAATTATAACTTGAACCCCATATACGTGGAAACTGCTCCTTTTGTTCAGCACCAACTTGAGCCAGAGCCTTCAGAAAAAGACCGGTTAATACAGAACATGGTCGAAAAGTTGGAGCAGGTCACCAACAGACTACAACATATAGAGGGCGTTAGG
Organism: Jaltomata sinuosa; assembly: GCA_003996215.1. Taxonomy (NCBI): domain Eukaryota; kingdom Viridiplantae; phylum Streptophyta; class Magnoliopsida; order Solanales; family Solanaceae; genus Jaltomata; species Jaltomata sinuosa. The sequence goes on along the minus strand of QJPP01001223.1, from coordinate 4,833 downwards.
GGGGTGAAGGGTCTGAATTATGAAGACCTATGTATGCACCCAGATGTTGAATTACCGGAGGGGTACAAACCTCCCAAATTTGAGTTATTCAATGGGACCGGGGACCCCAAAGCGCACTTAAGAATGTACTGTGATAAGCTGGTGGGAGTAGGAAGAGATGAGAAAATACGGATGAAGTTGTTCATGAGAAGCCTTACCGGGGAGGCCTTAACCTGGTACATTGAGCAGGATACCAGAAAGTGGTCCAGATGGATAGACATGGCCTCCGATTTTGTAGAAAGATTTGGATTCAACATGGATAACGCCCCAAATTGGTTTCACATTCAAAACCTGAAGAAGAAACCTAATGAATTGTTTCGGGAATATGCCTTGAGATGGAGAGCTGAAGCGGCCAGAGCCCGACCTCCAATGGACGAGGCTCAAATGAAAGATTATTTTATTCGGGCCCAGGAACCACAGTACTATGAAAAGATGATGCTCATCACGGAAAAGAGTTTCACCGAGATCATCCAGGTCGGGGAAAGATTAGAGGAAGGCATCAAAAGTGGTAGCATTATCAATTTGGAGGCTCTACAGGCTACCAGTAAGTCCCTACAATCTGGCAGAATTTCTGAAAACCGAAAGAAAAAAGAAGTAGGGACTTTTATGATGGCACAAGATTTCAAAACACCACTCATTTCCCAAACGCCTACAACCCACCCTCCACTTTACCAACAATCTCCATACCCTATCCCTCTTTATCAAATGCCTACATACCCATACCAAATTCTCTCTCACCCCGTTTATAGCGCCCAGCCTTCGCAATTCCAATCTTCCCCACCTAATCCAAATTACAGACCCCGAGCCAATTTCGAGAAAAGGCCGGTCAAGCAGTATACTCCTTTGGCTGAACCAATTGCCCAGTTGTATGAAAGATTGAGGGTAGCTGGCCTGATCACTCCCGTTCTCGCTTTACCTGTAGACACTCAGGACAAATGGTATGACCCTAACAAAGTCCGTGCGTACCATTCAGGGATGAAAGGTTCACATACTACTGAAGTATGTCGCTCATTAAAGGATCGAATTCAGAGGTTAATTGATACAAAGGTTATTCAGTTGAAAGACCCAACTCCAAACGTCACCAATAATCCGCTCCCAAATCATCAGGTCAACATGTTGGAAGTTGGAGAGGCAGTGGATCTGGAAGGCTCTATTTGGGTTATCAAGAAAGAAGGGGATGTCGCGATGGTGTCACAAACATCTGCTCCGGCACAAAAACAGGTTATGTTTGAAATAGAGGTGGCTGCTCTTAAATCTGCATTTAATGTATATCGAGCTACTCCAGTTGCCTATGATCCCCATGCAGTACCATGGAATTATGAACGTGGTATTTCGGGAAAGGCAAAGGTAGCCGAGGCTGACACCGCTAAGGGTGTGACTCAATCTGGCAGAATCTACACGCCTGAAAATCTGGCTCAAGGAAGTTCTAGCAAGGGAAAACAACCAGTTGTAGAGGTTGAGGAGAATGGCATTTGGAAGAAGGTACAAGCAAAAGAATATTCTGTTGTAGATCAGCTGAGCAAAACTTCGGCTCAAATCTCTATTTTGTCACTTTTACAGACTTTTGAGTTCCATCAGAAGGCTCTAATGAGGGTTCTTAGCGAGGCTTATGTACCAGCTAATATCACCGGTGGAGAGGTAGCCCATATGGTTGGGCAGGTATTCGAGACTCATAAAATATTCTTTCACGAGGATGAGCTTCCGCTTCAAGGAAGAGCACACAATGATGCTTTGCACATCACCATGCAGTATGAAGATAGGGTGATAGCAAAGGTATTGATCGATCCAGGCTCTGGTCTAAACATATGCCCCCTCGCCACACTGACAAGGCTAGAGGTTGACACTTCTAAGATTCGGACTCAGAGGATGAACGTGAAGGCTTTCGACGGCTCTCAAAGAGATACCATTGGGGAAATTACCCTCGATGCATTAATGGGACCTGCCACATTCTCCATTGTGTTCCAAGTAATGGATATCCCGGCTTCCTACAATATGTTACTTGGTCTCCCATGGCTTTATATGGCAGGAGCGGTGTCCTCTACTCTGCATCAATGCCTCAAGTTTGAATGGGACTATCAAGAGGTGGTGGTCCATGGTGAAAAGAGGCATTCTATATACGCGGTGGAAGGAAAAGAGAGACGGGATGGAGAAATGTTCCACACACTGGAAATGGTGGGATTTGTTGGAGAGGGACCATGGTGGAGCAGCACCATCATGAATATATTGCTTCGCTCAGGGTTCATACCTAATGACGGCTTGGGGGAAAATTTGCAAGGCATAATGGAACCGATACAGATACAGTCACAGGAGACCACATTCGGGTTGGGTTATCTTGGCACTACACAAGAATACAAAGATTGGAAGTCACTCATGGGCGGATTCTATTATCCTTTGCTAGGATCGATACCGTCATTGCATCAGACTTTTGTCTCTGCGAGATTTCTTGATGATGGTGAAGATGATGTGCTAGAGAGTTTAAGAGGTCTATTTCTGACAGAAGAGAACTGCAATGTCATCATCGATGAGGGGAGAGGGGGAGTTCCTAAACAGAATAATCAGCCCAAAGCCACCCTCAACAACTGGACTGCCACTCCTTCTAGGGCCCGCCAAGCACTTGCGTAGATGCAGAAGATTTTATTTTATTGTTTTCAATAAATAGGCTCGATTTTGAGTTCACTTTTATGCTATTTACTATTTTGAAGGCACTCAGCTTTCTTTAATAAAGGGTTTCTCTTCAGTATATTAATATCCTTTATTTGTGTTTTCTTTTCTTTCTTTCTTTTTCAGCAAAATTACTTCTAAAAACGTTGAATCTGAGACTGTGACATGTAATGAGACTGTGCAACATAATGTAAGTGAACTAGAAGAGGAAGTACCGGAAGAACTCGTTAAGAAGGTTGAAGAGTTTGAACACAAACCTAAAGCAAACCTAGTGGATACAGAGGTAGTGAACTTAAGGGACTCGGAAGTGGCTAATGAAACATACGTCAGTGTTTACCTATCTGAAAATGAGAAAAAGGGCTACGCTCGGGTTTTGAAAAAACACAAAGACGTCTTTGCTTGGTCCTATGCAGATATGAATTGAGCACTTCGATTGTATCCCACAGACTGCCCACTGATCCCTTATGTCCTCCTGTAAAACAGAAACTCAGAAAGTATAAACCTGATCTGAGCTTGAAGATTAAAGAGGAGGTGAAAAAGCAAGTTGAGGCTGGAATCATTCGAGTAACTGAATATCCAACTTGGCTAGCTAATATCGTACCTGTTCCCAAGAAGGATGGTAAGGTTAGAGTTTGCGTTGACTATAGGGATCTTAACAGAGCCAGCCCTACGGACAATTTTCCACTCCCTAATATACACATCTTAATCGATAACTGTGCCAAGCATGAAACACAATCATTCGTGGATTGCTTTGCCGATTATCATCAGGTTAAGATGCATGAAGAGGATGCTGAGAAAACCGCTTTCATTACACCCTGGGGGGTTTATTGTTACAAGTTTATGCCTTTCGGGTTGAAAAATGCTGGAGCTACATACATGAGGGCCATGACTACCATTTTTCATGACATGATCCACAAGGAAATTGAAGTTTATGTGGATGATGTTATCATCAAATCTAAGAAGGGTTCGAGTCATTTGGACGATCTCGAGAGGTTCTTTAATAGGCTTCGGAAGTACAATCTAAAGCTGAACCCGACAAAGTGTGCCTTTGGAGTCCCTGCGGGAAAATTATTGGGTTTTATCGTCAGTCGTCGCGGAATAGAGTTGGACCCGAAATCAAAGCCATCAAAGAGCTTCCGCCACCAAAAAATAAGAAAGAGGTAATGAGTTTCTTGGGCCGCCTCAACTACATCAGTCGCTTCATAGCCCAATCCACTGTCATCTGTGAACCGATTTTCAAGTTATTGAAAAAGGATGCTGCCACAAAATGGACGTCAGAGTGTCAGCAAGCGTTTGACAAAATCAAGGATTACCTATCTAATCCTCCTATATTGGTCCCTCCTGAGACAGGTAGGCCACTACTGTTGTATTTATCTGTGATGGATAATGCTTTCGGTTGTATCCTGGGACAGCATGATGAAACAGGGAGGAAAGAGCAGGCAATCTATTACATGAGTAAGAAGTTCACATCATATGAGGCTCGTTACTCTTTGCTGGAACGCACGTGTTGTGCATTAACTTGGGCAGCCCAGAAGTTGAGACATTACCTCTCAGCATACACTACCTACTTGATCTCGAGAATGGATCCACTAAAGTACATCTTCCAGAAGCCTATGCCTATCGGGAAGCTGGCTAAATGGCAGATTTTGTTGAGTGAGTTTGACATAGTTTATGTCACTCAGAGGGCCATGAAAGCACAGGCGTTGGCAGATCACCTGGCCGAAAACCCCGTAGATGATGGATACGAACCCTTGAAAACTTATTTTCCTGATGAGGAAGTGGCATTTGTGGCAAAGGACATATCCAAAATATACAATGGGTGGAGGATATTCTTTGATGGAGCTGCGAACTTCAAAGGGGTAGGTATTGGAGCTGTTTTGATCTCAGAAACTGGCCAGCATTATCCGGTATCAGCCAAACTTAGGTTTCCTTGCACCAACAATATGGCTGAATACGAAGCTTGCATCTTGGGGCTTCGGCTAGCCATTGACCTGAATGTCCAAGAGGTATTAGTAATTGGGACTCAGACCTATTGATTCATCAAGTACAAGGGGAATGGGCTGCCAAGAATAGGAAACTCCTGCCATACATAGATTGCGTACAAAAATTGCGCAAGAGGTTTGTCAAGATAGA
>QJPP01001222.1:0-162672 GCA_003996215.1 Jaltomata sinuosa | reverse complement strand
AGGCCATCGGAACTAAGGTTGGAACAATTGAATGAGATGGACGAGTTCCGATTGCGAGCATATGAGAGGTCCGCTCTCTACAAGGAACGAATGAAGCTGTACCATGACAAGAAGATTGAGAAAAGGGAGTTCAAAGTAGGGGACTTGGTATTGTTGTTCAACTCCAGGTTCAAATTATTTCCCGAGAAACTCAAATCCAAATGGTCCGGACCATTCAAAGTACATCAAGTCTTCCCATCCGGTGCGGTCGAACTAGAAAATAAAGATGGTGAGTTGTTCAAAGCAAATGGGCAGAGGATGAAGCAATATCTGGGCCTCCCGGAGGAGGTACATGTGCTGTCTTTGGTGTATCTTGATGAAGTCTTAGTAATCAAGACACCCGCGTCGTGCCGCGACGTTAAATCAGGCGCTGTATGGGAGGCAACCCATAAATTGTTGTTGTATTACAGTCGTAGAAAAATTTGATTTGTTAGAATTGGTTAGTGTGTGCGTTGAGTGTGCAGGTACAAAGAATGGACGTAACAGCGTGTTCTGTCTAAGAGTGACGGTGACTTTTGACGGACCGTCAAAGACTTGACGGACCGTCACACGGACCGTCACATAACTGACAAAATATTCATGCCCACTGTTTTAGAGTGATGATGGTTTCGACGGACCGTCAAAGTCTTGACGGACCGTCATATTTGGCCGTCACCCATAATCCTCACAAGGGCTCACTGCCTAATTGTGACGCCCCAAGTGACGGACCGTCACACCTTTGACGGACCGTCACTCCAAGCAGCGCATCAGGTACGTTTTGTTTTTAATTTCGGGCGACCCGACCCAAAACCAAACCAACCCGCCCGGTTATATATTGATTCTTTCTTCTTCTCCCACTCATCTTCTACGTCCAAAAAGCTCCAAAACCACCATTAATCAAAAACAAAATCCGTTTCTTTCCCCAAGAAATTCCCACATCCCTATTCTCCTTTCTCCACCATCGTCCAAACCGCACCAAACCAACGAAATCCCGCTAGTTGTCCGTCGGGTCATATAAATCAAAAGGGAAAAGCGATTTCTTCTACCTAACAAAATCAAGGTATGATTCTAAACTCTTCCTCGTTGAGATTATTTGAGTGGCATGAAGAAATACGAAGGAAATTGTTGGGCTTGTATATTTGTGAAATTGTGATAATGTAATTATTGTGGGTATGAGTGGTATTATTGCTTGAAATCAAAAGTGTGTCATGGGTGAAGTCTTGAGTAACCCATGAGATCAAATACAATGATTGGTGGTGACTTTGGGAAACCAAATCCCACAAAATATGAGAAAACCCGTAACAGCGTACAAGGTGTTCGAGGAAATGCCTCAACGAGAGTGAAATATGCTGTCTCAACTTGACGGTTGGCATGACGGCCCGTCACACATGTGACGAACCGTCAGCTAAACCGTCAGGAAGAAACACTTCACTGTCTTAGAGTGACGGTCGGTGCGACGGTCCGTCACACCTGTGATGGCCCGTCAACCAAACCGTCACTCCGAGACAGTAGGTATTAGTGAGTATTTTTCTGTTCTCACATGTTTGAACTCGTTCACGTGCAGGTACATGGCCCCAAAACAACAACCGCGTCGCGGTCAAGCACTAAAGAAGAAAGAAAGGATCGCTACAACTCGGACCCTAATTGATGAATCGAGTAGCGACGAAGAAATAGTTGCAGCCCCGACTTACCAAACCAGGCTAGTTAAACGAAGAACCACCCAAGTCTCCCAGTCTAAAGAGGAGAGTGGGTCATCTAGCAGTGAGTCGGGGAGCGGTAGTGGATCGGATGAAAGTGGTAGCTCCAGCCCCAATCCGGAGGATGTAGGTGGTCCCGAAACCACCAAAATTGCAGGGAGTGCACCCACGGACAGAGAATCGATCTGGTGGGCATTTAAGGAGGCTCAGAAGCACTATCTTGACGGTCTTACCAAAACGATGTCGAGAAGCCACAAAAGACCGATAGCTGAAGAAGTGCAAATCATGACCACAGATCTGCCTGAATACCCGGTTCTTCAGACACAGTACCAGAGGTATCAGCTCGAGTGGATGAGCTCGCCCCCGGGATTCTATTATCCAGAGCTAATCCGGGAATTCTATGCCAACTATTTGGCACTATTGGAAAGCAAATGTGAGCCAGGAAAAGGGGTCAAATCAGCACCAAGGCAGGACAGGGTGCCAGTTCGGGGTATACAAGTGGACATCTCACGGGAAATGATCAACAGAGTCCTCTTTGGCCTGGAATACATCCCTCCACCAGACATGCCAGAGTTCCATGACAAGATTTCCAACGCCTACTCGCAGAGACCGTGGTTGGCCCGAACATTGACTGATGGCTCACCTTCTTGGCTGACCCAGAAGGGACGGATATCGAAGCAATCACTAAGCTTCGTAGCCAAGTTTTGGTGGGCGGTTGTGCGGCTCAGGTTATTTCCAACAGGAGGAGACAATAATTTGGATGAGGGAAGAGCCATCCTTGTAGCAAGCTTAATAGCCGGGTACGTCATCAACTTCGGAATGATAATTGCAGACGAGATGCGGACCAGGGCCATCAAAACTACTTCTTCTTTGCCGTTCCCGTGTCTAGTGACTGAGTTATGCAGGCGTGCAGAGGTGCCGATATGGGATGATATTGATAAGCAAGTGGAAGCGTCATCAAAGCAAAATATCGACAAATCCAGGGATGACACTAAGTTTGAAATAAGAATTCATAAGCCTCAAATATTCGAAGAGCCAACCACAACCACCTCCGAGGCAACAGATACCCCATCAGGCACTGAAATGCCACTTGCGGTGTTTGATCCGATAACTTCACAGACAATGAGAGCTACTGCTGAAAGCTCTGGCACTGCGGCAAGGCCTCCTCTACCACCAGAATATCACATGAACCCCCGAAACTTTGCTAAAATGGTGCAAAAGCAGAAGCAATTGGATAAACAAATTGCTGCATGGACGGACTTGTTTAAACCCACCATTGATGAAGCAATACGGGAGGCTCTGAAGCCATTTGAGGGGTTGCGCGCAAGGGTAGATGCGATGGAAACCCGGATGGATGCAAGGCTAAATGAAATGAGCATCCCGGACCTGGCGAGATTTGATGCGGAGCTAAAGAAGGTGAAAAATGACATCACAGCCCTCAAGCAAGAAAAAACGCTTTATGAGGAGACTTCGAAGTTCGTGGACTTGGACAAAGAACCCACGATAGTGGATTTGATGGGTCGGCCGCTGAAAATTAGTGAACCCCAAACAGGTGAAAGTGGGGTAAAGAAATCAAAGAAGAGGAAGCACAAAAAGATATCAGCTGAGGAGGACGAGTTAGAGGTCGCGAAGCAGCGGTCGGTAATAGATGAGCAGCTGCGACAGGAAAGAGTGCGTGCCCAAGCAGGTGGGGCATCTTCCAGTGCTGTACCAGAGTCTGAAAAGACCCCAGATGATGATGAGCCGCGTACGGAAACCTAGGTTTCCCAGGTACCCCTATTCCTTTATTCTGAATATATGTTTCCTTGAGCATTGAGGACAATGCTAAATTATTCTGTTAGGGGTAGGAGTACCACCACCGGAGGTTTTTGTTGCCGTGTTTCTTTTCCTCCGGTGTGCTATCTAGTAGAACCGGCATGTTTAGGTTGTCATTTAAATTTTAAAAAAATTGTGATATCCGTAGCAAGCATGGCTGTTTGAAAATTTAACTAAAAGGAGCCCCCTCTGAAAAAGATTTTGTACTTATGTTTGAAATGATTGACTGTCTGGATCCTTGGATGTCATTGTGTGGTTATGATTGGAATAAGTATGCTTAAGCCGAGTTGTTGTCTTGATAGTTGGTAGTGGTATGGTTCTTGGTGCCAAGTGTGTGTGAGCATATTGTTATAAATTCTTACTCTGTGCATGCATCTAGAACTTGCCCGGTCTATTTTGTTAAGTTTGAAGTTGGTTGCTTAGGAAAGGATCACAGGCCCTTTTTGTGTGCAGTCCACCTAGCCTATAAGACCGTCCAAATGTAAATAATCCCTTTGATCCCTATTTGAGCCAAAAAATTGACCCTGTTCTTTCAATAACCAGTCACCATTCCTTGTTTAAACTTTGAATCACTATTTTGGCCCTGGTCCTTCCTTGGACATCGTGCACCTCAACTCAGGCAATCAGCCTAAGTTGAGGGTGGCTACTATAGAGGTAAATGATAAGAAAATTTGGATGGATAAGATTGGTTGTGAAGAGAATGAGAACTCCGGGTGTGTGTCTAAGAAAAGAAAGAAAAAGAAACGAAAAGGAGATGTAAAAGAGAGAAAAAAAAAAGAGTTGTCAAAATAAAGAGGCCGCACCTGTAGCTAGAAAGAAGGGAATAAAGAGGTGAATAAGGATGGACAAAGTAAAGTTGTGTGGATGTAGTAGGTCGGTGAATCCAAGGAAGGTTTAGTCACTATTCCCCAAACGTATCCTACCTGCACCCGAAGCCTCATTACAAGCCAAAACAAGTCCTGTAGCGATCCTGAGTGGCTTTCTGAAAATCTGAAATAGAATAGTAAAGGCAAGCCTATGGCATCGCATGTGCATTGTTTGAAATCGTTTGTGAGTGTGAGCGCCTTACCTAGTCCTAAATATTATGTGTGGGACTTCTTTGCGGTGAGGGCACCAAGATTTCTGTATTGTCTATTGATTGTTAGGATAGCTGCGCGTGTGTATGCATAATATTCTATCATATCGGAATGACATGTTTGGATCCTTGCAAGTTAATGTTTCATACATTTGTGTGCTATCGGGGGGGATTGATTTAAATTGATTAAGCTGTTGAATGGCCATGATTTGCTAGTGACACGAGTCTTAGTTGAGTCGTCTTTTTGTTTTTGGTGTCATGTTGCTTGAGGACAAGCGAACGTTTTAAGTTGAGGGTGTTGATGTGCCGCCATTCTACGGCACTTTTGACTCCTTTAACTAAGAATAATCGTGAATTGTCAAGCAACCGTTGTCGTTTTTGATGTTTTTATGGTGTATTTGCAGGAAATGTAGACAAGGATAAAAAGGAAGTAAAACTACCCAAGCTAAGTAACAAAGGTTGAGTTTGACGGAGGACCTGAGGCTCGTCACACTTGTGACGGACCGTCAGCCAAGCCACCAAACCTGGCAGCAACTAAAGGAGCCACTGGATAGCGGCGACGGCTGGCACGACGGCCCGTCACACTTTTGACGGACTGTCAGACAAATCGTCAAGTGGGAGCTCAAGGGGAACCTATACTGGATAGCCGCGACGGTTGGCGTGACGGTCCGTCGCATGGGTGACGGTCCGTCAGCCAAACCGTCAAGTTGAAACTAAATATGAGCAAGCACTGGATAGTGGCGACGGCTTGGAGTGATGGCCCGTCGCATGCTTGACGGTCCGTCAGGCGACCCGTCAACGCGACACGGGATCCCGAAAATCCTATTTTTGGACTTTATTTCCTGGACTACTATAAATACCCTGTGTTAGGTTTATTTTAATTATTCATTTTTACAAAATAGTTTTAGGATATTTTTTGAGCGAATTTTGAGAGGAAGAAACACAACAAACACGTTTGTCTTCTTCTTCAATCTTGTTCTTCCATTGCTCTTGGGATCTTGGATTCTCGTTCTTGGATAAATTGAAGCTTGTGTTCATTATATTGTAAGATTCTTTTCGCTTTATTATGAATATAAATCTCTTCTCTTTTCCTAATAGCATGAGTAACTAACTTCCCACAACTAGGGTTGTGGGAGCCCATGGCAAAAGTAGCAATATAGATTCCGGGTAGCGTAGGGTTCTATCTTTATGTTGTCACGTGGTTAATCATTTAATTACTAACGTTTTCTGGTGGTTGCAAACATTAGAACACGCCTAGGTTTAATTTGCTTGAGTAAAGGGATTAAAACCGGAAAATTTGATTAACTACAAGGATTCGAGACTACCAACTCTCGTCTCATGATTAATGCTGTAACTAGATTAATCTACTTGATGTTTAGGATTGAAATAAGGAAGTTCACCTTTTCAAGTTCGAGAGAATTGAAAAGAAAAGTTGTCTAATTGGTTGAGAAACGTTTAGACGATACCATAAGTTCAATCACATCGTGATATGCATATAGAGCGAACCCGGTTAAACCTTGAGTTGAAATTGTTACGACGCTATGGTGAACACTTCCCTAGTTCACTCTCATATTGATTATTAATCGCACATTATTATTTGCTTTGGTTAAATATTGTTCACACAACACCCCCCAATTTACCGGAAACTATCGACTACTAGTCATTTAATTCACTATTGATTTAATTTGCATCTTATTCCCTGTGGGATCGACCCCAACCTTAGTTGGGTTCTATATTTGACAGCGACCGCTTACGCTTCGTAATTGGAGTTGTAATTTGGGCGTATCAAGTTGGCGGTGGTAGTCTTTGCGCTCAAGATCTGGAGGCACTATCTATATGGAGTTCATTGCGAGATATTCACTGACCATCGTAGTCTTCAGTACATTATGAGTCAGCGCGAGCTGAACTCGAGCCGAAGAGATGGATTGAGTTGCTGAAGGACTATGATTTCACTATTTTATACCGTCCGGGCAAGACAAAAGTGGTAGCGGATGCCTTGAGTCGGCAGGTGGTGAGTATGTGTGTTGACACCTAATTTTTACCCGCCACATTACGAATTAATCTTGAGCCTTTTTGAATTTTAAACAATTTTTGAAATAATTGTTTTATAAAAAGGAATAAAATATTTTCAAATCAGATTTATGGTAGTCTTGAGTAAGAGTTTATATTTTCACATTTGATTATGTGAAATTTATAGAGGTTTACTTAAAGAACTATTTTAAAGTTTAATTTCATAAGAAAATCCTTTTAAGAGATTAAACGCTTGATTTTCCTCCAATTTAATTCAAAATAAGAGATTAATTGAATAAAATTAACTTTTCATAAGTGTTAATTGAGGTAATTATGTGTTAAAATAATTATTTCAAATCGCTTAAGTTAATTAAGCTCAAGAGTTAATTGTAATTGATTCACTCTTATTCCTATTCTAGCCTATTTCTTTAAAATCTATTTCAATTGTAGCCGAATTCACTAAATTATTTTTAATTTGGCTATCTCCTAAGTTCAGAAGTGGCCACATTTGCATCTTAAACAAAATCATCTTCCACCTTATAACCCATTTATCAGCCAATTGTTTGGCCCAACACTCCATTTCCCTCGGCCCAATCCCTTGACCCGCTCCAGTCCAGCCAACTCACCTTATCACACCCATCTCCCCCTTTCCTCTCATTAACAGACAAAAAAACCCCCCTAAAATTCTCTTTCTCCTCTCAAATGAAGAACACCACCAGAAACCCTAATCGCCGCCACCCCTTTCCCTCATCTCCTCCGTACGAGCAGCGTGCCTAGCACATGAATTCCAACCCAGAAGTCTTTAGAAGCAGCGACGTGGAGCAATCTCCCTTCTGCATCGTCCTTGTTGTGAAATCCCGCTTAAAATTCATACTAGGGGTGTACAATTTCTAACAACTGGAGCCTTATCCCTTTACAGAAATTCAAAATCCTCTATGAAATCCCAGAGAACTCCCTGAAAATCTCTCTCCCACATCGAAAATCAGTCCGAAAATTCACCCAAATCTCTCCCTATATAAAGCCTCACTATTCCTTGGTGAAGGCAACGATTGGGAGGCTGAAGAAATTCTTTGAGTCTTTTGGAGGGTCGATCTCAGGCTCATAAGAGTTCTGAGGCATTCAAGGATTCGGAGGGCTAAAAAATTCTTGTAAGACTCCTTTGAGCATAGAATTTTTGGCAATGAATTCACAGTAGGCATTTTCCGGTGTTGTCGAAGTTTTCTGGCGAGGCTCGTGCTCCCGATCGCTGCTTCGAAAAAGGTAAATCCTTCATTTCTTTCTTTACTCTTTTCCTCTCCTCTTCGTCTCCTTTTAGTATGATGTAGATTTCTTTTCTCTTTCTGTTCATTTAGAAATATTTCTGCTGGTTTTAGGTTGGTTATGTTGTGAATGCAAGTTCTGATTTTTTCTGTTCTGGATTTTGGACTGGTAGTGTTGGATATCATGTGATTATTGTGCTGAAAATTTAAAAATGAAACATTTAAACTCGTGTTGATGTTTTGTTTCAGATTTGCTCGCTTTTTTAGTGCTACATCACATTGCATCATACTTGTTATATCTCTGCTTTCCTGTTCAAAGCCAAAAATACTGAAATAATCATGGTGTGTTTGTCGAAAAAGTTTCAAGCTTCGTCATTTTGAAAAACTGTTTCTATTGACGTTTTCACGACTGTAGCATGGTCCAGTATTCTTAAATGACTAAAACTGAAATCTTTTGGGGGTTAATATCAAACAAATGTCTTGGGACAGATTTAAATTAGAATGACTTATATGCTTCATTTTTCTTTCATACTTGGCATGAGAGGGACATGTGAAGCCTCTACCTATTTGTTAGTTGTGTTTGGTCTTGTTTGATTTATATAATGTGGTGTTAAGAGATTGCGAAGGAAAGTTCTGAAACACGCTTTACTGAAATGGTTGTCATGCGTTAAGGTTCTAATATTTTTCTTTCGTTCTGTTTTCCTTTTCTCTGTTTTCTTTTTGTCTTGACAATCATTCTATGTGTGCTTCCTGTTGAAAGACAATATGATATTTAGTGTTGATGAAATCCCAGAATGTGTGTTTTGTTTCTTTCGTTGATATTTTGAATACACAGTTTTGTGTTTGTTTAAAGATATTTTGAAGGACTAGCCACACATTAGATTATTGGAGGATGTTTGCTCCCTGTTTGGTTTGAACTCAATAATTCAGCTTTTCATGGTGTGTAATATATGATTTCTTTTGGTATGAATCCCGCCCCTCTCTACAATGTGTTCTTTGTAGTATGTGTAAATTCTGTCTAAACACGACCATTACTCATTGTTTCAGCAATCTAGGGATAAGATGTCGCATTTTCTTTAGTGCCAAAAATAGATGTTTCTGTTTTAAGCAAGGTTCTTTCACCTACTGCTTTGTTCGAATGCATCGAGTAGCTAAGGTTTCTGTCTTAAGTCTATGAATCTGCCAAAAACGAGTTTCTTTAAAAGGCTTTCGAACATGTCGTGAATCTGCATAAGTCGCTACTGTTATCCTTAGGCAGTTTACGAGAGTATAAATTCTGAAAATGTGATCAAGGCCTAAGATTTAAGTGCAAGCATGTCTATTTGGCTCTATAATATTCCCAGCAGGGTTGTTGTCTGGAGCATAAGATTTTGACTCAATATCTACGTAATTTGTCCTCATAACTCGACTCAACAGTATAGATACCTGTTAATTCATTATCTGTTTGGTTTAAGACTAATTGGTTTGCTAAGCCTTCCTATATGCATACTTGTATTCACTATCTAGTTTGTCGATAAGTTCTCATTGTGCCTAGAACGTGCCTTAACTGATTTCAAGGTAGTATTTAAATTCCTGTATAACTGAGTCACATTCATGAATTAGAAGAGTCAATGGGATGAGCATGTTTTAAAAAAAAAGGGTTCCTTTACTCTTTGTAGTGGCTTGATCATTTTCTTTTAATTCGATAATTGACTTGGTAAGCTAGGATATTATTTGAAATAATATGAACCCTCCTGTTCTCACACATCTTGCTCTTTAAACTTGTGATTGGGTTCTTTATTTTACCTAGCCTTCACGGTGTTAATCAAATGTAGTCTTAACCTTCTGAATGCTTAGTTAAATAGATGATATTTGGTAAGATGTTTGCTTAAGATGTTAGGAATTGGTTCTAATCCACCTCTTTATTTTTTATGCATGTACCATCGTGAGTCCAATGGACTCAAGTCATATCCTTGCATCTTGTTGGGCTTAACCAATGTCTTCGAGTCCGCCCCTGCTGAGTCTAAAATGGGCTGATCTATGACTTCAACATCGGAGCATAGTTTGGAAAATGAGCAAATGGGCCAAAAGGCCTGTGAACAGCAGCAACAGTCCAACAAAGGGCTAAAATTGAGAAAAAATGAAAAAGGCACCAAGCCCATACGAAAGAGTAGCAGCGGCCCAAAAATGGGCAAAAGTTTAAAAGAATTGGACAAAAGTCCAAAAATAAACGGCGGTGGGCCTAAAGAGGGCCCACAAACTAGATTTTTAGGACAGGTTTAGGTCAAGCCAATGGCTTAATTATTCTCTTTAATCCTTTATTTTGTTAGCTAGACTTTTTTGTATTAACTTGAACTCTAACAATAACTTAGTTGAAATTTCCCTAAGAAAGAGCTGTTATTTCTGATTTTCTTTATTTCTTCACATGATTAACTCACAGTTTCCCTCCAAAGTTTTCATCGTCATTATTTTCAAAATTTGCAGCATCTCTTTTTCAAACCATGATTTCCCCAAAAGCCTTGATTGTTACTGGGAAACGAACTCATTTTTGCTTGAAAATTGCTATCAAGATTTTTCAAACCTTAAATCATCTTGTTAATAATAAGTCTCATCTTTTTTTAAAACAAATCTAGATCTTTTTTTTAGTTAGTCAAATAAGTTATTTTCAAACAAGTATGGATAACTGTAAGTGAGCGGATATCTTGAGTGCCTTTAAAACCTTCTCGGGATATTAATAGGAACCTCTTATCCAATCTCTTTGAATTTTTCTAAGTCTTTATCTGTTTTGATTTTAGAAGATTTTTACAAGTTTTTCTTGGTTTTACCTTATAAAATTAAGTGGCGATTCTTGCTTTTAATTAAAATCGTTTTGAAACTTTAACTAGATTTTTGAAATGATTTTCAATAAAGTCATTTTTTCCCAAAAACAGAAATGGCGACTCCGCTGGGGATAATTCAATTAGGTTTTAACCTTATTGTTTGCCACTAACTTATTTGACTAACTATTCAGATTGTAATAATTAGTAACTTTATTGGTTTCCTTACTTGTTTACTTTTTCGTAAAATATAAATTATTCATGGCATCTTCTGCCTCTCTTGGCAAAACATTAGAATGCATTAGGGGTAAAAAGACGATTATGCAAATATTTGCAGTCGTTCTTAACAAAATACACAATTTTCAAAACAGACGAGTGAAGTAGTTGACCCGCGGTCGGTTAACGGTCACTTGTTGTTTTAGTCCTGGTTGTCTGCCCGGATTTCCGATCAATTTCGAAACCTATTCTAGAAACTCAGGATAGAGCAAAACCAAATCTTGAAATAGGCATTGACCTAAGATGTCTTAATATCCAAGAGATATTAAGTCCAATAGTAAGACCACCTTGTGTTCGAAATGGCCCATGGCCCGAAAGAACAATCATCCCCTACGTGCTCAATTGAAGGATGTGATGTTGAGTTGTACGAACCATTGTCCCTCGGGGTTGAGATGCATTTAGATAGTCTTTTATTTTTTAAAGATTGTCATACGAAAGACGTTTGGAATTTGCAAGAAGTTCGAGAATGAAGGACCAACCACGACGGCCTAGTTTAGGATTGTACCCCTGCGTGAGACTGATTTAGATGTACATTCCTTTTTCTCGCAATTTTGTACCTCCATTTTATTTAATCAATATGTATAAATATATTTTGGAGCAATGGAACGTTTACAAACGACATACACATTCTTCAATTCGTTAGGCCTACCTTTAGCATAAAAGGGTCACATATCCGTATAGGACGCGCTATGAACTGTTATGTGATATAATTGTCTTACGTGCTTATGTGCGCTGCTCGAATCAAAGGTGAATTGGTTCACTCTGATTTGAATATTTCTAAAATCCGTAAGCAGATTATAAGTCCACCGCGCAAAGTTCGATCAAAATTGCTCTTGAAATTTTTCAAATTTCCCAAAAAATTCCAAAGACTTTTTAAAGTCCCCTTTAAAGAAAACAAACTTGCCGTAACCGAACTGTATTCTTTCAGGGCTCATCCCCTGTCCTTATGAAATTTTCATTTCCCACTTCAACGAAAATGCCAAAAAGTTCAGAAGACACATCAAGTGCTACAAAACAAGTATCAAGATAAAGACTCGACAAGTCAACTTTCCTGATAAAATCTACTTATTCAAAATCGATGAGCAACTTCCTATCCATCGAATCCTCGAGTCAATAAATACCCGTGGATCAATTTGCCTTGATGAAAAATAACTCTTATGTGTTTATTTTCAGTTGAATACCTTGTATTGCTTGTCACCAATGGAATCTAACATATCGGCCTTTGAGTTATTTTTATTTCAATAGGTAATAGAAGCTGATTTTTATTGACAAAACTGGCCTAACATCCCCACTTCACCCGCTCAAAGGCACACATGGATTCCTCCTTTAACCCTCGCTTCGATAAGGATAAAATGACTAATAGTGAGGAAGAGAATGCCTTGACCGTAAAGACAATGTTATCGCTGAACAGAGTGAAATGATTGCCGAACTGGCAAGGAAACTAGAGAAAATGCAAGAAGAGGTACTGAAAGCCAAGGATATGGCTAGCTTGGCTATCGCCGCTAACACTCCAAATCTGGGCACTGCTCAGCCTCCTCTCCAAATCCCTCCGCTCAATTCCCCGTTAACCGAAAACCATCCAAGAAATATCCCTCCTGCCTCCGTACCTAGACCTTCCAATGAACCTCTCTCCAGTAATCCCTCTCAAATCGGATCCTCTTATCAAATCCATACTCCTCCTGTCCAGCACATTAACCAAAGCAATAACCCAAGTGCCTACAACCCACAAAACCTCCCTCCGAATTACCAGAATATGCCACCAAATACCTATAACTCCCAGAACAACTATCCCAACATCATCAATCCACAAAACTATAACCCCACGTACCCAAATGCCATTCCACATGTACAACCTCCACCTACCCAAAATATGCCACCAACCACTTTCCACGCTATGGTATAACCATACACCACTCTCCAAGAAAGTCCTGAGCTGGATCACTACGAGGAGAAAAAGAAAGAGTTGAAGAAAACGGAGAAGAAGCGTGATCATGGCATGGCTCAAATGAAAGAAGAGATAGCCAGGATCAGAGAGTTTCAGGGATCGTCATATGAGAAAGGCTATGACTACGATGATCTCTATATCCATCCAGAGATGGACTTGCCAGACGGATTCAAGATTTCCAAGTTCGAGACCTTTAACGATGTTGGGAATCTCGAGGCCCATTTGGGAAGCTACTGCGACCAAATGGTCGATGCTAGAAAGAACGACGCTCTACTAATGATACTGTTTAGCCGAAGTCTGAGCGGAGAGGCTTTGGAATGGTTCACCTCTCAAGAACTAAAGAAGTGGTCCAAATGGAGTGATCTGGCCCGAGACTTTGCTCAAAGGTTTGCATATAACATGGAAGTTGTCTCGGATCGATACTCTCTAGGTCGCATCACACAAAAATCAAATGAGGACTTATGAGATTACGCCTATCGGTGGCGAAAAGAGGCAGCGAGAGTTCGACCTCATATGACCGAAGAGGAAATAAGCATGGTGTTTATGCGCTCTCAAGAGCCGAAATTCTATGACAAAATGATATTAGCAGTTAAAGCAAAATTTGCCGACCTAGTTAAGATTGATGAAATTGTCGAAGAGGGTCTTCGTAGCGGCAAGATTACCAAAGCCTCGGAATCCTCAGGATCAGCAGGGTTTCCCAAGAAAAAGAGAAAAGAGGTATCTTCAGTGACCTCCAGTCCTAGCATGAAACCGAAGAAGCCCTTCGAAGCCAACTACAAAAAGTCACTTGTTCCAACAACCCCTCCCCCAGCTCCACAAAGTCCTCAACCAATTTTGTATACTCAGCCCATATACCAAGCTCCATAACCAAACGTGCAGCCCATATACCAGGTTCCACAACCAAACGTGCAGCCCATATACCAAGCTCCACAACTAAATGTGCAACCCACTTACCAAGCTCCTCTCCAAAACTTCCAAGTGTATCAAAAGGCTCCCGAGAACCAGAATAATCACCAGGTTCCTCCTCCCACTAATGCAAATCTCCCTCCTCCAAATTTGGAAAAGAGAGCTCCTCGGACTTTCACCCAGTTAGCTGAAACCAGAACTCAGTTATATGAGAGATTGAAAGCTGCTGGATTTATTCAGCCCATACAACCTAAACCTGGTAATCCTTACTCTCATTTCTTCAGGGCTTCCCAACATTGTGCTTATCATTCCAGAGGAGTTGGACATGATACCGAAGATTGCATTAACCTGAGATACCAAATTTAGGATTTGATTGATCAAAGAGTGGTCACACTACAAATAACACTGGCCAATGTTAATAACAATCCACTCCAGAATCACAGAAGAGCCATGGTTAACATGATAGAGGTCGATGAAGAATGGGTTGTGGGCAAGTCAATAGTGCCGATTAGCCATAAAAAGCAGGAAATGCTGGAAAGAGCTATAGCTATTTTGAGTATTGCTGAGCTACCCTTTGAAGGGTTAATGCGCAACAAGGCTTTGCACATTAATGGTTGTGTCCCTGTGACTGAAGAAGTCCCAAAAGAAAACGATTTATACACTGTAGAGATTGTCAATGCCACGGGAGAGGATCTTTCTCCTCAAATCCCCATGCCACCTATCTATAAAATGCTCGCAGCCGCAATACTAGTGAGCGGATATGAACCAAGTCTCGAATTAGGAAAGAGTTCTGATGGTATGACTGAGCCAATAAGCATCCCTGGAAAGCTGACCAAGCATGGGTTAAAGCATTTAGTCCAAGAAGACAAGGTGGAGAAGCAGTCAGGATTGCCAAAGCCATTACTTTACCTATATCAGTCATTCCCAGTGCGTATTGATTCCCCAAGCGATGGGTTAGATGATGCAATCGGAGATTTGTTCAAGGAATGTGATGTTATCCCTGAAGCAGCCATGATCAGGGATGCCAGGCCTAGCGAAGAATTGCAGAACTGGGCCACAACTTCCCTCGTGACTCTCCACTCGGCTGGTAATAATAGCTTAAAACATGTCATTGTCATGTCAAGAGCTTAACGAACAAACCAGGCTAGATGATGATGATTTCGAGGAGTATGTTGAAGAAATCATGGTCCTGGAACAAACAACCGAGAAGTCTAAGAACTTTGAATACCAGGAAAGGCCCCACCTAAAAAGGTTCGAGGTGGTCAATCTTGAAGGTAACAGTCAAGATTTGACAAAGGCGCAAAAGAAAGAACTTATCAGCTTGGTCAAGCCATACATCGATATTTTTGACTGGTCCTACAATAATAGGACGAGAATGAGCAGGAACATCATCTCCCAAAATTTATTGGTCAATCCAGAATTCAATCCAGGAAATGGACAGTCAATCCCTCCCTCCCACGGGATAAAGAAAAGTTTGCACCAAATTGGCAAGGACCGTATGTCATCCATAAAGTGTTATCAGGAGGAGTTTTGATTTTGTCCAAGATGGATGATCAAGTATGGCCCAAGCCTACATCAACTCCGATGCTGCGAAGAGATACTACGCCTGAAGACGATTTATTTTCCTTCTATTTCTTTCCTTGTAATCGCACTTTCTAATTGTAATCGTTTTGCACTTAGTAAAAATTTCCCTATCCTCTATCTACGAACTATGTCTGACCTTAATTCTCAAAAAATGAGATACGTAGGCGACCTGTGTCGGCTTCGGTCAACCCCTTAGAAAAAATCTATCTTTCCCCTTCCTATCTTGAACTACGTCTGACCTGAATTCTCAAGAATGAGATACGTAGGCGGCCTTTGTCGGCCTCGGTCATCCATTTAATTATTTCCAACATTCTCCCACTACAAGTATGGGAATTACGTTTGACCTGATTCCTGCCTCAACGGGATACGTAGGCGCCATAACAGCTCGGTCATATCACCCAGGAAATGGAAACTGGGGCAGAATTTTCGAGAAAGGAATCTCGAAAATTCAGAAGATGAAGATTATCCTCTAAGCAAATCAGAATACAGAGTGGGCCAAAAGGCAAGTGAAACAATTCTCGAGAGAGAGTCTCATAATCCCCACTGAGTGTCAAGTCTCTTGCCAATAGAGTAAGATTCATCGCACAACCTTTAATTGGGGCAGAAATTTTGAGAGGGACCTCAAAATTTCCACCAAACTTCATCCCAGAGTTCAGATTTAAACTTCGAAAAATTCCCCAACATCGAGAGATCAGAGGCTGCTTCAGAAATCCCCAGTCCGAGGTGGATTAATCTCCAGCTGCGCAGATTTCTTGAAAAATATTTCAAACTCCCAGCTTGGACGACAAAGGATCTTAAGAGTCTGCCAACCACACGTTAAAATGTCAAGACCTCGAGTAAAGGACATTCATTGAGCTAGCACATGACATGACGGGCAGAGACCTTTCCAAACTATCCTTTTTCAAAAAAAAAAAAATTCTTTTTTTTTCGAAAAACTTGTTTGAAAAATCTTTACAACAAATTAATTTTACTCCTTTATAATTTGACTTTGTATTATGTCTACCATGACTCGAGGAGTTGAGGACGACGAGTATCCGAGAATGGAAAGCAACCAGAAAGGCAAATCAATGAGCAGAAGATCGAAGAAGGTCAACACAGATCAGTTTCACCAAAAACTAACAAATTTTTTTGTGGATGCAGGTTGTCCCAAAAGCATGGAAGAAAGCAGTCCCTCGTTGTCCAACGCATTCAAAAAAAATGCAATAAGACCAAATTCCCCAAAACTTGGCGATAAAGCCAAAACGGTGGGAAGGAGCCAAAGAGGCAAAAATCCCTAGAACGGGCAAATCTTCTTGTAGTTAACAAGAGTTTTTGACAACATCGTTGAGTCCCCAAGCAGATCAGGACATTTTGGGTCGACTTCAAAGTTAGGATACCAAATAAGAGATTGACGACGTTCTCTGCCAATCCCCAGCAAGTCAGAAATCAACACGAACATACGATGTTCGAAAATGGTACTAATGGCTGTCCCCAGAAATGGGCACGACTATTTCATTCACATTTGAAACAAAGTTGTTTTGATTAGCTTCATAGACATTGTCTTTAAAAAATTTCAAGTTTGACTGTGGTCGCTAGCAAAAGCGATGCTGTGTCTACTAATTGTTTGCCTTGAGCACAAGTAAACACAGAGGAGTCACAGGACAACACAAAATCAAAGGTGATGTTTTCTGCACAATCATCCACATCATTGTCATATTTGCATGTCAAGAGGACCATGCCAAGAGGGCCATGTCATATTTGCATGTCAAGAGGACCATGCCAAGAGGGCCATGTCATATTTGCATGTCAAGAGGACCACGTCAAGAGGACCATCATCATCATTAATACCACAGATACATTCGCTGCGAGTATTATGTCCCTCTACCGGCCGATTTCAAAGAGGATGACATTCAGAGGCGTCTTTAAGTTGCACTGGCTGCGTGGGATCGACCCAAGAGCATACCTATATCCAAGATCGCGTAAGACGGAGGAGTCCAATGTTGAGGATATTTTCATTTGCATATTTATGCCACATATATTTATGCCACATATATTTATGCATCTTTATCATTATGCCAAGTCTGGAATTCAGCATATTTATGTCTGATATCGTGTGAGACGGAGGAGTCTGACGTTGAGGATATATTTGCTTTCTTATTATTATGCCAAGTCTGACATTTAGCATATTTATATCCGATATTGTGTGAGACAGAGGAGTCTGATGTTGAGGATGTATTTGCTTCCTTATTATGCCAAGTCTGCCATCCAGCATATTCATATCCGATATCGCGTAAGACGGAGGAGTCTAACGTTGAGGATATATCTACTTTCTTATTATTATGCCAAGTCTGGCATTCAGCATATTTATATTCGATATCGCGTGAGACGGATGAGTCTGACATTGATGATGTATTTGCTTCCTTATTATTCCAAGTCTGGCATTCAGCATATTCATATATGATATCCTGTAAGACAGAGAAGTCTGACGTCGAGGATATTTATGCACCTTTATTAGAGACAACGAAGTCTCGCTCTGAAGTACGCTTATACATACAAGAGCATCGATAGCTGAAAGAGGAAGCTATATTTGATCGTATGGCAAGGGCTTGGTCACCTCTGATAATCAAATATCGCTTGTCATCGAGGTCGAAAGCATATAGTCCGAGGGATGTCTATAAGACACCATCCAAATTGGACGATGAACAGGATTTCCCCAAAATTGGAAGGCCAAAGGTCGTCTGTAAGTCACAGCGATATCTGAAACCAAATAGTGTGAAAGATTGCCCAAAACTTGACAGACTAAGAGTTATCTGTAAGACGCCGCGATATCTGAAACTGAATAGTATGCAAGATCACCTGAAGATTGACAGTTCAAGGGTAACGCGTAAGTCGCAATAATATCCAAAATTAGATAAAAGTGCAAGACTACTAAAAATTGATAGTCCAAGGGTTATCTATAAGCCACCACATATCCACATTGATATTGTGCAGGACTACCCAAAGGCTAGCAATTCAAGGGAAATCTGTAAGTCACGTAACATCTAAGATCGGATAAAAGTGCAGGATTACCCAAAAACTGGCAATTCAAAGGACATCTGTAAGCCGCCTCTATCTAAAGTCGGATGATGTGCAAGATTACTCGAAAGATGGCAAATTAAAGGCATCTGTAAGCCGCCTCTATCCAAAGACGGATGATGTGCTAGATTACCCAAAGCCTAATAATTTAGGGAATATCTGTTAGTCGTATCGATACAGATGATGCGCAAGATTTACCCTAAAGGCATATGCAAAAACTATTGTCAAAAGCCACAAAGGCTATCACATTCAAGAGAACGTCGTAAACGGTTGTAAGGACCGTCACGTCAAACAGCCACAAAGGTCGCCTCATTCAAAGATCACCACAATGGTATCCCAATCCGATAGCTACGATGGCTATCATATTTAATTTTCATGAAAGTCGCTATTTCCTAAGACAGAGACAGAAAATGACGACATCTTCTTCAAGAAGCAACAAACACGAAAAATAAGGTACAACGCTATCTCTCTTTATTAAGCTACTCTACTACTAACAGTTTTGTTTTAAAATATTGCCGAGAACATCCAAGAGGATGAAAATCTCAAATCAGAACGACAGGTACAAAATGCGTCTAAAGGACGTCACAACACGAGATTCGAACATAATTCCAGAGTGAGGTATGACAAAGAAACTACCTCTCCGAATGGAATTATGTTATTACTAACCATTTTGTTTTGAGATGTTGTCGAGAGAATCCGAGAAGGATGAAATTCTCAAAGCAAAACCACAAGTAGGGACTATACCAAAAAGGACGTATCACAATGTGAAATTTTTTCTTAGCAGCGAACTGGGACGTAGTTCGAAGAGGGATCAAACTCTTGGACGTGAGCTGAGGAATGAATTTTCACCACCATCAAACCACACCCCTATCAGAAGGCATGCGGGTATTTCCTATCTTTGGGTCTTAGTTTCGTATCCAGTATATTTTCTGAACTCACGCTGGAAGCAATATTCTTTTTTCTCAAATCCGGGTGACGATACACCTTGAGCTTTGAAAATTATGTCCAGGTAAAATATTACTTATGGATGTGAAGCGCTCCACATTCATAGTTGAGAGGTTTCAAGCCTCTTTTCTATAGCTCAAATTATTCATCACTCATCCCGAGCCAAAGGTTATCTTAACATAAAGATTACCTTTTCCAACGATTGAGTTGAACTATAAGCAGCCTAATTCCCTGAGTCCTAGGATATGTAGGTGGGCTCTATGTTGAAAACTCGGCTGCATTCCCAACTCCCCCCAATCCTCTTGCTCCCTAGCTTTCTGGTTTCTCCATACTCTGAAACCAGGATACTTTGGAATTCTTTCAAAATCGTGCGTGAAATCGAGCATCTTGAACTACAAATGGCCTGAGTTCTAATGTAACCTGAGATATGTAGGAAACTCAATACTGGAGTTCGGCCATGATCCCTTGAAATTTGTGCTAGAACCAACCGCTTTCTGAAGATAAATCTGTGGTCGGATAAAATTGGAAATGTAAATTCCCTTTACCCAAGGTTCATTACACTCACCCTACCCAAAGGGAGGGGCAATTGTTGACACCCAATTTTTACCCACCATATTACAAATTAATCTTGAGCCTTTTTGAATTTTAAATAATTTTTGAAATAATTGTTTTATAAAAAAGGATAAAATATTTTCAAATCAGCTTTATGGTAGTCTTGAGACCCCTTTCCCTCATCTCCTCCGTACGAGCAGCGTGCCTAGCACGTGAATTCCAACCCAGAAGTCTCTAGAAGCAGCGACGTGGATCAATCTTCCTTCTCCATCATCCTTGTTGTGAAATCCCGCTCAAAATTCGTACTAGGGGTGTACAATTTCTAACAGCTAGAGCCTTATCCCTTTACAGAAATTCAAAATCCTCTATGAAATCCCATAAAATTCCCTGAAAATCTCTCTCCCATATCAAAAATTAGTCCGAAAATTCACCCAAGTCTCTCCCTATATAAAGCCTCACTATTCCTTGGTGAAGGCAA
Organism: Jaltomata sinuosa; assembly: GCA_003996215.1. NCBI lineage: Eukaryota > Viridiplantae > Streptophyta > Magnoliopsida > Solanales > Solanaceae > Jaltomata > Jaltomata sinuosa. The sequence continues at coordinate 142,263 of QJPP01001222.1, read as the reverse complement.
CAATTGGGGGGCTGAAGGAATTCTTTGAGTCTTTTGGAGAGTCGATCTCTGGATCATAAGAGTTCTGAGGCATTCAAGGATTCAGAGGGCTAAAAAATTCTTGTAAGACTCCTTTGAGCATAGAAATTTTGGCAACGAATTCACAGTAGGCATTTTTCAGTGTTGTTGAAGTTTTTTGGCGAGGCTGGTGGTCCCAGTCGCTGCTCCAAAAAAGGTAAATCCTTCATTTCTTTCTTTACTCTTTTCCTCTCCTCTTCGTCTCCTTTTAGTATAATGTAGATTTCTTTTCTCTTTCTGTTCATTTAGAAATATTTCTGCTGGTTTAGGCTCGTTATGTTGTGAATGCAAGTTCTAATTTTTTCCGTTCTGGATTTCGAACTGGTAGTGTTGGATATCATGTGATTATTGTGATGGAAATTTAAAAACGAAACATTTAAACTCGTGTTGATGTTTTGTTTTAGATTTGCTCTCTTTTTTAGTGCTACATAACATCTCATCATACTAGTTATATCTCTGCTTTCCTGTTCAAAGCCAAAAATACTGAAATAATCATGGTGTGTTTGTTGAAAAAGTTTCAAGCTTTGTCATTTTGAAAAACTGTTTCTATTGACGTTTTCACGACTGTAGCATGGTCCAGTATTCTTAAATGACTAAAAGTGAAATCTTTCGGGGGTTAATATAAAACAAATGTCTTAGGACATATTTAAATTAGAATGAATTATATGCTTCATTTTTCTTTCATACTTGGCATGAGAGGGACATGTGAAGCCTCTACCTAGTTGTTAATCATGTTTTGGTCTTGTTTGATTTATATAATGTGGTGTTAAGAGATTGCGAAGGAAAGTTCTAAAACACGCTTTACTGAAATGGTTGTCAAGTGTTAAGGTTCTGATATTTTTCTTTCGTTCTGTTTTCCTTTTCTCTATTTTCTTTTTTCTTGACAATCGTTCTATGTGTGCTTCCTGTTGAAAGACAATATCATATTTAGTGTTGATGAAATCCCAGAATGTGTGTTTCGTTTCTTTCGTTGATATTTTGAATACACAGTTTTGTGTTTGTTTAAAGATTTTTTGAAGGACTAGCCACACATAAGATTATTGGAGGATGTTTGCTCCCTGTTTGGTTTGAACTCAATAATTCAGCTTTTCATGGTGTGTAATATATGATTTCTTTTGGTATGAATCCCTCCCCTCTCTACAATGTGTTCTTTGTAGTATGTGTAAATTCTGTCTAAACACGATCGTTTCTCATTGTTTCAGCAATATAGGGATAAGATGTCGCATTTTCTTTAGTCCCAAAAATAGATGTTTCTGTTTTAAGCAAGGTTCTTTCACCTACTGCTTTGTTCGAATGCATCGAGTAGCTAAGGTTTCTGTCTTAAGTCTATGAATCTGCCAAAAATGAGTTACTTTAAAAGGCTTTCGAACATGTCGTGAATCTGCATAAGTCGCTACTGTTATCCTTAGGCAGTTTACGAGAGTATAAATTCTGAAAATATGATCAAGGCCTAAGATTTAAGTGCAAGCATGTCTATTTGGCTCTATAATATTCCCAGTAGGGTTGTTGTCTTGAGCATAAGATTTTGACTCAATATCTACGTAATTTGTCCTCATAACTTGACTAAACAGTATAGATACCTGTTAATTCATTATCTGTTTGATTTAAGACTAATCGGTTTGCTAAGCCTTCCTATATGCATACTTGTATTCACTATCTAGTTTGTCGATAAGTTCTCATTGTGCCTTGAACATGCCTTACTGATTTCAAGGTAGGATTTAAATGCCTATATAACTGAGTTACATTCATGAATCAGAAGAGTCAATGGGATGAGCATGTTTAAAAAAAAAGGGTTCCTTTACTCTTTGTAGTGGCTTGATCATTTTCTTTTAATTCGATAATTGACTTGGGAAGCTAGGATATCCTTTGAAATAATATGAACCCTCCTGTTCTCACACATCTTGCTCTTTAAACTTGTGATTGGGTTCTTTATTTTACCTAGCCTTCACGGTGTTAATCAAATGTAATCTTAACCTGCTGAATGCTTAGTTAAATAGATGATATTTGGTAAGATATTTGCTTAAGATGTTAGGAATTGGTTCTAATCCTCCTCTTTATTTTTTACGCATGTACCATCGTGAGTCCAATGGACTCAAGTCATATCCTTGCATCTCGTTGGGCCTAACCAATGTCTTTGAGTCCGCCCCTCCTGAGTACAAAATGGGCTGATCTACGACTTCAACATCGGAGCATAGTTTGGAAAATGAGCAAATGGTCCAAAAGGCCTGTGAACAGCAGCAACAGTCCAACAAAGGGCTAAAATTGAGAAAAAATTAAAAAGGGGCCAAGCCCATACGAAGCAGTAACAACGGCCTAAAAATGGGCAAAAGTTTAAAAGAATTGGACAAAAGTCCAAAAATGAACGGCGGTGGGCCTAAAGAGGGCCCATAAACTAGATTTTAAAGACAAGTTTAGGTCAAGCCAATGGCTTAATTATTCTCTTTAATGCTTTATTTGTGTTAGCTAGACTTATTTGTATTAACTTGAACTCTAACAATAACTTAGTTGAAATTTCCCTAAGAAAGAGCTGTTATTTCTGATTTTCTTTATTTCTTTACATGATTAACTCACAGTTTCCCTCCAAAGTTTTCATCGTCATTATTTTCAAAATTTACAGAATCTCTTTTTCAAACCATGATTTTTTCAAACCTTAAATCATCTTGTTAATAATAAGTCTCATCTTTTTCGAAAACAAATCTAGATCTTTCTTTTAGTTAGTCAAATAAGTTATTTTCAAACAAGTACGGATAACCGCAAGTTAGCGGATATCCCGAGTGCCTTTACAACCTTCTCGGGATATTAATAGGAACCTCTTACCCAATCTCTTTGAATTTTTCTAAGTCTTTATCTGTTTTGACTTTAAAAGACTTTTACAAGTTTTTCTTGGTTTTACTTTATAAAACTAAGTGGCGACTCTTGCTTTTAATTGAATATGTTTTAAAACTTTAACTAGATTTTCGAAATGATTTTCAATAAAGTCATTTTTTCTCGAAAACAATGGGCAGCCTAGCTTCACTTTCAGTTTCTGAGCAATCGTTGGCCTTGGATATCCAGTCCTTGGCTAACCGTTTGGTTAGACTTGACTTATCGGATCCCAACAGAGTTCTTTCCAGTGTTGAGGTTCGTTCTACTCTAGTTGATCAGATTCAGAGCTGACAATTTGAGGATCAGAGTTTGTGTGACCTTCGTGATCATGTGGTTCGAGGTGAGGCCAGCCGGGCTACCTTGGGTTCTGATGGGATTCTAAGGTTTGAGGGTCGACTTTGTGTTCTGAGAGTTGGTGATTTGATACAGCTGATACTCCGTAAGGCACATTGTTCCAGATACTCCATTCATCCTAGCGCAGCAAAGATGTATAGATATCTGAGGCAGCTTTACTGGTGGGGTGGTATGAAGCGGTACGTGGCAGAGTTCGTATCTCGGTGCTTGAACTGTCAACAGGTGAAGTTTGAGAACATGAGACCGGGTGGTTTGATGCAGCGACTTCCCATTCCTGAGTGGAAGTGGGAAGGTATTACTATGGACTTTGTTGTTGGTTTACCTCGTACCACTCGGGGGTTTGACTCCATTTGGGTGACCATTGATAGGCTGACTAAGTCAGCACATTTCTTGCTGGTTCAGACTTCCTACGGGGAAGAGAGGTTAGCTCAGATCTATATTCATGAGATTGTGCGGTTGCACGGGGCCCCAACTTCTATCATTTCAGATCACGACACTCAGTTCGCATCTCAGTTCTGGAGTGCTATACAGAGGGATTTGGGTACGGAGGTTCAACTTAGTACTGCTTTCCACCCTCAGACAGATGTCCAGTCTGAGAGGACTATTCAGGTCCTGGAGGACATGCTTTGGGCTTGTGTTCTTGACTTTGGAGGTTCATGGGATCAGTTTGTGCCATTGGCTGAGTTTGCGTATAATAATAGCTTTCATTTGAGCATTGTCATGACACTTTTTGAGGCTTTGTATGGTATGCGTGGCAAATAGCCCATTGGTAATATTTTATATATTTGCTCTTAAATATAATGCAATCCCGTAATTTTAGCCACTAAATTTATTTTTAATTATATTATTATTTATTTTGTCAAATATTCAAATATTTGATTGCTATATTATTTACAATACAGGAAAAAAGTTATACTAAATTTTGGTAGTATTTTTTTTAAAGCGGGAGGACTTCTCTTCCAACATTGAAATTCCTTTCCAGCATTCAAAATTAGGCTAAAAATAATTTGAGTGAAAAAAATAGTAGCAAAAAATTAAAAGTAAAAAATGATGCATGACAAAATTTACTCAAGGAAAGTAAGAATATTTTTTATATTTAGGAAAGATATCTTGTACAACTAAAATTGTGAGATTAAAATAATACTTTAAAAGTAAATGTATGAAAGTAATTAATTATTTTAATCATAGTTAATGCTTATTTTTAATTTACAAAATCTCAGCCATTAATTTAAATCTATAACATATATGTCTCTAATCTAAATAAGAACTTGAAAAAAATGGAGAGATGAGAAATGAAGAGGAGCTAAATTCGGGATCTGAATTAGATATGTGGGTTGATAGGTTTTGATTAATTAAAATTTTAACTAATAAAATATTATTACATATTAAATAATTTTTTTAATTATTATCTCTAAAAAGTCTGTTAAGAGAAAGGGCAAAATAGGCTCTATAGGTGGATGAGAAGGGTATTTTAAAGCTCAAAGGTGGATGTGAAGAGCATTTTAGAGCCCAAAGATAGAAGGAGGGTATATTTGTACCATTTTCAATACTTGAAAGATAATTTAGGTCTTTCTCCGAAATAAAAATAAAATTTATCACGAAAGAAGCCTGCAGTTAAATGTGGTAACTACCAATCCATAATTTAAGAAAAGTAGGACTCTCTTTTTTTAGGAGTTAGCAGATAATCAAGAAATTTAAATTGAATTAGTTAAATGTGATAATTAGTGAAATGTTATAATTATTCAACCATAAATCAAGCTTTGGACTCTCTTTTTGAAGACAAAAAATATTACAGATTTACTTTTTAAAACTTTAACTTCAAAGGATTTATAAAATGTTCAGAATTATATAAAATAACCAGAGTTTTATATGTAGTATTTTTGAAAGAGTCATATTTTTATATATCTTTTCAAAACCTTATCAATCTATTTTAACTTTATCGGGGAAGTTATCAAATTTTTATATTAAATATTTAAATTAATTTCTCACAACTACTTCGTGTTTATAACAATAAAAATTGCAGATTGTTTGCATTAAACTTTTAAAAGAATTTAATAATCACGGTTAGGACTCTTTATTGTGAAAGATTATTAAATTTTTTATATTAAATTTTAATTAATCATATGGAAAAATTAAAAAAATATTTATTTTTTGTAACCCACAAAGAGATAAAAGAAAAAAAAACGTGTGGGGAAAAAAGATAATGATATTTTGGAATATATAAACTATAAGAATTATTTTTAGAATCATATGGTTAAGCCAAGTGGCAAGTTATTGAGAAGCCACTTGACAATTTTAAGATAAATATAATAACATTATGATAAAAAATTTGAACTAAAAAATTAGGAATATTTAAATTTTAAAATATCAGGATTTTAAAAGGATTTTTTTATTAGTTTAAAACTAGGAACTCATGGTTAATGAGTCCTAAATAAACGCTTTCTATTTTATATATTTATCCCTTTCAAATGCTATGAATATATTAAATATTACATAAATAATAATAAATAGATATATAAATAATAATAATAATAATAATAATTATTATTATTAGTATAATAGTAATTATTATTATTATTATTATTATTATTATTATTATTATTATTATTATTATCTCATTGATTTCAATATTTATCTCAATTTAAATATATAGATTATAAGATAAATATGTATTATATTTGAAAAAAGTAAGAATAAGAAGAATAATAAACTAATCTTCTTTTAACAAATTAATATGATAGTATTTGAATTTGAATTTAAATGGAGTTTGAATCATAATGAAGTCTAGCTTCTTAGCTTCTCTTATATATACTCTTATATCATTAGCTTTATTCATGAGTTTATTTTACTGCATTCTTTGTATTCTTTATTTTTTTAAAATTATTCGTGATTTAACATTTTTCTTTTTTATATGCAGAAAGGATATGACATTTTCATCTTCATCTTTCTATGTTAATGTTCAATTTTTTGATGATTCGATTTAAAGAGTAATATCATTGTCACTACTATTTTATTTTTCACCATAGTTCAACATGTATCTCCATCATCGTCCCTTTCTATTGCTTCCATGTTTGTTAAGGTTCATGATAATTTCTTTATCTGAATTCATCTACTTATTCTATTACAAAGTTTTATTTTATTTTATAATATACTATTAAATATTTACTCTTAATCTTTGGAGATATTCTTTTATCATCATCTTTAATGTTGATATATTTTGTTTCATAAAAATAGTTGCAATAGTAGTAGTAACAACAACAATAATAATAATAATATTATAATAATAATAATAATAATAATAATAATAATAATAATAATAATAATAATAATAATAATAATAATAATAATAATAATAATAATAATATATAGCAATAGTAGTAGTAATTGTAAAAATAATAATAACATAGGAAAATAACAAACAAACAAAATAAAGAAAAGAATGAGAAAAAAAGAGAAAGAAAAAAAATCGTAGGAAAAGTGTCACGACCCAGACCGCCGTGAGTGACACTCACCCAATCCCCGGGTGAGCGAACCATCACTTCTCCGAATTAATCGTTCTAGCAGCTCAAAATCAGTGCATAAAAGTAAACTAGCAATTCAATAATAATAAAACAACTTCATTAATATAAACCTGCGGAAATTACCCCCCTAGAATCTGAAAGTCGCAGTACCAAACATCTACCAATATATAGAGCACGGAGATGGAACCCCAAAATAACAGAAATAGTCTAAACCCGAAACAAATGGGCTACAACTCTAATGATAGTTTCAAGGCAGCTCGATCGAAGCGGCTCACCCTTGAAGACTGGAATCGCTGGTACTACAGATGAGGTCGTGTCTCAACCGCTGAAAGATTGCCTGTACTCACAAGAAAGAAAAGCAAGTGCAGTATCAGTACACCACCACTGTGTAATGGTAGGATCATCAGCCAGTTCCAAATAAAAGTGTATAATTCAGTACAGCAAATCAAGTACAAGTACGAAAAACATGCAACAAGTCAATAGGCTTCCCTAGACTACAAATCTCTACCTAACTTGTTTCCACCTGAACTCCACCTTTTATAACTCTAAGCCACAACCACAAAATTAAATAAACCATCCTTTTTGCCTAGCCCAGACCCACCCTGGGATTCCTTCTAAACAACACCTAAGTGTTAAACAGACAGTCCGCCTAATCCAAGACCAACTCAACAAATATAACAGGATTCCCGGTCACTCAAGAACCACCAATGAATATCACAATTCAATAAAACACCCGGTCTACTCACAGAATCAATAACAGTCAATGCAATGCAACAATATCAATGCCATGATGCAGTAAAATAAACCCGTACCAGGCGGGCTACCCGAGCCAACCGTTCGTATTTCGTACCAGGCGTGGTACCCGTGCCAACCATTTGTTATACCCGTACCAGGCGTGGTACCCGAGCCAACTGTTAGTATACCTGTACCAGGCGCTGTACCCGAGCCAATCGAATGTCAACAATCCATAGACAAATAATGAACAAACAACTTGTAAACCAACAAGTAACACACCATTCATTTCAGAGAGTGTAAAACAGGATCCTTAGACATTCTACACAATTCCTCTAAGTCATGTAATTCATACGAACACTTAGATAAGAGTACAAAATATACAACATTCATAGGAATTCGTAAGTCATCACCTACCTCGAAATGATCTAAGCTCTACTCAACCCGAGCTTTCCCGTGTTCCGGATTCCTTTCTCGTTCTTGGTCTAAAATAACATACAAGTATATGAAATTAACAAACAAGGCCTGCACATTACCCGGATTACACCAAATCCCAGAACCCCAGGCCACACATGATCATTCCACCCTTTTTTTCTAGGCTTTCCCATCGTTAATTTCCGTAGTTCTATCATTTTCACGGATAAAAATAGAGAATTTAACAACATATGATCATTATATTTCACTTTTAACAATACCCAAGAACTTTCATGTTTAGAATCCCCTTTATTCCCCGGATTTCACCATTCCTAGGTTATTCCAACCTTCTCCAAAGTTCCCTCCTAGTAATTCTACCGCATAGGAAAAGTAGTATGAAGTTTGGGGAGTAGAAACCTTACCTTAGGGAAGAAAAACGATGAAGAACAGAGGGAAAATGCCTGAAATCGCCCTAGTTCTTCTCCCAAACGAATTATAGAAAACTAAACTATTTTGGGGAAGTTTCTACATTAAAAACACGTTTGCCCGCTATAGCGGTCCCCATTCCGCTATAGCGGTCCTGCTATAGTGGACGACTTTCGCTATAGTGGTCTTAACCGGCGTTGACCGCCTTGACCACCGCTATAACAGTATTTTCCACCGCTATAGCGGAGGTCGCTACGGTGGAGCCGTTGCGCTCGTCACGAATAGAATGTCTGGAAATCTCTAAAATTTGCCCATTTTACAACACACTTGCTTCCCCTGATGATCCGAAACAACCCCTTCACGTCAAACGCGATTCTGGGAGTTCTACTTACCCGAATTTGATTCTGAAAAGTCCCCCGAACTCCTTTATATATTGGCTACGTGGAAAACTAGCTCAAAACAAGACACCTAACCCAATCCTTACCCAGATTTCTGTAGACTCCACCTCACTCCAAAATCGGTCGAGGCTAGCCTAGCCCAGAATTTCAAACTCCCAAACCTTGAGTTTTCTAACTCTAGAACTTGGCACGATTGAACTACCTATAACGACGGACCCGGTCATTACAACAGATACAAATTTACCCATCGTTCCTCCCAGAATGATCAAACCCAAATTTATGGAAATAAAGGAAGAAAGTGTAGTACCTGAATCCTCAAACAACTGAGGGTACTTATCCCGCATGTCTTTCTCGATTTCCCAAGTGGCTTCCTCAACCGGACGATGCTTCCACTGAACTTTTACCATGTCAATCACATTTGTCCTCAACCTCTGGACATCCCGAGCAAGAATCAAGACTGGTTCCTCTTCATAACGAAGATCCTTGTCGAAAAGTACCCCGTCCCACTTGATGATGTAATCCCCATCCCCATGGTATTGCTTAAGCATGGATACATGGAATACCGGATGGATGCCCGACAAATTAGGCGGCAGTGCTAACTTGTAAGCTACTGGCCCCACAATCTCAAGAACCTCAAATGGACCGATGAACCGAGGGCTAAGCTTGCCCTTCTTACCAAACCGCATGACTCCCTTCATTGGTGAAACATTCAACAATAACTGTTCACCAACTTGAAATTCCATGTCCCGGACCTTGGGATTTGCATACTCCTTCTGCCTGCTTTGGGCAGCCAGCAACTTGGCCTGAATGCCCCTTACCTTTTCCTGCGCTTCCTTTACTAAGTCCACGCCCAGGAGCTTTACATCGCCTTCCTCAAACCATCCAACCGGTGATCTGCAATTCCTCCCATACAATGCCTTGAATGGTGCCATGTTAATACTGGAGTGGTAGCTATTATTGTACGAGAACTCGCACAATGGTAGAAACTGGTCCCAATGACCCCCGAAGTCCATCACACATGCTTTCAGCATGTCCTCCAATACCTGGATCATCCTCTCCGACTGACCATCAGTCTAAGGATGGAAGGCTGTGCTAAAAATGAATTGTGTACCAACCTCTTCATGTAGCTTGCCCCAAAATTTGGAGGTGAACTGCGTACCCCTGTCTGAAATGATGGACATTGGTACCCCATGTAATCTCACAACTTCCTTCACGTAGATCTTGGCCAATTGCTGTGAATTGTAATCTACCCTGACCGAAATAAAATGGGAGGACTTGGTCAGTCTATCAACAATGACCCTAATTGAGTCATACTTCCCCAATGTCTTGGGAAGACCCACCACAAAGTCCATGTACATCCTTTCCACTTCTACTCTGGGATGGGCATCCTCTGAAGTAGTCCTGCAGGCCTCTGGTGCTCATACTTTACCTGCTGGCAATTCTGTCACTTGGACACAAAGTCCACTATGTCCCTTTTTATTTTGGGGCCACCAGTAACACTGCCTTAAGTTCCTATACATTTTGGTCACACCAGGATGAATTGAGTACCGCAAACTATGAGCTTCCGCCAAGATTTTCTGAATTATATCATCAACCCGAGGAACACAAATCCTTCCTCTGAAATTTAGTACTCCACCAGAGTCTAATGTGACATCCTTGGATTCCCTAGATATTACTTTGCCTCGAAGCTTACTTAGTTTCGGATCCTGAAACTATTTGGCCTTTATTTCCTCTATGAACGTGGCTTTGACTTCAATGCTGGACAACAAGCCACCCTGTCCTAAAACACCCAAGTGCATGAACTTGGCCTCCAAGGCCTGAATTTCCTTTGCTAGTGGTCATTTGGACACCCCCAAATAAGCCAAGCTACCCATGCTAACTGTTTTCTAGCTCAATGCGTCTGCCACCACATTAGCCTTACCCGGATGGTACTGAATGGTCACATTATAGTCCTTCAATAGCTCCATCCACCTTCTCTGCCTCAAATTCAAATCCTTTTACGTGAATACATGCTGTAGACTGCGATGATCTATGAATACCTTGCACTTGACACCAAAAAGGTAGTGTCTCCAAATCTTTAGTGCAAAAACCACCGCTGCCAACTCTAAGTCGTGAGTCGAGTAGTTCCTCTCATGCACCTTTAGCTGCCTGGATGCATAGGCTATCACATTCCTATCCTGCATCAACACAACACCCAAACTAGAATGTGAAGCATCACAGTAAACAATAAAGTCTTTACCTTCAACCAGTAAGGACAATATAAGAGCCGTGGTCAAAAGTGTTTTGAGCTTTTGGAAGCTCTCCTCGCACTTGCCGGACCACACAAATGGTACATCTTTCTGTGTCAGCCTGGTCAGGTGAGTAGTAATAGACATAAAATCCTTAACAAACCTCCGGTAGTACCCTGCAAGTCCAACAAAACTTCTCACCTCAGTCACAGAGCTAGGCTGGACCCAACTCTTGACTGCTTCAATTTTCTAGGGATCTACCATCACCCCCTTTTCTGACACTACATGTCCCAAGAACGCAACTGAAGTCAACTAAAATTTACACTTGGAGAACTTCGCATAAAGCTTCTGGCATTTCAAGATGTCCAACACAATACGAAGATGATTAGTATGCTCCTCCCTACTCTTGGAGTAGATCAAAATATCATCAATAAACACAATCACGAAGGAATCCAAATATGACTTAAATACCCCATTCATCAAACTCATGAATGCTGCCGGTGCATTGGTCAAACCAAACGACATTACTAGGAATTCGTAATGCCCATACCGAGTCCAAAAAGCAGTCTTAGGAATGTCCTCATGCCTAATCTTTAACTGATGGTACCCTGACTTCAAGTCGATTTTTGAAAACACCGATGCACCCTGAAGCTGGTCCAACAAATTATCTATACGGGGTAGAGGGTACTTATTCCGGATGGTCACCTTGTTCAACTGCCTATAATCTATGCACATCCGCATACTACCATCCTTCTTCTTTACAAATAAAACTGGAGCACCCCAAGGCGAAGCACTGGGATGGATAAATTCCTTATCTAGGAGTTCTTGTAGTTGAATCTTAAGTTCCCTCAACTCTGCCGGAGCCATACGATACAGAGGAATAGAAATGGGATGAGTGCCTGGCTCCAAATTGATACAAAAGTCTATATCCCTGTTCGGAGGCATACCAGGCAAATCTGCTGGAAACACCTCTAGAAACTCAGAAACCACCAGAACTGACTCAATAGATAGGGACTCCACACTATCATCCCGGAGATGAGCCAAGAAGGATAGACACTCCCTCCCCAGTAGCTTCCTAGCCCGAACAAATGATATGACCTTAACTAGCTTAGGCCTGTACACACCCTTCCACTCTAGTCTGTCCTTACCCAGAATCTCTAGAGCCACAGTCTTGGTGTTACAGTTCAACACAACATGATAAGGGGACATGAAGGTCATGCCCAAGATAATGTCAAAATCATCCATATCCAAGATTACCAAGTCTACCCAAGTATGCGACCCCACAAACACAACAGAACAGTCACGATAAATATGAGTCACAATCACAGACTCTCCAACTGGGGTAGAAACATGAATAGGGGAATCAAGTATATCACAAATCAATTCCATACCCAACACAAAACTCATGGATACATAAGAATATGTAGAACCTGGGTCAAATAATACCAAAGCCATTTTATCGCAGACAGGAATGTTACCTGTGATCACCGCATTTGATGCTTCCACCTTAGTTCTCCCTGGAAAAGCATAATAATGAGCCCGATCATCAATTCGGGAAACTTCCTGGGCTGGCTGCGCTGCACCCCTATCTGCGCCGCTATTTCCTCTGTCGCCCTGGGCCTACCCTGTGGACGACCTCTAGGATTACCGCCTCTACCTGTCGAGACCACCGCTCTAGGCTGTTGCTGACCCTGATTACATGTATGCATGAGTGGGCACTCCCTCTTAAAGTGGCCTAGATCACCACAATGAAAGCAACCACGGTCAAGTGTAGGCCTGCTAGCTGATGTATAAGACGCTCCCTAACCTCTAGGAGCTGAAGACTGATTATAAGCTCCCTGATGACCACTCGTAGCAACTGACAGAGCTGACTGAATAGGACGGGCTGAGTATACCTACTGATTATGACCCCTGGAATGCGAGCCACCAAAATTTCCCTCATTCTGGGGCTTCTTGGCTAATGCCTTAGCCTGACCCCTCTGCCTGACTCCCTCAAGTTGCTTCACATAATCCACCACATCATTAAAGCCCATTCCTGAAGAATTCATATGCACTGACAGTACCTGTAGCTCGGTATTCAATCCTTTCACAAACAAGCGAACCCGTTCCTCCTCGGAACCCAACAACTGTGTGGAAAAATGTGACAAGGCATGGAATTTAGCCTCGTAAGCAGAGACTGACATGCCACCTTCTCCAAGTTCAAGAACTTATCCTTCTTTTGGTCCCTCAACGTACGGGGTACGTACTTCTCCAAAAACAAAGCATAGATCTGCTCCCAAGTTAGTGGGGGTAGAACAGAAAACTGACACTCCACATGACACCTCCACCACTGCTTGGAATCACCCTGCAACTGAAATGTAGCAAACTCAACCCCATGCTAACGTACAATACCCAACTTGTGCAACCTCTCATAGCAATCCAAGATAAACTCATAAGCATCCTCCCTATCAGTACCCTGAAAAGTAGGAGGTTTCAGCATGACAAGCTTGGTCAGCATCTCATGCTCATTTCCTGTCATCACTGGGCCTAGCATTTGCCTGATGAAATCATTCGTGCCTGAAGCTGCATCCATCCTAGGTGCTGTAGTAGCCGCTGGCTAAGGATCCAAGGACTGGTTTGCAAAAGCCACAGGTATGGCTCTAGTACCAACCAACCCAGTAAAAATATTCCAAACCTGCTGAAAGGCTTCTGGTGTCATAGTAGGAAGGCCTGCACCCTCGACCGGTGCCGCCTCTGCCTGCACCCCTTCGTCCTCCACGACAACTTCCACATCTTCAGCAATATGTTCCTGAGGTGGGGGAGGGGTTGCTTCACTCTCTCCAGCAACCGCTTGAGCTCTACCCCTGGAGGGTGCGGCTCTACCTCATTCCCTGCCCCTTCCCCTACCTCTGCCATGAGCTGCCGGGACCGTTGGCCTCGCTCCGTTGTTCCTTGTAGTAACCATCTGCGGACAGAAGAGTGAATGAGGTTAGATACCAATTTGTATCACCATATACCAATTGGAATCAAGTTATAGCATGAAGGAAAGAAGGAAGAGATAGTTTTTCTAAAGTCCTATAGCCTCTCGAGGAGAAGTACGGACGTCTCTGCCCTATTCCGCAAGACTCTACTATACCTGTTTGGTACGATGAGATCAATGAACCTAGGGCTCTGATACCATCTTTGTCACAACCCAGACTGCCGTGAGTGACACTCACCCAACCTCGGGTGAGCGAACCATCACTTCCCCAAACTTAATCGTTCTAGTAGCTCAAAACCAGTGCATAAAAGTAAACTAGCAATTCAATAATAATAAAACAACTTCATTAATATAAACCTACGGAAATTACCCCCCTAGAATCTGAAAGTCGCAGTATTAAACATCTACCAATATCTAGAGCACGGGGATGCAACCACAAAATAACAAAAATAGTCTAAGCCCGAAATAAATGGGCTACAACTCTAATGATAGTTTCAAGGCAGCTCGATCGAAGTGGCTCACCCTTGAAGATTAGAATCGCTAGTACGACAGATGAGGTCGCGTCTCAGCCACTGGAAGATTGCCTGTACTCATAAGAAAGAAAAGCAAGTGCAGTATCAGTACACCACCACTGTGTACTGGTAGGATCATCAGCCAGTTCTAAATAAACAGTGTATAATTCAATACAACAAATCAAGTACAAGTACGGAAAACATGCAACAAGTCAATAGGCTTCCCTAGACTACAAATCTCTACCTAGCTTGTTTCCACCTAAAATTCATCTTTTATTACTCTAAGCCACAACCACAAAATTCAATGAACCATCCTTTTTGCCTAGCCCGGACCCACCCTGGGATCCTTTCTAAACAACACCTAAGTGTTAAACAGACAGCCCGGCCTAATCCAAGACCAACTCAACAAATATAACAGGATTCCCGGTCACTCAAGGACCACCAATGAATATCACAATTCAATAAAACACCTGGTCCACTCACGGAATCTATAACAGTCAATGCAATGCAACAATATTATTGCCATAATGCAGTAAAATAAACCCGTACCAGGTGTGGTACCCGAGCCAACCGTTAGTATTTCGTACCGGGCGTGGTACCTATGCCAACCATTTGTTATACCCGTACCAGGCGTGGTACCCAAGCCAACTGTTAGTATACCTGTACCAGGCGTGGTACCCGAGCCAATCGAATGTCAACAATCCATAGTCAAATAATGAACAAACAACTTGTAAACCAACAAGCAACACACCATTCATTTTAGAGACCGTAAAACAGGACCCTTAGACATTCTACACAATTCCTCTAAGTCATGCAATTCATACGAACACTTAGATAAGAGTACAAGACATACAACATTTACAGGAATTCATTAAATGGAATTCATAAGCCATCACCTACCTCAAAATGATCCAAGCTCTACTCAACCCGAGCTTTCCCGTGTTTCGGATTCCTTTCTTGTTCTTGGTCTAAAATAACATACAAGTACATGAAATTAACAAACAAGGCCTGCACATTACCCGGATTACACCAAATCCCAGAACCCCAGGCCATACATGATCATTCCACCCTTTTTCTCGGGCTTCCCCACCATTAATTTCCCTAGTTCTATCATTTTCACAGATAAAAATGGAGAATTTAACAACATATGATCATTATATTTCACTTTTAACAATACCTAAGAACTTTCATGTTTAAAATCCCCCTTTTTCCCCGAATTCCACCATTCCTAGGTTGTTCCAACCTTTCCCCAAGTTCCCTCCTTTCCCCAAGTTCCCTCCTAGTAATTCTACCGCATAGTAAAAGTAGTACGAAGTTTAGGGAGTAGAAACCTTACCTTAGGGAAGAAAAACGATGAAGAACGGAGGGAAAACGCCTGAAATCGCCCTAGTTCTTCTCCCAAATGAATTGTAGAAAACTGAACTATTTTGGGAAAGTTTCTGCATTAAAAACCCGTCGGCCCGCTATAATGGTCCCCACTCCGCTATAGCGGTCCCACTATAGCGGACGACTTCCGCTATAGAGGTCTTAAGCGGCGTTGACCGCCTTGACCACCGCTATAGTGGTATTTTCCACTGCTATAACGGAGGTCGCTACAGCGAGCCGTTGCACTCGTCACGAACAAAATGTCTGAAAATCTCCAAATTTTGTCCATTTTACAACACACTTGCTTCCCCCGATGATCCGAAATAACTCTTTCACATCAAACGCAATTTCGAGAGTTCTACTTACCCGAATTCGATTCTGAAAAGTCTTGGCTACGTGAAAAACTAGCTCAAAACAAGACACCTAACCCAATCCTTACCCGGATTTCCCTAGATTCAATCTCGCTCCAAAATCGGCCGAGGCTAGCCTAGCCCTGAATTTCAAACTCCCAATCCCTGAGTTTTCGAACTCTATAACTTGGCACGATTGAACTACCCGTAATGACGGACTCGGTCATTACAAAAAGAAAATAGCAACAAGGGATAAGGATGAGTAATAAATTGTTCCTCTTTTATTTTGTTATTATTAACTATAAAAATTATTTGAATTGATTTCAAATATTTATCTCAATTAAATTATATAGATTATAAAAAAAATGCATTGTATTTAAGGAAGAATAATAAAAAGATCTTTGTTTTAAAAAAATTGATATGATATTTGAATTTGAATTTAAATAAAATTTGAGTTTAAATTTTTCATTTTCTAATTTTTTTTTGTTTTAATGTTTTCTTCATTAGCTTTTTTAATATGCAGATGAGTGATGATCGTATTACATACTAATTTTTTTTACTATATATGAAAAACATTATTCAAATTTTATTCATTTGATTTTTGATAAAAATAAATACATCCTATTATCTAAATGATAAATAAGAAATCACCTTTTCATTATTTTTATATTATTTTTATATTATTAGTTTATTAAAATAAGTGCTTATATTATTTTATGTATTTTTTGTGATGATCTATTTATTTAATTTATGTTGGAGAAATTTTGTATGAAGACAACAAGATTGAGCAACTGTTAATTTAATAGTTTTTGTCCTGATGGATTTTTCTTATTTATTATTTCTTGACTTATTTAAGGTATTCTCTTTGTAGTCATTTACATAACTGATATGTTTGCTACATTATTGATTAGCACGAATTATTTTATAGCGCATTCTATCCATACATTGCATATGTAAATAGTTCATTTCTTTGAATTCGAATATATATGCACGATTTAAAAATATATAATAAATTTTGATTTAATTTTTAACTCTTTGAATTTTGATAATCAGTAACATATATTGATTTAGCCAAAAAAAACATATATTGATAATTTAAAATTTAGCATTAATTTCAATTTATATTTGAACTACATATTTATAATCGATATTAAGTTGATTAGAATCTTTCTAAGATTATGAAAAAGTTAAAAGTTAACTTTCTCATGCTTGTCAGAAAAATAGTGTAGTCATCTTCAAATAGATCCACGTATAAATAAAGGATCATTTTTGTAGATAGTCTGTTCTACATGCTAAAATAAAGAAATATATTTTTTTCTAAAAAAATAGAAGAAAACCAGAAAAATAAAGAATAAAATAGAGTATAATTAAACATGATGTACACATGTTACACGTTAAATTCTTTTTCCATAAAATGACTTCATAATTTTACTTTTTTCTTTAAAATTCATATTCAAATTTTTTTGGTACATTATGAAATTCTTTTTAATTCTTAGGACAAATTTAATAAATTTTTAATAAAAAATAAAATTTTAAAATAAAATATGTGATAAAATTACATTCGATAGAGATAAAAGTGTTTAACTTGAATTTTAAATCATAACTACTGCTAACATATTAGATTATATTAGAGTCTTCTTTTAATCTATATTTCATTTGTTCTGTTATGCATAACAAAACTTATCTATTCTATTGTTTATATTTTGAAATAAAAGAAAAGAAAATTCAATGGCTTACATGTGTAACAAACAAAAAAGATTAATTCAAAGTAAATTTTTTAAAAAAGTAACTAAAATACAGTAGAAACATGTACAAAGAAGGTGAGTGGGTGGGTTGGTGAATGGGGTGGAGATATATTTTGAGCCGATTTTGAAAATATAATGAATTAATTAGATAATACACATTACTTTTCATAAATTTTAAATTGTACAGATGTGAATAATAAAATTGTCACAACTTGATTTCTCAGGTCATGATGGCACCTACAACCCCCCAGTAGGATCCCTGTAGCCCGGAATGATTAGTAATGGCATACTACCTAACCGATACGCTCCATAACCAGAAATAAGCGGAAGCAGAATATAAATATAGACAAAGCGGAAGCAATAACCTGAATAAATACAACATGAAACTACACCAACCCCAAGACTAAGTATCGACAGTACATAAGCTTCTAATAGAATACAAATGCTAGAAGTAACAAAAGTACAACTGTCTCCGAATATACAAAGAGTAACAGTACAAAAGATGAGATATGGTCAAGCCCCGACCGTCAGATACTCACCCTATTCTTGAATATCCAAAAGAAGCATGAGTCTCCAACGCGATCAACGGCAAAAGCTCAAATAATATCTGCACCAGAAAGATGCAGAAGTGTAGTATGAGCACCAATAGCTAAGCAATGGGTACCCAGTAGGCATCATCGACCGACTGAGCGCATATAAGATATAAAAATAGTAATAAGAAGATAACAAGGAGATAGTCACGAAAAACAAGGAATAAGCTCAAGGAACTAGCACAAAGAGTAGTTAACCAAGGGTTACAAGTATACATGCTAGCACATAAGGTACACATACATTGAAACACAGGTGAAATAAGGAAGATGGACGCACCTGGGATCCTTGCATCAACAGTACATATAAAAAGAGAGTTTAAGGAGATGGGCGCTATACTGGTAACCTCAAAATAAAGGGGAAGCAGGAGAGCAATTCAACAATCGAAATAGAAGCCATAAACTAACATAAACATGCTTGAGACATCAATATCAAGACAAGAATAGACGAACAACAGTCCCTCAAGTATAACCTAGGATGGAATAACTAAACCACAAGCACCCAGATCCGCTAATGAAAAACCACGATAAGGAATAGAACTCAATACCCCACAACAGCTCAGAAGGCTAAACAATCAGAGTCTCAATAATATAGGACTCACTAGCCCCTCAATACTCAAAGTCCAAAAACTCGAAGCCTCAACATGCTAAAACTCGCTAATCCACCAAGAACCGAAAGCCATAACAATCTCTATAAACTGACATGAATAATATAATCTATACCTACAGTCCCAACGGCTGCCTATACAATCGAGGAACGCAATCAAGTGAAAACAAACCCTCCGGCCACCCATACAATCGGAGCGTACACTGAACACACAACAAATAAGGGTGGAATCCAAGTGAAATATGCATGATGATGTGATATGATGAATCTGGAACAAAGTGTGATTGTCGTGCCGTATATTACCCCCTCTGGTGCCCCAAAGGCCCAATAGAGGCAGGATCCATGGAAGGACCTTTCCCAAGTACCGTTCCTACGTCGTACACCCCTTCCTCCGGTTACCGTTGGGTCGTAGCACTTGGTACGGAATGGTAGGGTCCATGGAGGTCTACTCCTAGACCATATACCAATAAAAAACTTAATATATCTCAACAATCGGGATGTTGTAGTACTTGTTCAAATTTGATCTGAGTCTAAATCAGTAGTCAAATCTCAATAATCCTTATAAAGGGTGCCCAAAATATTTCCAAGTCTAAATAAGAAATCAAGTGTCAAAATCCCTAAACAGGGTACCCGACTCGTATCTGGGTCTAAATCCATAGAAAATAATGTCTAGCGCTACGGCCCAGCCGAGCCTAGTATCAGAATGAAAACTAGTAAGCAAATCATCATAATATCCTCTCTACTCTAAAAGGTTTCATAAAAGCTAGTTTCAAAATCCTTTCGAAGTCATATTACCGAAAATGGGCACTCGGGGCCATGCAAAGTTTAGAAAATTATTTATAGTAGGCCCGAAGCCAAATCAGTAGTAAAATATGCTGGAAAACCCTTTTTCATGTATGATATGTTCGCAACCAATAGAGGAGCCTAAAATGGCTCACAAACATTCCTATCAGCCCTGCACAGGCTCAACAGCTCTACAACAGACATAACCAGCCTGGGATAATATCTCTATGTTCGGGACTCGCAGACATTCCCAAATAACCCACCGTCTATGGTTCAGAGTCAATACAAGGCCACACAAGACCACAAGGGTAATATACAATACTACACGAATACTACAATCAATGTATGAAATAAACGGACAGAAAAAATGGGCAAGGTCTGGGGTACCAACCTAATACAACCCACCCAAGGATACTAATTAATGCAGTTATAGCCTATATACGTAGAGTCTAGATAGGAAAAGCCATAACCTACCTGTCGTCTGATGACTAGCTGCGAGAATGACGTCGTCCAGGCTCAAACTACTCCAAGAAGCTCCAATTTGCAAAAAATATTATCAGAACAATAATCTACACGTCAAAATAAAACTAACAACACCCATAATGCTATAAACATAACTGGATCAAAATTTGGGTCACAAATGGGCCCATGGGCCCCGCAACCCAAAACCAAAAATGAAAAACACTCATGTGTTCTCTACCTTCCTAGAAGAACATGCTCAAAGTTTGAGCGGATTCGGACCATAGGAAGGTCTCAAAACAGCCCGCAACTAAGAGGATTAAAGGGGGAATTTTAAAAAGGAATACCAAAATTAAAGGGAGAATTCGCTTGCCGCAAGGAGATGAAGCACGTCTACGGAACGACTTCCACAAAAACACGATCATGCATCCCCAAACGAGCAACTAAAACCAAGAAGAATAAACAAGCTCAAGAAGTTCATCAATGGAGGTTTTAACCATGGGAAGAAAGAAATTCAAGGAGAACACTTACCAAACAAAGAGGGAAACAATGAAGTCTCTATTTGGTGTAGTCCCACGACTGGAAATTGACTTGGAGAAAGTTTTAGGAGAGGGAAAATCAGTTTAGAGTGAGTGGAAATGATAGAATGGTCTGAAAAATTGAGGAGAGAGGCATTATAAGTTGCAGGTCACATACCAGGGCAATCGCGCTATCAGGGTGCGATCGCGCTGAAGGAAGGACCACAGACCAGCGCAATTGCGCTCCCCTAGCGCCGTTGGCGCTGATGGAAAAATCACAGGTCAGCGCAATCGCACACCCCATGCACCGTTGGCATTGAACATTTTTCTGCTGCAAAAAACCAGAAACATCCAAAACTTCTACGGGGTGTTTCGGGCACAATCCAAACCCGATACTCAAAAATCAAATATGCTATTAGAGTGGAAACAACATTCCAAACTCAATGGAATCAATGAAACTTCCATACGAGGTCATATTGGAGGAATGTTGACCCAAGTCAACACTATCTAATGCCAACCAAACATCCGAAATGAGCCCAACTAACCCAGGACCCAAACCAACCAACTAACTAACACAAACTCGGCATTCCGGATCTAATAACGCTGATAGAATTTTCATCCGAGGCCGTCTTCTCCAAATGTTGACTAAAGTCAACCAAGCAAGCCCAAGTAGCTTGAAAGCACAGAATGAGAGAGAATTCCAAGCTGAAAACCTCCCGGATCCTAACCAAAGGTCCCACTAGACCTAAGTCTATGCTCCAGAGCTAATGGAACTATCGGAATTTGATTCCGAGCATGTTCACCAAGAATGTTAACCGAAGTCCACGATTTCCAAGGTTTAAATCTCTAAAACAAGGAACGACCAAAAAGACTAAATAGATGGCCCGGGCACCGGACTACCAGTTCCATCAAGCCATAAATGACTTGGGGCCGCTACAGGTAAGCTCTAACAATACAAGAAATGCAAAAACTCTTAAATGACCAGAAGGGTCATTACATCATCTCTACTAAAAAGAATCTCATCCCCGAAAGTCAGGAAAGAAGAAAACACTAGAGATTTAAGAAAAACGGGTACGAAGCCCGTACTACTCTCTCGGATAACCTGGGTAGCCTCCTCGACTGAACGACGCCCAACAGAATGGAACCACAGAAGGCAACCAAGCCTAAACTTCTTACTAGCCAAGCCAGATTCCAAACTTAAACTCCAAGCTCCAAGGGTCTGCCAACCCAAACTGAACCTCGAGAAACACAACTGGAAAGCTTCATCCCAACACCGAAACCAGAGAGCCAAGGCAATCCACTCACCAAACTCGAATCCTCAAAAAGCACAACCAAGTTTACCAGAAAATATAACAACCAAAACTCTGACTCATGAGCCTGCTAATACGTAAAACCCCTTTTATTCTGAACTGAACCCTGTTTCACCACAACCAAGAAGCTGCATACAAGTCAAACACTCAAACCACCCTCGAAGCCCCAAATGACACACTGGAGATCCATAGTTCTTGCTTATACTCTACCACGAATGAAACCCCCCTTTCTACTCAAACTCTACCCAAACCAAGCCATAGTCTAACTAGCCCTTGCCATCTAAGATAACAACCCGTAGCATATAGTCAAAACTAGAGTTACCTGCCCTGACTGACTATCAACCAATGAACAAAAACTTTTGTGAACATCAAACTCGCTAAGTGAACCCAAATGAACAACCCATATGAACCCGACTAAAGTTTGCACACCAGGGTTAGGAAAGGCATGAATGAACACCCTATGTTGACGGAGAAACTCCCAAACTGTAGAATGAACCCAACCTCACTAAACCGTGCTAAGTGTGAATTAATTGGGAGTGAATAAACTAGGGAAATTTGCCCAACAGACCTAAACTAAAACCAAGATCCTGCAAGGAGTGGGGTAAGACTACTACGAAGTCCGTAATCATCAGCTAAGCTCCAAACCCTAAGAAGTACTGCTGCTACTCTGAATACTCAATCACCATTCATATTTGAAATTGCTGTACTAATCTTACCTCAAGAAGAAGTCCTCCATGCCATGAATACCAAGTCAAAACACCTCGAAGGAAAAGGAAAAGGGTGCCTGGAGTCCAAGGTCGCCATCTTAGATATAAATTTTTTTGCATATACCTTTAGCTTATCCCTTTGGCTCGAATCAACCACTCTACTGTATTATCACACAAACTAACTATCCTGAAGCATAAAGGGTTTGGTTGTATGTAGCTTTCTGGTTATGGTGCAAAAGGGATCAGTTCAGAATAAAAGGGGTTTTACGGATCAGGGGGCTCATGAGTTAGAGTGTTGGTTGTTGGATTTTCTGGTAAACTTAGTTGTGGTTTTTGAGGATTCGAGTTCAGTGAGTGGATCGCCTTGGATCTCTGGTTTTGGTGTTGGGATGGTGCTTTTCGGTTGTGTTTCTCTAGGTTCAGTTTGGGTTGGCAGACCCTTAGAGCTTGGAGTTTAAGTTTGGAATCTAACTGGCTAGTAAGAAGTTTAGGCTTGGTTGTATTCTGTGGTTCCATTCTGTTGGGTGCCTTCTGGTCGAGGAGGCTACCCGAGTTGTACGAGAGAGTAGTGCGGGCTTTATACTCGCTGTTCCTAAATCTCTAGTGTTTTCTTGTTTCCTGACTTTTGAGGATGAAATTCTTTTTAGTAGTGGATGATGTAATGGCCCTTCCGGTCATTTAAGAATTTTTGCCTTTCTTGTACTGTTAGAGCTTACTTGTAGTGGCCCCAAGTCATTTATGGCTTGCTGGGATTGGTAGTCCGGTGCTCGGGCCGTCTATTTGGTCTTTTTCTCCATTCCTTGTTTTAGAGCTTTCAACATTGGAAATCATGGACTTCGGTCAACATTCTTGGTGAACATGCTCGGAAATAGAATTCTGACAGTTCCATTAGCTCCGAAGTGTAGACTTAGGTCTAGTGGGACCTTTGGTCAAGATCCAAGAGCTTTTCAACTTAGAATTCTCTCTCATTCTGTGCTTTCAAGCTAGTTGGGCTTGCTTGGTTGACTTTAGTCAACATTTGGAGAAGACGGCCTCTGATGGAAATTTTATCAGCTTTGTTAGATCCGGAATGCCAAGTTTGTGTTAGTTAGTTGGTTGGTTCGGGTCCTGGGTTAGCTGGTCTCATTTTGAATGTTTGGTTGGCATTAGATAGTGTTGACTTGGGTCAACATTCCTCCAAGATGACCTTGTATGAAGGTTTCATCGATTACGTTGAGTTTGGAACGTATTTTCCACTCTAATAGCATATTTAGTTTTTGAGTATCGGGTTCCGATTGTGCCCGAAATACCCCGTAGAAGTTTTGGCTATTGTTGGTATTCTGCAGCAGAAAATTGTTCAGCGTCAATGGCGCCCGGGCAGCGCGATTGCACTGACATGTGATTTTTCCTTCAGCGCCGATGATGCTCGGGGAGCGCAATTGCGCTGGTCTGTGGTCCTTCCTTCAGCGCGATTGCGCCCTGATAGCGCGATTGTGCTGGTATATGACCTACAATATATAATGCCTTTCTCCTCGATTTTTCAGACCATTCTATCTTTTCCTCTCACTATAAACTGATTTTCCCTCTCCTAAAACATGCTCCAAGTCAATTTCCAGCCGTGGGACTACACCAAATTGAGGACTTCGTTGTTTCCCTCTTTGTTTGGTAAGTGTTCTCCTTGAATGTCTTCTTTCCCATGGCTAAAACCTCCATTGATGAAATTCTTGAGCTTGTTTTGTCTTCTTGGTTTTAGTTTCTCGTTTGGGGCTGCATGATTGTGATTTCGTGGAAGTCGTTCTGTAGACTTGCTTCATCTCATTGCGGGAAGCGCATTCTCCCTTTAATTTTGGTATTCCTTTTTAATATTCCCCCTTTAATCCTCTTAGTTGCGGGCTATTTTGAGACCTTCCTATGGTCCTAATCCGCTCAAACTTTGAGCATGTTCTTCTGGGAAGGTAGAGAACACATGAGTGTTTTTCATTTTCAGTTTTGGGTCGCAGGGCCCATGGGCCTGTTTGTGACCCAAATTTTGACCAAGTTATATTTATAGCATTATGGGTGTAATTAGTTTCATTTTGATGTGTAGATTATTGTTTTGATAATATTTTTCACAAATTGGAGATTCTTGGAGAAGTTCGAGCCTGGACGATGTCGTTCCCGCAGCTAGTCGTTGGACGACAGGTAGGTTATGGCTTTCCCTACCTAGACTCTACTGGGTACCCGTTGGGTACCCGTTATGCCAATAATGCCTATTGGGTACCCGTTTCTTAGCAATTTGTGCTCATACTGAACTCGGCCGATGCAAGTCACCAATATACAAACCAAAGCAAACTCTCGGTCACCACCTCAGCCAGCTACTAGAACACATACATACACATAAGGAGTCATCACCCTCCTTCCCAACCCAAACGAAATCCTTTCCAAGGATACACTAATTCCATAAATTCTTTCTCAGAAGACTCTGGAGTTGTTCCCTTAGCTCCTACAACTCTTACTGGCAACACTTATCCACAATTCCATAGTCAAAGCTCTACCACAATGCCACAATCAAATGCTCAACCAGAGAACTACGATCGAAACTCACTCCAACTGGAACTGGGAAAACAATAATACAACCCAACCGGACAAGAAAATGAGGAAGACTATGGGAATAACCCACATACCTGCCAATCTCCTAAACCAACCAAACAAAGAGGGTCAACTCTAAACACCCAAGAAAACCAAACCAATCAATGCACGCTAGCATAACCGACACCTCTCAACTCAAGACAAGAGCTCAAACTCCGGCACTACCACCGGTAACACCAAACCAACACTAAAACTCCTAGCAAATGCTAGAAAATATCATATGCAACAACCATCTAGGACCATTCAAAAGAGAAGACTCAACACCAGCCTAGAGTCACAATAAAACTTGAAGCAAAACCAACCAGAAAAGAGACTAACAAGAACTACCCACGAGCTATAACTCCGGGTAAACACCTCACAAGAATAACTCCACCATCCACTACTAAGGAATAAAATACCAGTAAAATAATGCATAAACACTACAACTCAGGTAGTCGAACAACAAAACAGGTAGCAGGTAGGCATATAAGCAAATAAATGATAGAAGGGAGGGAATCACATCGTGAATAGTAATATCACAAGTCAAAGGTAACATGAGCCTTACCTGGAGTAATGATATCAGGAACCTCTACCTCAGGACCACTAAGAGGGGCATCAGATTGACAGGGTTTAACTCTAGACGGAGTAGTCGAAGCTGAAGGCTCAACTATCCCTCACCGGGGATAAGCTCTATAATGGTGACCAATCTCTCCACAATCATAACAACCAGGCTGACCGGGATACATGATCATGGGGAAATTTCTAGCAAAGTTCCCACGTTCACCGCACCAATAACAAACTTTACCTGAACCACTGGCCTTAAAGCCACCTCTAACCACCTGGGGACCACCCCTACTACCCTGCACTCCACCTCTAGCTTGTGGTACTAAAGTCCTAGGAGATAACATCTGCTGACCTTGCTGACTGGAAGGTGGGATTGTGGGACAATCCCTAGCAAAGTGCCCACAACCACCTCACTGAAAACAACTCCCATTGGGTACATAAGGGAGAGGAGATCTCACTGAACCTGACTGGACACCACGGCCTACACAACCTAAAAGAAAAACTTGAAGAATCTGACCCGTACCATGTCCGCTAAGCTCAACATGACCTGTACCCCCACCCTCTAAAACCTGTGGAGTAACTGAAACTAGCTTGGTAGACAAGAAGTAATGGAACCGATCTCTAGAAGAGAATCCCCTACCTCGAGTCTGGGAACCTCAGAAACTGTCGTGGCAACGATGTCTCTTAGAACTACCCCCATAAGCCTCATGGCATAAACCCTCGATATCCCAAGCATGATCCACTACCTGAAGGAAGGTCATCCCAACTGTAACCAAATGCTCGGTCTCTAAACGGAGCGGTGAAATCAAACCTCCAACAAATATCTAAACCCTATCAAACTCTGAAGGCACCATCCTAGAAGTACGCCTAACCATCTCATGAAATCTCGCCTCATAGTTCAACACCGACATACAATCCTACTACAAAACTGGGAGCTCAACCCTAACTGGAGCACCGCTCATAGAACTTGGTACTAAAACTCCCACCGAAAGACTCAGAGTCCTAGCCATGGTGTCCTATAGAACTGGGGTAGCTGTGAAACCAAATGGAGGCTGGGCTGACCCTACACCCCATATCTGATGTGGTAAACTCGCACTCTGAAGTCCTGGAACTGACGGAAGCACTGAAGCAACATGCATAAAAGCCTCGACACCAACCGCTGTCAAACTCATCTTAGGCATCTGAGAAGGAATGAAACAACCAAAGTTTTAGAAGTCAATAGAGCCAGGAATGCATGATAAGGAGCCAAGAAGATAAAACGTTTCCTAACAATGCCCCGTAGCCTCCCGCAGATAGGATACGGATGTCATCGTACCGATCCATGAGACTCTACTTAGACACTTGCTTTTGTACCATGACATCGGTGAACCTAGAGCTCTGATACCAATCTGTCACTGTTGACACTCAATTTTTACCCTCCACATTCATCATTCATAATTAATTTAGAGCTTTTACTATTTAAACAATTTTAAAATAATTATCTTCGTAAGATTTTAAGCTTTTCAAAATTAATTTGAGATTAATTTGATAATTTTGGGTGAAATATGTATACTCTATATTTAAGTATATAGAGGTATATAAATTCTATTTAAAGAAATATTTTGAAAATTATTTTAAATGAGAACCTTGTTTGAAGTTTGAAATATGCTACATTTTCCTCAAATTGATTTAAAATCAAGAAATGATCGTATCATTAATTCCTTGATTTTGAACAAGTTAATTATATTTTTATGAAATAATTATTCTTAATTATTAAAGCTAGAAGCTCATTTAATGTAGTGCCCCAAACTTAAGATACACGTGCAACTCGAAAATGTGAAGGAATCATTATGAACCAAGAGGATAAGGTTTTGAATGGATAATTATACAAAGGGACGCTTATACAAATCCATTTGAAGTGATATACCAAGGTTATAGACCAAAGGAAGACTTGGAACAAAAGTTCAAATTGAAGGATTCACTACGGTGGACTATTTCAAGCAAGCTAGTACAAGGTCTTAATTGTATTGGGTATATCTCAAAATATAAAATGATTTAGAGGTCCTATAAAGTACCAATCTTAAGGTATTTGAGTCTAGTTTGTAACTCAACAAACCTCTCGTCCATACGAGTTTGGAGTAAAAAGTTATTCGTATTTTACTACAGACACGCGCACTGCCCAATCACTGCGGGACATGTGGCAGCCTTGGGTAAGTAGGCCAAAAGTGGTGTATCTATGTTGAAACTTTGGGATTTCATCTCCCATATATATCAGAACATAAGGGACCTGCTTAACACTTGTTTTCTTCAGTTCTTCTTCATCTTAAGCCCTCCCTAGCCTAAGGTAAGTGAATTCCTTCAAGAATCAAGTGTATTTTACATCGTAGGTCACATAAACTTACTTAGTCAAGTGTTTTCTTGAAGGAAAAGGTGTTGTTATTGGAGATAAAAAGGGTGCAGGGATTGTATTATTATTGATAAATATAAGGAGGGTTTAACGGGAACCAACGATGCTACATAAGGGAGAGAGAGTCTCGAAGTAAGGTATGTAAAGCTAAAACCTCTTTTTGCCATCAAGGCATGACCTAGAGTTACATGTTCCTCCTATAAAGGTCGTCATAGATTATATGCTTCTTGAAATAAAATCTTATTGCTATTATAGGTCTCTCTCGGGTGGATTTCTAAACCTATAGAGTTATAGTACTCATTTCTAGTCTAAGAAGTCACATGTTTCACACGATCATACATGTTTTCAGTTGAAACTCTTAGAAGTTACCAAGCATATCTGTCACGAACTTAGAGAAATTAATTGGCCACAAAATAGACCTAAGTATATAGATCACATAGATCTATGATTCTTCAGCTAAAAGAAAGTAATCAATATTCAGATAACGAGTTATATGATTCATAAGTTTCTTACTATGAGCCTTTACAAGCAAGATGAGATTATAGCCTACTCTGCAGCGTTGGGTGGGTATCATTAGGGCCATAACATGTGATGCTATTCTGTGCACAAAATTCAGACAGAGTCAGCTAAAACTTCCCATCGTGGATTCCCCTGACTACACAGGCCTGCGGGTAGACCTTACAGGAGCCCTGGAGGGCATACCTTGACAGACCACATTATCCAGACTATGATATTTCACACATAGTTGTGATAGTTTGCTACAGATGCCAAACATGTGTCACCGATCGCCGACAACAGGCCATCTTGTGACTTTCTGACAGTTAGTATTATATAAAGAGTAGATACGCAATGTAAAAGGGTAAAGATGTCACCTATGCAAATTCTAGGGATTTTAAAAATATGTAATTAAGTAGTGTATAAGACGTTATATAAGGACCCATGATATTGGTCATTGTATTAGTTTCAATTTCAGATTACATTCCCTGTATGTGTATGCTCAGATTTTCCTATCTTTGATATTCAATTCAGTGAGCAATCTTACATATCTACTTGTTATTCAGTCTGCTTTGCATACCAGTACATGTTTCATATGTACTGACGTCCCTTTATTTTAAGGCGCTACATTTTATGAATACAGGCTCAGGTACTAAGGCTAGCAGACATCCACAGTAGACCAGTGCCATCTAGTTGATCAGTTGGTAAGCTCCACCTCTCTGTGGAGCTATCAGATGCCTAGGTCACATGTTTTGGATTCATGTACATATCATATGTTGGGTATGTCGGGGCCCTGTCCCGACTAGTTATCAGATTTTCAGTTGTAGACTCTTTAGAGGCTTCTTAGACATAGTTTTATTTCAGCTGTACAATTAGTTTAGTAGGCCCTTCAGTTATCTATGTTTCAGAATATGTAAACACATGTTGATGTCCATATTGTTTCTTATCAGTTTACAACTTTAGAATGAGTTTAGTATATATGTTTAGCAGGTGCTCGTATGACTCATTTGACGTCTGCCCCTCCTAGCTAGGGGCATGACAAACTTGGTATCAGAACAGAAGGTTCAAGTATCCCAGGTAGTCAAAGAAGCCGTGTCTAGTAGGACCTTTCTTATGAATATGTTGCATGCCACATTTATAATTAAGGGATTACGTGGGCATTTAGGAATCTGACCTTCTATTAAAATCAAGATCGTGCAGTAGAGCTAAGTCATAGAAAGTTACTTCTGACTCACATTCTACTTATTTGTGATACAGATCATGTCTACCAAAGATATGGATAATGTAGGCCATAGGTCCACTACCAGCAATACTCAGAAGGCAGCCACTATAGAGCATTCTCCAGTATTAGCGGATCAGACCAGGGATCAAAAGGTCTTGCCAAGTCCTCAAGTGCCTAGAACAGAAGGGCATACATGAGTTTCTATACCTCCAATAGCATCAGCAACAGTTTCTACACTGCTTGTACCACCACCAGGTGCCTCAGAGCAGGATCTTAGAGGAGCAATACAATTGTTCACCCAGTTAGTAGCTAAACAAGTCCAAGGATAGAATGTTGCTACACGTAACACTATTTAGGGGGAGACTGTCGGATCCAGAGTTTATGATTTCCTCCGGATGAATCCCCCAGTGTTACAGAATCTAGTGTGAAAGAGGACCCTTAACAGTTTATAGATGAGATCAACATAATATTCAGGGTTATGCATATATCTGAGATTGAGGCTGTGGAATTAGCCTCCTATCAGCTAAAAGATGTTTCCATTGCCTAGCATGAGATATGGGTCATTTCCAGGGCCCCGAACACTTCTCCAGCAGTTTGGGAAGAATTCTCGAGGGCCTTTATGGATCACCTTTTAACCTTTAGGGCTCACGGAAGTGAGGGTGGATGAATTTCTATCCTTACGACAGAATAACCTCAGTGTCAAGGAGTATATCATGCGATTTACGCAGTTGAACAGATTTGCTCCAGAGATGGTCAGCACCCAGAGAGAGAGGATGCATTACTTTGTGGGTGGCCTCGGAGATAATTTAATTGACTCTTGTGCGATTGCTTCACTTAATAATGATATGGATATTTCTAGACTAATGGCATATGCACATCAGGCAGAGGATCACATCTATTACTGCAGTGTAGACAGATCAGAAAGGGAGCAGAGTAAGAGGGCCAGGGCAGCTGGCAGGTATCACAGAAGTGACAGGGCTTTCTCCAGCAGATGTTCACCTAGGATGGCTTAGTCGGCATCCAACTTCACAACTAGTGCTCCAGCTCAGTCATCAAGATACAAACAGGATCAGAGTCAGATTTCTAGGGCACCAGGCCCTCACTTACACAGAGGTACTAGTCGAAGATTACTACCTCGTCCTACTCGCAGACAATGGGGCCGTTATCATTTCAGAGAGTGCTTATATGGCTCTACTTCTTGTTATGGGTGTGGATTCGAGGGTCACAAGATACGTGATTGTCCTAGACTTAGAGTTGAGGGAAGGGGTGATAGATCACTGTCCACAGGCTCTGCAGGAGCATCCTCTTCTTCAACACCACCTTCATCTCATGATCCTCAGGCACAGACAGGCAGAGGTACAAGTAGGGGTAGAGGTAGAGGTTCTGGTTCGGGAGCTGGCCTAAATCGAATGTATGCATTAGCAGGCCGACAGGATTCAGAGGCTTCCCAGATGTGGTTACAGGTACCTTATCCATCTTCTCTTATGATGTTTATGCATTGATAGATCTAAGGGCGACCCTGTCATATGTTACTATATTTGTTGGTAAGAAGTTTGGAATAGAGCCAGAGTTATTAGGTGAGCCATTTGTAGTATCAACTCCAGTAGGAGAGTTGAGTATAGCTAAAAGGATCTAATATGGGTGTCTAGTAACAATATGTGGCCATGATACAATGGCTAACTTGATAGAGCTGGACATAGTTGATTTTGATGTCAATATGGGCATGGACTGTCTATCCTCTTATTACGCTATAGTTGATTGTCGAGCTAAGGTTGCTTGATTTTATTTCCTGGGAGAACCAGTCTTAGAATGGAAAGGGAATGTTGTGATGCCTAAAGGAAGGTTTATTTCCTATCTTAAGGCACAAAAGCTTATAACAAAAGGGTGTTTATAGACATCTAGTCCATGTCAGATACCTTGAAGTAGAGGAACATGTGTCAACTCTTCAATCCGTACCCGTTGTGAATGAATATCTTGATGTGTTTCCTAATGAACTTCCTGGATTACCTCCGGTTAGAGATATTGACTTTGGTATCGACCTAGATCTTGATACCCAGCCTATATCCATTCCACCTTATAAAATGGCACCAACAGAGTTGAAAGAGCTAAAGGAGCAGTTGAAAGATCTACTTGACAAAGGTTTTATTTGACCCAACATATCCACATGAGGCGGTCCAGTACTATTTGTATGTAAGAAGGATGGAACAATGCGAATGTGAATAGATTATAGGTAGTTGAATAGAGTGACAATAAAGAATAAGTACCCCCTACCCAGAATAGATAATTTATTTGATCAGTTGCAGGGAGCTAAATGTTTTTCAAAGATTAACTTAAGATCTGGTTATCACCAGTTGAGGATACGTGAAATTGATATTCCAAAGACAACTTTAGAACTAGATATGGGCACTTTGAGTTCCTTGTCATGTCATTTGGACTGACGAACGCCCCATCAGCCTTTATGGATATTATGTATAGGGTTTTCAAACCCTTTCTTGATATGTACGTGATTGTATTTATAGATGATATCTTGATATATTCGCGTGATGAGGCAAAGCATGCAGACCATCTCAGATCAGTTGTACAGACTCTTAGAGAACACCTGCTTTATGCCAAGTTCTGTAAATGCGAGATCTGGGTGAACTCAGTGGCTTTTCTTAGCCATGTGGTCTCTCATGAAGGTATCAAAGTGGAATTTCAAAAGATAAAGGCTGTGAAGAGATCGCCTCGACCTACCACTCCGACAAAAGTGCATAGTTTCTTGGGGCTCGCCGGTTATTATAGGAGGTTTGTGGAGGGATTTTCCTCTATTTCTGCCCCATTGACTAAATTAACACAAATAGCAGCCAAATTTCAGTGGTCAGATGCTTATGAAAGAAGCTTTCAAGAGCTGAAAGATAGATTAACTACAACTCCTATATTGGCCTTACTAGAGGGAACAGAAGGGTATGCCATTTATTGTTATACTTTGGGTGTCAGCCTAGGATGCGTCTTGATGCAACATGGGAAGGTTATAGCATATGCTTCTCGACAATTGAAAAAGCATGAACAGAACTACCCCACACATGATTTTGAGATGGCAGGGTATGGTTCCTTAAGGTGCCGAGGAAGACTGTGTGTTCCTAATGTAGATAGTCTAAGACAACAGATAATGGTTGAAGCACATTGTTCCCGGTATTCCATTTATCCAGGCTCTACAAAGATGTACCATGACCTTAAAGAGGTCTACTGGTGGAATGGCATGAAAAGGGATATAGCAGAGTTTTTAGCACAGTGCTCTAACTGCCAGAAAGTAAAAGCAGAACATCAAAGGCCCGGTGGCCTAGCTCAGACTATGAGCATTCCAGTATGGAAATAGGAGGCCATTAACATGGATTTTGTTACAGGTTTGCCTTTCTCATTTCACAAGCATGGCTCTATTTGGGTGATCATTGATCAATTAACAAAATCATCCCACTTCTTACCAATTAAGTTTACTAGTACCATAGAAGATTATGCCAAGCTATATATAATAGAGATTGTTCGCTTGCATGGAATCCCAATGTCCATCATTTTAGATAGGTGTGCCCAGTTCACCTCACATTTTTGGAGGTCATTCTAGGAGAGTTTGGGAACACAAGTGAACCTTAGCACCGCATTCCATCCACAGACGGATGGCCAAGCCAAGTGCACTATTCAGACACTCAAAGACATGTTGAGAGCATGCATTTTGGACTTTAAAGGCAATTGGGATGATCATTTACCCTTGATAGAATTTTCCTATAATAGTAGCTATCACTCCAGTATTGGCATGGCTCTATTTGTAGCTCTTTATGGGAGACGATGTAGATGACCTATTGGTTGGGTTGATGTAGGTGAGACTCAAATATTGGGACCAGATTTTGTCTATCAAGTAGTTGAAAAGGTAAAGCTAATACAGGAGTGGGTGAAGACCGCTCAAAGTTGACAGAAGTTTTATACAGATGTGCGGCACAAAGATTTAGAGTTTCAAGTTGATGACTGGGTATTCTTGAAGGTATCGCCTATGAAGGGGGTTATGCGATTTGGAAAGAAAGGTAAGTTGAGCCCTAGATATATTGGTCCTTATAGAATCCTAAAGAGAGTTGGCCAAGTATCCTATGAAGTTGATTAACTCCTGAGTTAGCAGAAGTGCATCTAGTCTTTCACGTGTCTTTGTTATATAAATGCTTAGCAGATCCTTCTCAAGTTATCCCTTTAGAGGGTATAGAGCTCTTAGGAGATTTATCATATGAAGAAGTCCCGGTGGTCATACTAGTTAAACAAATCAGAAAATTGAGAACAAAAGAAATAGCTTCAGTTAAAGTCCTATGGAAAAGTCAGAATGTAGAAGAAGCCACGTGGAAAGCAGAGGCCGAAATGAGGGGAAAATATCCTCACTTATTCAAGGAACAACTAGAATGTTTTTGAAGTCATTACTCCTTTCATTCGAGTATCAATTTTAGTCATATTTGTTAATACTATTTTATTAATATGCTAAATGTTCAGGTACTTGATACGTGCCTATGATTTATTAGTTCTATATGTTCCTCAGAGTTGAGATGTAAAGTTGAAGGAGTATGAGATAAGCTATATTAACTACAATAGTTTTCATTCCTATAATGCCAAGCGGAGCCTCATTGATACCTGTTAAATATTATTCTCTTGTTGTGATGCTCTGTGAAGCGTATGGTATGTGTTTTGGTTAGCCGACAGGTTTTGGATAGGCCAGTTTACAAGGAAAACTATGCCAAATTTTTCTTGGAAAAAGGTAGAGTTAGAATAATTTTGAGTCAAATCCTTCATTCAAGGACGAATGATCCCAAGAGGGGATAATGTAGTGCCCCGAACTTAAGATACGCGTGCAACTCATAAACGTGAAGAAATCATTATGAACCAAGAGTATAAGGTTGTGAATGGATAATTATTCAAAGGGATGCTTATAATAAGCCATTTTAAATGATATACCAAGGTTATAGACCAAAGGGAGACTTGGAACAAAAGGTCAAATTGAAGGATTCACTACGGTGGACTATTTCAAGCAAGCTAGTATAAGGTCTTAATTGTAAAGGGTATAGATCCCAATATAAAATGATTTAGAGGTCTTATAAAGTACCAAATTAAAGGTATTTGATTCTAGTTTGCAATGCAACAAACCACTCATCCATAAGAGTTTGGAGAAAAAAGTTATGCGCATTTTACAGACACATGCACTGCCCAATCACTGCGGGACATATGGCAGCCTTGGGTAAGTCAGCCAAAAGTGGTGCATTTATATTGAAACTTAAGGATTTCGTCTCCCATACATATCAGAACATAAGGGACCTGCTTAATACTTGTTTTCTTCAGTTCTTCTTCATCTCAAGCCCTCCCTAGCTTAAGGTAAGTGAATTTCTTCAAGAATCAAGTGTATTTTTCATCGTAGGTCACGGAAACATACTTAGTCAAGTGTTTTCTTGAAGGAAAAGGTGTTGTTCTTGAAGATAAAAAGTGTGCAGGGATTGTATTCTTATTGATAAAGATTAGGAGTGTTTGACGGGAACCAAAGACACTACATAAGGGAGAGAGGTCTCGAAGTAAGGTATGTAAAGCTAAAACCTCTTTTCGCCATCAAGGCATGACCTAGAGTCACATGTTCCTCCAATAAAGGTCATCATAGATTATATGCTTCTTGAAAGCAAATCTTATTTCTATTATAAGTCTCTCTCAGGTGGAGTTCTAAGCCTATAGAGTTATAATACTCATTTCTAGTCTAAGAAGTCACATGTTTCACACGATCATACATGTCTTCAATTGAAACTCTTAGAAGTTACCGAGCATATATGTCACGAACTTAGAGAAATTAATTGGCCATAAAATAGACCTGAGTATATAGATCACATAGATGTATGATTCTTCAGCTAAAAGAAAGTAATCAATATTCAGATAATGAGTTATATGATTCATAAATTTCTTACTATGAGCCTTTACAAGCAAGATGAGATTAAAGCCTACTCTGCAGCATGGGGTGGGTATCATTAGGGCCACTACATACGATGCTATTCTGTGCGCAGAATTCAGGCAGAGTCAGCTAGAACTTCCCATCGTGGATTCCCCTGACTACATAGGCCTACGGGCAGACCTTACAGGAGCCCTGGAGGGCGTACCTTGACAAACCACGTTATCCAGACTATGAGATTTCACACATGGTTGTGATAGATGGATACAGATGCCAAACAGGTGTCACCGATCGCCAACAGCAGGCCATCTGGTGACTTCCTGACAGTTAGTATTACATAAAGAGTAGATAAGCTATGTAAAAGGGTAAAGATGTCACCTAGGCAAATTCTAGGGATTTTAAACATATATAATTAAGTAGTGTATAAGACGTTATATAAGGACCCCTGATATTGGTCATTGTATTAGTTTCAGTTTCATTTTCCGATTACATTCCCTGTATGTGTAAGCTCAGATTTTCCTATCTTTGATATTCAATTCAGTGAGCATTCTTACATGTCTACTTGTTATTCAGTCTGCTTTACATACCAGTACATGTTTTATATATCTACTGACGTCCCTTTATTTTTGGGTGCTGCATTTTATGAATGCAGGGTTAGGTATTCACGCTAGCAGACATCCACAGTAGACCAGTACCTTCCAGTTGATCAGTTGGTAAGCTTCACCTCTCTCTGGAGCTATCAGATGCCTAGGTCACATGTTTTGGATTCATGAACATATCGTATATTGGTTATGTCGGGGCCCTATCTCGACTAGTTATCAGAGTTTCAGTTGCAGACTCTTTAGAGGCTTCTTAGGCATAGTTTTGTTTCAGCTGTACAGTAAGTCTAGTGGGCCCTTCAGTTATCTATGTTTTAAAATATGTAAACACATGTTGATGTCCATATTGTTTCTTATCAGTTTACAACTTTAACATGAGTTTATTATATATGTTTAGCAGGTGCACGTGTAACTCACTTGATGTCTGCCCCTCCTAGCTAGGGGCGCGACAAACTTGGTATCAGAACAGAAGGTTCAAGTGTCCCAGGGAGTCTAAGAAGCAGTGTCTAGTAGGACCTTCTTTATGAATGTGTTTCGCGCCACATTTATAATTAAGGGACTACGCGGGCATTTAGGAATCTGACCTTCTATTAAAAGCTAGATCATACAGTAGAGCTAAGTCACAGCAAGTTACTTCTGACTCACATTCTCCTTATTTATGATACAGATCATATCTACCAAAGATACAGATAATGTAGGCCATAGGGCCACTACCAGCACTACTCAAGAGGCAGCCACTATAGAGCATTCTCCAGTATTAGCGGATTAGACCAGGGCTCAAGAGATCTTTCCAAGTCCTCAGGTGCCTAGAATAGAAGGGCAAACAGGAGTTTCTACACCTCCAGTAGCAGTTTCTACACTGCCTGTACCATCGCCAGGTGCCTCAGAGCAGGATCTTAGAGGAACAATACAGTTGTTCACCCAATTAGTAGCTGCTCAAGTCCAAGGACAAAATGTTTCTACATGTAACACTATTCAGGGGGAGACTGCCGGATCCAGAGTTTGTGATTTCCTCAGGATGAATCACCTGGTGTTTATAGGATCTAGTGTAAAAGAGGACCCTCAACAGTTTATAGATGAGATCAACAGAATCTTCAGGGTTATGCATATATCTGAGACTGAGGCTGTGAAATTGGACTCTTATCAGCTAAAAGATGTTGTCATTGCCTGACATGAGATATGGGTCAATTCCAGTGGCTCGAACGCCCGTCCAACAGTTTGGGAAGAATTCTCGAGGGCCTTTATGGATCATTTTTTACCTTTAGAGCTCAGGGAAGCGAGGGTGGATGAATTTCTATCCTTACGATAGAATAACCTCAGTGTCAAGGAGTATAGAATGCAATTTACACAGTTGGACAGATTTGCTCCAGAGATGGTCAGCACCCAGAGGGTGAGGATGTATTACTTTGTGGGTGGACTCGGAGATCATTTGATTGACTCTTTTGCGATTGCTGCACTTAATAATGATATGGTTAATTGTAGACAGATGGCATATGCACATCAGGCAAAGGATCGCATTCGTGACCGTAAGGCAGACAGATCAGAAAGGGAGCAGAGTAAGAGGGTCAGGGCAGCTGAAAGGTATCACAGAAGTGACAGGGATTCCTCCAGCAGAGGTCCATCTAGGCTGGCTCAGTCGACATCTAGCTTCACAACTAGTGCTCCAACTCAGTCATCAAGGTCCATACAGGATCAGAGTAGACTTCTAGGGCACCAGATTCTCACTATCAGAGAGGTATTGGTCAGAGATTACCACCTCAGTCTACTTGCAAATAATGTGGCGATTCTTATTTCGGAGAGTGCTTATATGGCTCTACTCTTTGTTATAGGTGTGGATTCGAGGGTCACAAGATGCATGATTATCCTAGACTTAGAGCTTAGGGAAGGGGTGATAGATCACTGTCAACAGGCTCTGCAGGAGCATCCTCTTCTTCAGGACCACCTTTATCTCGTTATCCTCAGGCACAGACAAGCAGAGGTAGAGGTTCAGGTTCAGGAGCTAGCTCAAATCGAATATATGCATTAGTAGGCCGACAGGATTCAGAGGCTTCCTCAGATATGGTTACAAGTACCTTATCCATCTTCTCTTATGATGTTTATACATTGATAGATCTAGGGTCGACCCTATCATATGTTACTCTATTTGTTGCTAAAAAGTTTAGAATAGAGCCAGAGTTATTACGTGAGCCATTTGCAATATCAACTCCAGTAGGAGAGTCTATTATAGCTAAAAGGATCTACTATGGGTGTCTAGTAACAATATGTGGCCATGATACATTGGCTAACTTGATAGAGCTGGACATAGTTGATTTTGATGTCATTATGGGCATGGAATGTCTAGCCTCTTGGTACGCTATAGTTGATTATAGAGCTAAGGTTGCTCAATTTCATTTCCGGGGAGAACCAGTCTTGGAGTGTAAAGGGATTGTTGTGATGCCTAGAGGAAGGTTTATTTCCTATCTTAAGGCACAAAAGCTTATAACAAAAGGGTGTTTATATCACCTAGTCCATTTCAGAGACCTTGAAGCAGAGGAACGTGTGTCAACTCTTCAGTTCGTACCCGTTATGAATGAATATCCAGATGTGTTTCCTGTTGACCTTCTTGGATTACCTCTGGTTAGAGATATTGAATTTGGTATCGACCTAGATCCCGATACCCGGCCTATATCCATTCCGCCTTATAGAATGGCACCAACAGAGTTGAAAGAGCTAAAGGAGCAGTTGAAAGATCTACTTGACAAAAGTTTTATTTGACCCAGCATATATCCATGTGGTGCTCTAGTACTATTTGTACATAAGAAGGATGGAACAATGTGAATGTGTCTAGATTACAGTCAGTTGAATAGTGTGACAATAAAGAATAAGTACCCCTACCCAAAATAGATGATTTATTTGATCAGTTGAAGGGAGCTAAATATTTTTCAAAGATTGACTTAAGATTTAGTTATCACCAGTTGAGGATATGTGAAGTTGATATTCCAAAGACATCCTTCAGAACTAGATATGGGCACTTTGAGTTCCTTGTCATGTCATTTGGATTGACAAACACCCCAGCAACCTTTATGGGTATGATGAATAAGGTTTTCAAACCCTTTCTTGATATGTATGTGATTGTAATATAGATGATATCTTGATATTTTCACGTGATGAGCCAAAGCATGCAGACCATCTGAGATCAGTTCTACAGACTCTTAGAGAACATCAGCTTTATGCCAAGATTTCTAAATGTGAATTTGGTTGAACTTAGTGGCTTTTCTTGGCCATGTGGTCTATGGTGAAGGTATCAAAGTGGACTTTCAGAAGATAGAGGCTGTGAAAAGATGGCCTCAACCTACCACTCTAACAGAAGTGCATAGTTTCTTGGGGCTCGCTGGTTCTTACAAGAGGTTTTTGGAGGGATTTTCCTCTATTTCCCCCCCCCCATTGACTAAATTAACATAAAAAGCAGCCAAATTTCAGTGGTCAGATGCTTGTGAAAGAAGCTTTCAAGAGCTGAAAGATAGATTGACTACAACTCCTGTATTGGCCTTACCAGAAGGCACAAAAGGGTATGCCATTTATTGTGATGCTTCGGGTGTCGGCCTAGGATGCGTCTTGATGCATCATGGAAAGGTTATAGCATACGTTTCTCGATAACTGAAAAATCATGAACATAACTACCCCACACATGATTTAGCTTGTAGAACTTGTATTCGCACTTAAGATTTGGCGCCACTATTTGTATGGGTACATGTTGACATATTTACAGACCATAAGAGTCTCCAATATATCTTCAAGCAATATGAGTTGAATTTGAGGCAGAGAAGGTGGCTAGAGTTGCTTTAAAAACTATGACGTAAATATTCTCTACCACCCGGTAAAGCTAACATTGTAGCGGATCCTCTCAGTCGCGTTTCTATGGGCAGCCTAGCACATTTGTCACCCGCTCGACATGAAGTAGCACGAGATGTTCACAGATTAGCCAGTCTAGGAGTTTGACTTCTAGATTCTAAATATGGGGGTGTGGTTGTGCAGAACACTATAAAGTCATCATTAGTGGCAGTAGTTAAAGAAAAACAATATGATGATCCCTTATTACTCCAGTACAGAGAAGGAATCCGACAACAAAAAATTTCAGCCTTTGAGATGGCAGGGGATGGTTCCTTAAGGTGCCGAGGAAGACTGTGTGTTCCTAATGTAGATAGTCTAAGACAAAAGATAATGGCTAAAGCACATTGTTCCCGGTATTCCATTCATCCAGGCTCTACAAAGATGTACCATTACCTTAAAGAGGTCTACTGGTGGAATGACATGAAAAGGGATATAGTAGAGTTTGTAGCACAGTGCTCTAACTGCCAGCAATTGAAAGTAGAACATCAAAGTCCCGGTGGCCTAGCTCAGACTATGAGCATTCCAGTATGGAAATGGGAGGCCATTAACATGGATTTTGTTACAGGTTTGCCTTCCTCATTTCACAAGCATGACTCTATTTGGGTGATCATTGATCGATTAACAAAATCATCCCACTTCTTACCAGTTAAGTCTACTAGTACCACAGAAGATTATGCCAAGCTATATATAAGAGATATTGTTCGCTTTCATAGAATCCCAATGTCCATCATTTTAGATAAGGGTGCCCAGTTCACCTCACATTTTTGGAGGTCATTCCAAGAGAGTTTGGGAACACAAGTGAATCTTAGCATCACATTCCATCCACATACGGATGGCCAAGCCAAGCGCACTATTCAGACACTCGAAGACATGTTGAGAGAATGCATTCTGGACTTTAAAGGCAATTGGGATGATCATTTTCCCTTGATAGAATTTTCCTATAATAATAGCTATCACTCCAGTATTGGCATGGCACCATTTAAAGCTCTTTATGGGAGATGATATAGATGACCTATTAGTTGGTTTGATGTAGGTGAGACTCAAATATTGGGACCAGATCTTGTCTATCAAGTAGTTGAAAAGGTAAAGCTAATACAGGAGTGGCTGATGACCGCTCAAAGTTGACAGAAGTCTTATACATATGTGCGGCACAAAGATTTAGAGTTTCAAGTTGATGACTGGGTATTCTTGAAGGTATCGCCTATGAAGTGGGTTATGCGATTTTGAAATAAAGTTAAGTTGAGCCCTAGATATATTGGTCCTTATAGAATCCTAAAGAGAGTTGGACAAGTATCCTATGAGGTTGATTTACCTCCTGAGTTAGCAGCAGTGCAGTCTTTCACGTGTCTATGTTACGTAAATGTTTAGCAGATCCTTCTCAAGTTATCCCTTTAGAGGGTATAGAGCTCTTAGGAGATTTATCATATGAAGAAGTCTCGGTGGGCATACTAGTTAGACAAATCAAAAAATTGAGAACAAAAGAAATAGCTTTAGTTAAAGTCCTATGGAAAAGTCAGAATGTAGAAGAAGCCACGTGGGAAGCAGAGGCCAACATGAGGGGAAAATATCCTCACTTATTCAAGGAACAACTAGAAGGTTTTTAAAGGCATTACTCCTTTCATTCAAGTATCAATTTTAGTCATATTTGTTAATACTATTTTATTAATATGCTAAATGTTCAGGTACTTGATACGTGCCTATGATTCAAGAGTTCTATATGTTCCTCAGAGTTGAGATGTAAAGTTGAAGGAGTATGAGATAAGCTATATTAACTACAATAGTTTTCATTCCTATAATGCCAAGCGGAGCCTCGTTGATACCTGTTAAATATTATTCTCTTGTTGTGATGCTCTGTGAAGCGTATGGTATGTGTTTTGGTTAGCTGACAGGTTTTGGATAGGCCAGTTTACAAGGGAAACTCTACCAAATTTTTCTTGGAAAAAGGTAGAGTTAGAATAATTTTGAGTCGTATTCTTCATTCAAGGATGAATGATCCCAAGGGGGGATAATGTAGTGCCCCAAACTTATGATACGCGTGCAACTCGTAAATGTGAAGAAATCATTATGAACCAAGAGGATAAGGTTGTGAATGGATAATTATACAATAGTATGCTTATACAAATCCATTTTAAGTGATATACCAAGGTTACAGACCAAAGGGAGACTTGGAACAAAAGTTCAAATTGAAGGATTCACTACGGTGGACTATTTCAAGCATGCTAGTACAAGGTCTTATTTGTAACAGGTATATCTCCCAATATAAAATGATTTAGAGTTATTATTAAGTACCATATTAAAGGTATTTAAGTATAGTTTGCAATGCAACAAACCACTCGTCCATAAGCGTTTGGAGTAAAAGGTTATTCGCATTTTACTACAGATACATGCACTGCCCAATCACTGCGGGACATGTGGCAGCCTTGGGTAATTCGGCCAAAAGTGGTGTATTTATATTGAAACTTTAGGATTTCTTCTCCCATACATATCAAAACATAAGGGAACTGCTTAACACTTGTTTTCTTCAGTTCTTCTTCATCTCAAG
The DNA here is from genome assembly GCA_003996215.1 of Jaltomata sinuosa. Taxonomy (NCBI): domain Eukaryota; kingdom Viridiplantae; phylum Streptophyta; class Magnoliopsida; order Solanales; family Solanaceae; genus Jaltomata; species Jaltomata sinuosa. The sequence goes on along the minus strand of QJPP01001222.1, from coordinate 99,170 downwards.
CCCTCCCTAGCCTAAGGTAAGTGAATTCCTTCAAGAATCAAGTGTATTTTTCATCGTAGGTCACAGAAACATACTTAGTCAAGTGTTTTCTTGAAGGAAAAGGTGTTGTTCTTGAAGATAAAAAGTGTGTAGGGATTTTATTCTTATTGATAAAGATAAGGAGTGTTTGACGGGAACCAACGACGCTACATAAAGGAGAGAGTGTGTCAAAGTAAGGTATGTAAGGCTAAAACCTCTTTTCGCCATCAAGGCACGACCTAGAGTCACATGTTCCTCCTATAAAGGTCGTCATAGATTATATTCTTCTTGAAAGCAAATATTATTGCTATTATAGGTCTCTCTCAGGTGGAGTTCTAAACCTATAGAGTTATAGTACTCATTTCTAGTCTAAGAAGTCACATGTTTCACACGATCACACATGTCTTCAGTTGAAACTCTTGGAAGTTACCGAGCATATATGTCACAAACTTAGAGAAATTAATTGGCCACAAAATAGACTTGAGTATATAGATCACATAGATATATGATTTTTCAGCTAAAATAAAGTAATCAATATTCAGATAATGAGTTATATGATTCATAAGTTGCTTACTATGAGTCTTTACAAGCAAGATGAGATTATAGCCTACTCTGCAGCGTGGGGTATCATTAGGGCCACTACATGCGATGCGATTCTGTGCACAAAATTTAGATAGAGTCAGCTAGAACTTCCCATCGTGGATTCCCCTAACTATGCAGGCCTGCGGCCAGACCTTACAAGAGCCCTGAAGGGCGTACATTGATAGACCATGTTATCCATACTATGAGATTTCACACATGGTTGTGATAGTTGGGTACAGATGCCAAACAGGTGTCACCGATCATCGACAGCAGGCCATCTTGTGACTTCTTGACAGTTAGTATTACATAAAGAGTAGATAAGCTATGTAAAAGGGTAAAGATGTCACCTAGGCAAATTCTAGGGATTTTAAACATATGTAATTAAGTAGTGTATAAGACATTATATAAGGACCCTTGATATTGGTCATTGTATTAGTTTCAATTTTAGTTTCAGATTACATTCCCTGTATATGTAAGCTCAGATTTTACTATCTTTGATATTCAATTCAGTGAGAATTCTTATGTGTCTACTTGTTATTCAGTCTGCTTTACATACAAGTACATGTTTCATTTGTACTGACGTCCCTTTATTTTTGGGTGCTGCATTTTATGAATGCAGGCTTAGGTATTCAGGCTAGAAGACATCCACAGTAGACCAGTGCCTTCCAGTTGATCAGTTGGTAAGCTCCATCTATCTCTGGAGCTATCAAATGCCTAGGTCACATGTTTTGGATTCATGTACATATAGTATATTGGGTATGTAGGGGACCTATCTCGACTAGTTATCAAATTTTCAGTTGTAGACTCTTTAGAGGCTTCTTAGTCATAGTTTTGTTTCAGTTGTACAGTTAGTCTAGTGGGCCCTTCAGTTATTTATGTTTTAGAATATGTAAACACATGTTGAATTCCATATTGTTTCTTATCAGTTTACAACTTTAGCATGAGTTTAGTATATATGTTTAGCAGGTGCTCGTGTAACTCACTTGACGTCCGCCCCTCCTAGCTAGGGGCGCGACAAACTTGGTATCAGAGCACAAGGTTCAAGTGTCCCAGGGAGTCTAAGAAGCCGTGTCTAGTAGGACCTTCCTTATGAATGTGTTTCGCGCCACATTTAGAATTAAGGGACTACACAGGCATTTAGGAATCTGACCTTCTATTAAAATCTAGATCGTGCAGTAGAGCTAAGTCATAGAAAGTTACTTCTGACTCACATTCTCCTTATTTATGATACAGATCATGTCTGCCAAAGATACGGATAATGTAGGCCATAGGGCCACTACCAGCACTACTCAGGAGGCAGCCACTATAGAGCATTCTCCAGTATTAGCGGATCAGACCAGGGCTCAAGAGGTCTTGCGAAGTCCTCAGGTTCCTAGAATAGAAGGGCATACAAGAGTTTCTACACCTCCAGTAGCAGTTTCTATATTGCCTGTACCACCGCCAGGTGCCTCAGAGCAGGATCTTAGAGGAGAAATACAGTTGTTCACCCAGTTAGTAGCTGCTCAAGTCCAAGGACAGAATGTTGCTACACGTAACACTCTTCAGGGGGAGACTGCTGGATCCAGAGTTTGTGATTTCCTCAGGATGAATCCCCTGATGTTTACAGGATCTAGTGTGAAAGAGGACCCTCAACAGTTTATGGATGAGACCAACAGAATCTTCAGGGTTATGCATATATCTAAGACTGAGGCTGTGGAATTGGCCTCCTATCAGCTAAAAGATATTGCCATTGCCTGGCATGAGATGTGGGTCAATTCCATGGGTTGAACGCCCCTCCAGTAGTTTGAGAAGATTCTCGAGGGCCTTTATGGGTCACTTTTTACCTTTAGAGCTCAGGGAAGAGAGGGTGGATGAATTTCTATCCTTACGATAGAATAACCTCAGTGTCAAGGAGTATAGAATGCAATTTACGCAGTTGGCCAGATTTGCTCCAGAGATGGTCAGCACCCAGAGGGTGAGGATGTATTACTTTGTGGGTGGCCTCGGAGATCATTTGATTGACTCTTTTGTGGTTGCTGAACTTAATAATGATATGGTTAATTCTAGACAGATGGCATATGCACATCAGGCAAAGGATCACATTCGTGACCGCAAGGTAGACAGATCAGAAAGGGAGCAGAGTAAGAGGGTCAGGGAAGTTGGCAGGTATCAGAGAAGTGACAGGGATTCCTCCGGCAGAGGTCCACCTAGGCAGGCTCAGTCGGCATCTAGCTTCACAGCTAGTGCTCCAGCTCAGTCATCAAGGTTCCATACAGGATCAGAGTCAGACTTTTAGAGCACTAGGCTCTCACTATCAGAGAGGTACTGGTCGGAGATTACCACCTCGGCCTACTTGCAGACAATGTGGCCATTCTCATTTCGGAGAGTGCTTATATGGATCTACTGCTTGTTATGGGTGTGGATTCGAGGGTCACAAGATGCATGATTGTCCTAGACTTAGAGCTGAGGGAAGGGATTATAGATCACTGTCCGCAGGCTCTGCAGGAGTATCCTCTTCTTCAGCACCACCTTTATCTTGTGATCCTCAGGCACAGACAAGCAGAGGTAGAGGTTTAGGTTCGGGAGCTAGCCCAAATCTAATATTTGCATTAGTAGGCTGACAAGATTCAGAGGCTTCTTCATATATGGTTACATGTACCTTATCTATCTTCTCTTATGATATTTATACATTAATAGATCCAGGGGCGACCCTGTCATATGTTACTCCATTTATTGCTAAGAAGTTTAGAATAGAGCCAGAGTTATTATGTGAGCCATTTGCAATATCAACTCCAGTAGGAGAGTCTATTATAGCTAAAAGGATCTACTATGGGTGTCTAGTAACAATATGTGGCCATGATACATTGGCTAACTTGATAGAGCTGGACATGGTTGATGTTGATGTCATTATGGGTATGGATTGGCTATCCTCTTGTTATGCTATAGTTGATAATCGAGCTAAGGTTGCTCGATTTCATTTCCCGGGAGAACCAGTCTTGGAGTGGAAAGGGAATGTTGTGATGCCTAGAGGAAGGTTTATTTCCTATCTTAAGGCACAAAAGCTTATAACAAAAGGGTGTTTATATCACCTAGTCCATGCCAGAGACCTTGAAACAGAGGAACGTGTGTCAACTCTTCAGTCCGTACCCATTATGAATGAATATCCAGATGTGTTTCCCGATGAACTTCCTGTATTACCTCCGGTTAGAGATATTGACTTTGGTATCAACCTAGATCCCAATACCCAGACTATATCCATTCTACCTTATAGAATGGCACCAGCAGAGTTGAAAGAGCTAAAGGAGAAGTTGAAAAATCTACTTGACAAAGGTTTTATTTGACCGAACATATATCCATGGGGTGCTCCAGTACTATTTGTTCATAAGAAGGATGGAACAATGCGAATATGTATAGATTACAGGCATTTGAATAGAGTGACAATAAAGAATAAGTACCCCCTACCCAGAATAGATAATTTATTTGATCAGTTGCAGGGAGCTAAATGTTTTTCAAAGATTGAATTAAGATTTGGTTATCACCAGTTGAGGATATGAGAAGTTGATATTCCAAAGACAGCCTTCAGAACTAGATATGGGCAGTTTGAGTTCCTTGTCATGTCATTTGGATTGACAAATTCCCCAACATCCTTCATGGGTATGATGAATAGGGTTTTCAAACTCTTTTTTGATATGTACGTGATTGTATTTATAGATGATATCTTGATATATTCACGTGATAAGCCAAAGCATGCAGACCATCTCAGATAAGTTCTACAGACTCTTAGAGAACACCAGCTTTATGCCAAGTTTTCTAAATGTGAATTCTGGGTGAACTCAGTGGCTTTTATTGGCCATGTGATCTCTGGTGAAGGTATCAAAGTGGACTTTCAGAAGATAGAGGCTGTGAAGAGATGGACTCGACCTACCACTCTGACAGAAGTGCGTAGTTTCTTGGGGCTCGCTGGTTATTACAGGAGGTTTGTGGAGGGATTTTCCTCTATTTCCCCCCCATTGACTAAATTAACATAAAAAGCAGCCAAATTTCAGTGGTCAGATGCTTGTAAAAGAAGCTTTCAAGAGCTGAAAGATAGATTGACTACAACTCCTATATTGGCCTAACCAGAGGGCACAGAAGGGTATGCCATTTATTGTGATGCTTCGGGTGTCAGCCTAGGATGCGTCTTGATGCAACATGGGAAGGTTACATCATACGCTTCTCGACAATTGAAAAATCCTGAACAGAACTATCCCACACATGATTTAGAGCTTGCAGCACTTGTATTCACACTTAAGATTTGGCGCCACTATTTGTATGGGGTACATCTTGACATATTTACAGACCATAAGAGTCTCCAATATATCTTCAAGCAAAATGAGTTGAATTTGAGGCAAAGAAGGTGGCTAGAGTTACTGAAAGACTACGATGTCAATATTCTCTACCACCTCGGTAAAGCTAACATTGTAGTGGATGATCTCAGTCGCGTTTCTATGGGCAGCCTAGCACATTTGTCACCCACTAAACATGAAGTAGCATGAGATGTTCACAGATTAGCCATTCTAGGAGTTCAACTTCTAGATTCTGAAGATGGAGGTGTGGTTGTGCAGAACACTACAGAGTCATCATTAGTGGCGGTAGTGAAAGAAAAACAATATGATGATCCCTTATTACTCCAGTATAGAGAAGCAATCTGACAACAAAAAATTTCAGCATTTTAGATTGCAGGGGATGGTTCCTTAAGGTGCCAAGGAAGACTGTGTGTTCCTAATGTAGATGGTCTAATATAACAGATAATGGATGAAGCACATTGTTCCTGGTATTCCATTCATCCAGGCTCTACAAAGATGTACCATGACCTTAAAGAGGTCTACTGGTGGAATGGCATGAAAAGGGATATAGCAGAGTTTGTAGCATAGTGCTCCAACTGCCAGCAAGTGAAAGCAGAACATCAAAGGCCCGGTGGCCTAGCTCAGACTATGAGCATTCCAATATAGAATTGGGAGGTCATTAACATGGATTTTGTTACAGGTTTGCCTTCCTCATTTCACAAGCATGACTCTATTTGGGTGATCATTGATCGATTAACAAAATCATCCCACTTCTTACCAGTTAAGTCACCAGGAGAGTTTGGGAACACAAGTGAACCTTAGCACCGCATTCCATCCTCAGATGAATGGCCAAGCTGAGTGCACTATTAAGACACTCGAAGATATGTTGAGAGCATGCATTCTGGACTATAAAGGATTTCGAAGTTTCTGAGAGAAAAATACCCAAAAAGAGAAAGTTCTTGCTGATTTTGATAAGTCAAAAACAATTTTGGTGTTAGAAGTTCCCGATGAAGCTCGTGTTTTAGTTCACTGCCCAAAAATAGGTGACCTCTCTGTTTAACCCTCTCGTTCTTTTATTCTTTATTATTATGGTGAATTTAGGGTGGATTTCGACTGGTCTTGTATGAAGTCGTGTATTCTATGTTGGTGAGAACCTGTATTAGAGTTTAGAGTTTTGCAAGTATGTTTATATATTCATATGTAATCAAAAAGACTATGTGTTTTCCTTATGTTTGATTTTGGTCGGCTGTTCTCTCAAAGGTTCTCTTGATTCTTCATTATCATGTAGAATTCTTTGAGAAAGGAAAAGTTTTAGAGGATTACTCATTAGTTTTTCTTTGAAATTTACAAGAAAAATGGAGCTTTACATTAGTTTCCTTTTCTTAAATCTAGCATTATGTAACCGATTTCGGCATGATCGTTGGTTTTTTCTGTGTTCTTTGTGTTGAATACTAGTTTGGAACATCAATAGACCTCCCTAGTTCATCATACGAGGAAAGGTTCTTGAAATAAGGTCTAAGGTGAAGAGGACCTTCTTCTTGAGTCACTTATTATTTGGAAGAAGATTCAAGGATAGGTAAGTTAATCTTCATAGCTTAATCCCAATTCTCGAATGATGTTTAGTATTGTTTTGTTTTCCATTAGGGTTAAGCCTAAGACAAATTCCAAGCAAAGTAGTGACCTATGACTATAATTTCTCTCTTAAGACAAGTTTGAGGGAAATCACTACCTTTTTGTTTCATTTTGTTGTTGATTGATCGAGTGGTGAATATTAATAAGATGACTTAGTTTTAATATGGAGAATTTCATCTATGATTTGGTGATAAAATTTCTCCTTCCCTTTATGTTTATTTCTCCGGGATATGAGAGAAATAGAAATGAAGTTAGTCTTTGCCATAACTCGTTTATATCTTTAGTTTGGGTGATGTAAGTAATGGCTTCATGACAACTTCCTTATAGCTTCTCTATGATGTCATTAGATCACTATTAACACTCAACGAACCCCTATTCCTTCTTCTTCGGGATTGAGCTCCATTTCATTTTGGGAAAGCTTGATGTCTTCGTAGCATAGTTCTGCCAACTGTGAAGGTCGACGACCTGAGTTGATGAGTTTGATCCCATGAAATTGTGCAAAATACATGGTTTGTTTCAAGCAAGTCTTAAAGATCAAATTTTCTTGAGTAAGTCACAGTGAGGAACCTTTTATCCAAAGATCAATATTGAGTTAAAAACATTCTTTTTGGGGCATACACTTTGGAACTGTCCAATGGAATTTTTCTTTTGAAACAACCCCTCTTATATTTTTTTAGTATTAGTTTGAAATATCCATAAGTGATTTTAAATGTTGCAGACCCTTGATTTAGAATTGATTAACTAGCATTCTCTTTAAGTCTGTGACTATGCCCCATTCTCTTTTTAATCACTGCCAAAGACCCACTTTAATAAGAACACATTTGGAAAAGATCATCTTTACTCCTCCTTTTTTTCTTGCTTTTAGAAGTATTATATTTAAACCCTTTACATATCACTGTCATTTGGGCCATATATGTAGTAATTTTCAAGTATGTGTCAGCATGATTGAACTTTTCCAGTAGGTAGCTTCAGTTTAATATAAGTAATATGTGTTTCTTTGTTCCTCTACCTAATTGAAAAACATGAAGTTGTTAATGTCTTTTTTCGATTATGTTGTGTTGAAATATTCTAGAATATATGCTTATTTCTTGTCTTCTTATGTTTGCATGTGAAATTACCGCATGAGTCTACAATGGACTCTTCACCCGTGCATGGGCCAAAGAGGCCCAATTACATCGAGTCAAAATCTCAAGGCCCAAAAAGGGTAAAAGTTGCGAAAATTCGAAGGAAAAGTGTGGTCTAAAAGCCACACATGAAAGAAAGGGAAGCTAAAATATAAGGAAGGCCAATTGAAAACGAAGATAAACGGGCTTAAACCAATTAATTTGGTAGCTCAACACAGACATTTGTAGGGGTTTGGGCCTAAGTGCCTAAACCCAACTTCTCCTTCTCTTTAGTTTAGCTCTACTTATATAATTTGAACTTTTATAAACACTAACTCTTTTTAATTAACTTAGTTTAATTTTCCATTGGACTACCATGTGTTTTACTTGCACAATTTTCATGTGTTTAAATTAATGTCGAATCTTCGTTCTTCGCTATTAAGTTTTACTTGCAAATTCTGCTAAAAAATTGTCAATCTTTTTTCTATAAACAAATATTTCATGAAAATAACCCTTTTCCCTTTACTTTTCAATATTCCATGTTTTCATAAAGTTAGTCAATAAAATACGTTAGAAAAATAGCTAGATAATCTCAAGTTAGCGGATATTTCGAATGCCTTAAAACCCTTCTCGAAATGTTAATATGAACTTCTTACTCGGATTTCTTAAAATTCAATTTTTTTTATCTGTTTTAAATCTTTCGAATATTTTTCAAAGGTTTTCTTGATTTTTCCTAAAAATTAAGTGGCGACTTTGTTTTAATTAAATTTGAGAATTTCTTTAAATTTTCAAGTTTAATACAAGTCAAAACCGTTTCAAAAATGAAGTTGCTTTTTCTTTTCAAAAGGAAGTGAAAAGTGCGATAAAACAAAAATGGCGACTTCACTGGGGACTTAACTAAGTTCTAACCAAGATATGTTTCTTACTTATTTGCTCTATGTGAACTAACTATTCGGGAATGTAATAATTTTAAATTTTGTACCTATTTGATATTGTGTTTAAATTTTCGCAAATATTATTGTTGCATTCATGGCATACAGGTGCCGCCAAATGGCAAAGTTAGAATGCATCAGGAAAAAAGTGATTACGTGTGTCATCGTGGTCACTTCTCCACTTAAAAAACCAAAAATTCTCGAAACAATGAGCAATTAGTTGGTTCCAGGTTGGCCGACACTTGTTCATTATTTCATCCCGCAGTTGTCCACTCGGGTTTCCAGTCTCTTTTCAAAACCCACTCTAGTCCAACTAGCGTAGAGAGAAGACAAATCCCTGAAATAGGCATTGACCTAAGTTTACCCGGTACCCCAGGGGTATCAGGCCCATTAGTGAGACCACCTTGAGTCAAAAAGGCCCCCCGTCTTGAAAAGACGATCATACCCTTATGTGCTATTTGAAAGATGTATATGTCGGAAGGACTAGACTGTTGTCCCCGAAATGGATACCTAACTGGTTGTCTATTTTATAGGATGTCCAGTCTTCTCAAAATTCGAAATGATCGTACGAACCTCGAGAGATCACAAAGGAGTTCAAGAAGGGCCAAATGGATGAAGGATCGTCATTAGGAGCATCATAGTGTCACTCCTGCATGGGTTTATCATTATGTATTTATTTCCCTAAAATGCCCATGCGTGGGCTTTTATTTACTATGTATTTTGCTTTTTCTAAAATACCCCTACGTGGGTTTGCTTCACTTTTCCCTTGCACGGGCCTATTTCATGCACTATTTTCCCCCCTTGCAAAATGTATTTCCCCTTTTGGCTTGCTTGTATTCCTTGATTATATATATCTTTGTTTTGGGGGCAATAAAATAGTTCTATACGGCACATACATCTTTCAAAATGCTAGGCCTACCTGTGGCACAAAAAAGGTCACCAAGTTAGGATACGCGCGATATTATATTCTTATGTGTTATAATTTATTTATGTGCTACGTGTGTTGCTTGAATCGAGGATAAATTGACCCACTCCTATTTTTCAAGGATTTTTAGAACACCGTTGGCAGAAAATAAATGCATTCCACAAAGTCCAACCAAAATCACTCCTTGAGTTCTTCAAGAAAAATCCAAAGCCTCCTTAAAATCCCTCTAAATCTTGTTCCTACCTCTTCAGAAAATGAACTTACCATATCTGAACCACATCGTTTCAGAATCCGACCCCTATCTTTAAGAAATTTTCATTTCCCCACTTTGACAAGGGTGTCAAAAAGCTCAGGAGGTACAACAAGCAAAGATGCTACAAGTTCAATAAGTCAACCTTCTTGATAAAATCTACTTATCCAAAATCGATGGCCAAAATTGTCTTGACCCGATTTCTCAGGTCATGAAAGCACCTACAACCCCCAGTAGGCAAACCAATCCCCGTAGCCCAGAACGGTTAGTAATGGGCTACTACCTAATCAATTACGCACAACAAGCAGAAATAAGCAGAAGCTGAATATAAAGATAAGACACACGGAAGCAACAACCCAAAATTTATATACAAATGATACTACACCAACCCCAAGACTTGGTATCGATAGTACATAAGCTTCTAATAGAGTACAAGTGCTTGAAGTAACAAAAGATAAGTACAATTGTCTCCGAATATACAAAGAGTATTAGTACATAATATGAGATGTAGACAAGACCCAATCGTCAGGCGCTCACCCTAGTCTCGAACCTCCCAAAAGCTGCACGAGTCTCCAACACGATCAACGACAAAAGCTCAACTAATATCTGCACCAGAAAGATGCAGAAGTATAGTATGAGCACCAAGACAACAGGTACTCAGTAGGCATCATCGATCGACTGAGCGCATATAAGATATAAAAATAGTAATTAGCAGAATACAAGAAAGCAGTCACGGAAGCAAGGAAGAAGCACAAGAAACTAGCACAAGGAGCAATCAACTAAGAGTTACAAGTATACATGCTAGCACAAAACATATACATAACACGAAACACAGGTGTAAGGAAGAAGAATGCACCTGGAATCCTTGCAACAATAGTATATAAAAGGAGAGAGAGTCAGGAACATGGCTGTATACCGGTAACCTCAAGAAACAGGAAAGAAGGAAAGTAGTCTAGCATACTCAAGATGGAATCAACAAGCACAAGAGAATCATAACACCAATCCAACTTTAAGATAGCATAAACATAAATCCACCTCACAAGTACACCCCTAGGATGGAATAACTAAACCACCATAACCGATAGGCACTACTCAGAGTCAAGATAAGGAACAAAGGGACTGAAACCCACAATCCGCCCAGAAGGCCGCACCTAAGTACCTCGATAAAATAGGAATCACTAGCCCCTTAATACTCAAGCCCAAACACTCGGAGCCTCATCATGCTAAAACTTACCAATCCACAAGAACCAAGGACTAAAACAACCTCTATAATCTGATAGGAATAATATAATCTACCTACAGTACCAACGACCACCCATACAATCAAGAAACGCAATCAAGTGAAAACAAACCCTCTGGCCGCCCATACAACCAGAGAGTACACTGAACACACAACAAACAAGGGTGGAATCCGGGTGAAATATGCATGATGATGATGAATCTGATATAATAGTACCCCGTATGTACCCCTTACGGTACCTATAAGGCCTAATAGAGGCAGGATCCATGGAAGGCCCTTTCTCGTGTACCTTTCCTACGCAGTACACCCCTTTTCCTGGCATGCTGCGTTGGCCCGTATCCTGTGGCCCATGAACGACAGGGGTCCATAGAGGTCTACCCCTCGACCACATACAAACTACAAACCTCAAGTGTAACTCAATAATCATAACCTCGTAGTACATGACCGGCTTTGACCCGGCTCTAAATCAGTAGTAGTAATCTCAAAAACCCTTCACAGGGTGCCCGAAGTGTATTCGGTCTAAATCAATAATCAAGTCTCAATAACCCTTATCAAGGGTGCCCGGGGTGTATCCGGGTCTAAAATAGAAATCAAGTATCAAGCCCCTAAACAGGGTGCCTGACTCGTATCCGGGTCTAAATCCATAGAAAACAATGTCTAGCTCTACGGTCCAGCCGAGCCTAGTATCAGGATGAAAACCAGTAATCAAATCATCGTATTATCCTCTCTAATCTGAGAGGTTTCATAAAAGCCAGTTACAAAACCCTTTCGAAGTCACATACCAAAAATGGTCCCTCTGGGCCATACAAGGTTTAAAAAATCATTTATAGTAGGCTCGAAGACAAATCATTAGTAAAACATGAAGGGAAAACCTTTTTCATGTATGATATGCTCACACACAAATATAAATTAGCCCAACGGCTCACAAACATTCCTATCGGCCCTGCATAGGCTCCAGAACTACTCAGCAGACATAACAAGCCTAAAAGGATATCTCCATGTCTGGGACACACGGACATTCCTGAATAACCCACCATCTATGTTCTAGAGTCAATACAAGGCCGCACAGGACCACAAGGGTAATATACGATACTACATGAATACTACAAACAACGTATGAAATAAATGGACAGAAAGGCGGATAGGGTCTGGGGTACCAACTAACCAACCTATAACAACCCACCTAAGGATGCTAATTAATGCAGTTATAGCCTATATACGCAGAGTCTAGGTAGGGAAAGCCATAACCTACCTACCATCCGATGACTAGCTATGGGAACGACATTGTCCAGGATCAAACTACTCTGAGAAGCTCCAATTTGCTAAATTAATATCAAAATAGTAATCTACACGTCAAAACAAGACTAACGATACCCATAATACCATAAACATAACCGGATTGAAATCCAGGACATAAACGGGCCCATAGGCCCCGCAATCCGAAACCAGAAATGAAATATACATATGTGTTCCTTACAATCCCGGGAGCACATGCTCAAAAATTGAGCAGAAACGGACAACAATTGGGGCTCAAAACAGCCCGATCAAGTCAAGAATTAAAAGAGGAATTTCAAGAACTAATTCCGGAAATTAATCAAAGGGACTTACCACCATGAGAAGACGAGCTAAGGAAGTGATAACTCTGAATCCTTGATCATGAAAAGCTCAATAGGGCAGATTCTACAAGGAATTCCAAGCTTTAAGAACCAACAACAATGGTGGATTTTTAAGAAACAAGAGAAGAAAAGGGTCGGGGAAGAAGACTTACCAATTGTCGAGGAACAACAGATTATCGAAGAACAACAATTTACCGAGGTTAGGGAATGATTTTATGTGGCTTAGAGGTGTGGGAGTTGAGAAATAATGGCTGGAAATACGAAGGGCTCAGCTTAAATAGTTGCTGGAATTTACTCTTCGCGAACGCGGCCAAGGCGTCGCCTTCGCGAAGAGCAAAAAGGGAGGCTGGCCAAATGCCCTTTGCGAACGCGGCCAAGGCCCGCAAATGTGAAGAACAAAGTTGGGGGGGTTCTGGAAAAGGGCCTTCGCGAATGCGGCCAGCCCTCTACGAACGCGAAGAACAAAATGGCCCATGACAACAACCAACTGTCAAGGTAGATTTTTCACACTTTGTGTCCCCGGGAACGCATCTGTGGTCCCGCGAATACAAATGACCTGAGCTATTCGACTAGAAATGACATTTGAGATCCAATGGAATTGACAAAAATCCCATCGGAGGTCGATTTAATGAAAAATTGGACCCACACCTAAATCAACCTTTGGCCAAATATTTCCAAAATGGAACCCAATGGCTGAAAAAAGTCTGGAAGCCTCGGGGCCCAAACCAATAGTCCCTCTAGCCTAAACTCAACATTCCAGAGCTAACACCACTGACCAAATTTCCATCTGAGGCCTTCTTCTCCGAATGTTGACCAAAGTCAACCAAACAAGCCCAACTGGCCTGAAAACACAGAACGAGAGAGAATTCCAAGCTAAAAAGCTCCCAGATTCTGACCAAAGTCCCCACTAGACCCAAGTCCATGCTCCAAAGCTAACTAAACTGTTGAAATTTGATTCCGAGCATGTTCACCCAGAATGTTGACTAAAGTCAATAATTTCAAAAGCTAAAAGCTCTAAAATAAGGAATGCCCAAAAAGAACAAACAAATGGCCCGGGCACTGAACTACCAGTCTCAGCAAGCCATAAATGACTTGGGTCCGCTGCAGGCAAGCTCTAATAGTACAAGAAAGGCAAAAATGCATAAATAACCAAAAGGGTATTATAAAAATCCTGCCCATCGAGATTTTTAGTCAAAATTACCCGTGGATCAATTTGCCTTGACGAAAAGAATCTTTTATGTGTTTAAAGCAATTCTTATGTGCTTATTTCCTCTCAGATACTTGTATTGTTTATCACTAACGAAATCTAACATATCATCCTTTGAGTTGTTTTTCACTTCAAAAGGTAATAGAAACTGATCGGTGTTGACAAAACTTGCTGAACATCCCTATTTCACCCACCCAAAGGCACACACGGATTAATCTTCTAACCATCTCTTTTCTAAGAGAAAAATGACTGATAGTGAGGAAGAGAATGCCTTGGACATGAGAGATAGTGTTATCGCTGAACAGAGTGAAATGATTGCTGAACTGGTAAGGAAGCTAGAAAAGATGCAAGAAGAGGTGCAGAAAGCCAAGGATATGGCAAGCTTGGCTATTGCCGCTAACACCCCAACTCTGGGAAACTTCCAAATACCTCTCCAAATCCCTTCGCTCAATTCCCCACTAACCAAAAACCATCCAAGGGATATCCCTCCTTCTTTTGCACCTAGACCTCCCAATGAACCTCTCACCAATAATCCTCCCCATATCGGATCCTCATACCAAATCCATACTCCTCCTATCCAGCACACTAACCAAAACAACAACCCAAATACTTAAAACTCCCAAAATAACCATCCTAATATCACTAACCAGCACAACTATACCCCTACATACCCAAATGCCATTCCATATGTCCAGCCTTCGCCTGTCCAGAATATGCCACCTACCACTTTCCATGCTATGGTAGAACCATACACTACCCTCCCAAAAGCCTAGAGCTTGACCACTACGAGGAGAAAGAGAAAGAGTTGAGGGCCACAAAGAAGAAGCATGATTATGACATGGCGCAGATGAAAGAAGAGATAGCCAGGATCAAGGAGTCTCAAGGCTCATCCTACGAAAAGGGATAAGACTATGATGATCTCTGTATCCATTCGGAGATGGACCTGCCAGATGGATTCAAGATTCCCAAATTTGATACCTTTAATGGTGTTGGTAATACCGAGGCTCATTTGAGAAGCTATTATGACCAAATGGTCGGTGCAAGGAATAACGATGCTTTATTGATAAGAATGTTCAGTCGGAGTCTAAGCGGGGAAGCTCTGGAGTGGTTCACCACCCAAGAACTGAAAAATAGTCTAGATGGAGTGATCTGGCCTGAGACTTTGCTCAAAGGTTTGCGTATAATATGGAAGTTGTCCCGGATCAATACTCTCTAGGTCGTATCAGGAAAAAATCAAATAAGGACTTCCGAGACTATGCCTATCGATGGAGAAAGGAGGCAACGAGAGTTCGGCCTCCTATGACCGAAGAGGAGATAAGCGCGGTGTTTATGTGCTCTCAAGAATTAGAGTTCTACGACAAAATGATATCAGTAGTTAAAGCGAAATTCGCCGACCTAGTCAAGATCGGTGAAATTGTCGAAGAGGATCTTTATAGTAGCAAGATTACCAAAACCTCGGCATCCTCAGGATCAGCAGGGTTTCCCAAGAAGAAGATAGAAGAGGTATCGTCAGTATCCTCCAGTCCTAGCATGAAATTAAAGAAACCCTTCGGAGCCAACCATAAAAAATCACTTGTTCCAACAACTCCTCCCCAGCTCCACAAAATCATCAACCAGTTTTTTATACTCAGCCTATCTACCAAGCTCCACAACTAAACTTGCATCCCATATACCAAGCTCCATAACCAAATATGCAACCCACTTACCAAGCTCCTCCTCAAAACTTCCAAGTGTATCAAAAGGCTCTCGAGAACCAAAACAATCGCCGGGTTCCGCCTCCCACTAATACCAATCTCCCTCCCCCTAATCTAGAAAAGAAAGTTCCTCGAACTTTTACCCAACTAGCTGAAACCAAAACTCAGCTGTACGAGAGATTGAAGGCTGCCGGATTTATCCAGCCCATTCCACCCAAATTGCAAACACAGATTCTCATTTCTTTAAATCCGATCGGCATTGTGCTTACTATTCTGGAGGAGACAGATACAATATCAAAGACTGCATTAATCTGAGGCACAGGATTCAGGACTTAATCGAGTAGAAGATGTATATATTGCAGGCGGCGCCACCAAATGTTAGCAATAACCTGCTCCCAAATCACGGGGGAGCCACTGTGAATATGATCGAGATAGACAAAGACTAGGTCATGAGCAAGTCCATAGTGCCAGCTGGTCCGAGAAAGCCAGAGGAGTTGGAGAAATCTGTAGCTGCCTTGAGTATTGCAAATAAGTTGCAATTCATTATGTTAGCAGCACCTTAGCAAGCTTTTGCTCTGGTACCAGTAGAAAAGAAGTTCATAGTCGAGGCTGTCGCAGCCCATGGGATGACAATGTTGGGAAGATTTTATATCCCCAATGATCTGGTTAATGATACTTACAAGAAGGATCAACAGAATAGGCCAATCACTAAGGGGGAAGCGGAAGAGTTCTGGAGGAGGATGCAATTGAAAGAGTATTCAATCGTGAAGCATCTCGAAAAGACCCCTCCCAAATCTCTATTTGGGCATTACTCATGAGTTCCCAATACCACAAGCAGTCATTGCTCAAAGTCTTAAATGAACCCTATGTGCCGATAGGTACAAGCACGGAAAACCTGGCTGCCATGGTAAGCCGAGCCCTAGGGCGCCACCATATTTGCTTTAGTGACAACGAGTTGCCTTTTGAGGGGATGATGCATAATAAGGCCTTACACATCAGTATCAAGAGTCAAGAGAAGATCGTGAATAAGGTGTTGATTGATGATGGGTTGGGGCTAAATATCTGTCCATTGTCCACACTTACTCAATTAGACTATGATTTTAGGAAAGATTTGCCAGAGCCGGGTTAACGTGAGAGCCTTTGACAGAGGACAAAGGGACACTATCGTAGAAGTCAACTTGTACATCCAAATGGGACTTGCTGAGTTTCGCACAAAATTTTAGGTCATGGAAATTACCACCAGTTATAACTTGCTTGCTTTTGGGAGGCCATGGATCAACAGAGCTGGAGTTGTGCCATCGAATTTGCATCAGATAGTAAAGTTTGTCTAGAAGATCATGAGGTTGTCATTCATGGTGAGGGGAGTCACCTAAGCCATCCCAACGGTTTTGTCCCCGTAATTGAAGAAGTCCCGAGGGGAAGAAACTTCTACACCATAGAGATTGTCAATGCCTCCGGAGAGGATCTTGCTCCTCAAATTCCAATGCCACCTATCTACAAGATGCTCGCGACCATGATGTTGAGAAGCGAATATGAACCAGGTTTTGGGCTGGGAAAGAATTCTGACGATATGACTGAGCCTATAAACATTCCTGGATAGTTGACCAGGCACGGGGTTGGGGTATGTGGTCCAAAAAACCAAGGCAGAAATCAAAGAGAAGAAGCAGTCGGGATTGCCAAAGTTTCTACCTCACCTATATCAGTCATTCCCAGTGCGTATTGGTCCCCCAAGCGACGAGTTAGAGGATGGAATGGGAGAGCTGTTCGAGGAGTGAGATGTTATAACAGAAGAAATCCCTGAAGCACCCATCATCAGGGATGCCAAGCCAAGCAAAAAGCTGCAGAACTGGGCCGCTACTTCTCTTATGACTCTCCATTTGTCTGGGTGGACAAAGACTTTATGAAAATTGGTAATGGTCCAGATGAGGCCTAAGACCCACCCTTTTTGTTTTAATTTTATCGTACTATTTTACCGCTTTCCAAAAGGCATGGGCCTGCATTCATGCAAGTCATAGCCAAAGTTTATGAATATTTCCAAAGTTCAATGAAAAGCCTCCCCTATTTTAAAAATATTTACTGCTTATTTGAGCTAACATAATTTGTTTCTGATTTCAGTAACAATAATTTAAAACCTACCAACATCATGTCATGTCAAAAGCTGAATGAATAAATCAGGGTATGAAGTCATGGTCCTTGAATAACTAATCAAGGAGTCTAAGGAATTTGAAGACTAGAAAAGGCCCAACCTAAAAGAGTTTGAGGTGGTCAATCTGGGAGATAATGATCAAGTTAAAGAAATCAGCATCGGTGTTCATTTGATAAAAGCCCAAAAGAAAGAGCTTGTCAATCTTCTCATGCCATATATCAACACATTTGATTGGTCCTACAATGATAGGACAATAGCAAGCACAAACATCATCTCCTAAAGATTATTTGTCAACTCAGAGTTCAATTCGAAAAGTAGACAGTTGATCCTCCCCCTCTATCGAGAAAAGGGAAAAGGAAGATTTGCACCAAATTGGAAAGGATCGCATGTTGTCCATAAAGTGCTATCTGGAGGAGCTGTGATTTTGTCCAAGATGGATGGTCAAGTATGGCCCAAGACGATCAACTCTGATGCTGTGAAGAGATACTATGCCTGAAGATAGTTTCGTTCTCTTTTGTTTCTTTCCCTGTAATCGCATTTTCTGATTGTAATCGTTTTTATGCTTCGTAATAGCTTAAATTTCCCATCCCTCTTTCTACGAACTATGTTTGACCTGAATTCTCAAGAATGAGATACGTAGGTAGCCTGTGTCGGCTTCGGTCAACCCTTTAGGAAAATCTATCTTTTCTCTTTTTATCTTGAACTATGTTTGACCTGAATTCTCAAGAATGAGATACGTAGGCGGCCTTTTTCGGCTTCGGTCACCCCATTATGTATTGCCAATTTTTCTCCCACTACAAGTGTGAGAACTACGTTTGACCTGATTCTTGCTTCAATGGGATACATAGGCACCACAATGACTCGGTCATATTCCCCAGGAAATGGAAACTGGGGCAGAATTTTTGAAAAATGAATCTCGAAAATTCAGAAGGCGAAGATCGTTTTCCAACAAATCAGAATCAAAGAGCAACTGAGGTAAACTTTGAGAAAATATCATAATCCCCACAGAGTGTCAAATCTCTTATCAACGAGATGAGATTCATCATGAAACTTTTAACTGGTGCAGACCTCAAAATTTCTACCAAGCTTCATTTGAAAGTTCAGAAAACAAGTTTTGAAGAATTCCCCAGCACCAAGGGATCAGAGTCTACTTCAGAAATTTCCAACTACAACAAAGTCCAAGACAAACTAATTCCCAGAACCAATGGATTTCTTGAAAGACCATTCCCAAATTCCCTAACTAGGATAATGAAGCATCTCCAGAGCTCGCCAGCAATATGTCGGATATGTCAAGGCCTCGAGTGAAAGACTTTCGTTGAGCTAGCACATGACATGACAAGATTGGCAGAGATTTTCCTAAATTATCCTTTCAAAATTAGTATTTTCAAAAAATTACTTTAGAAAAATCCTTACGAGTTAATTTACTCCTTTATAAAATTTAACTTTGTCTTACGTCTACTGTGACATGGGGAGTCAAAGACGATGGACGCTCGAAGATGACAAATATCCTGAGATTACAAAGCAAGGAGCAGAGGATCAAAGGAGGTCGACACAAGTTAGTTTTACCAAAAACTAATAATTTTTCGGTGGATGCAAGTTATCCTAAGGAAGTGTTAGAGATCGGCGAAGGTCTCCGTTGTCCAACGTATTCAAAGTAACACAACGAGCCAAGTTCCCCAAATTTGGCAAGAAAAGTCAAAACAAGGAAGAAGTCGAAAGAGGCAAAGGCTCCTAGAATGGATGAGTTCTTTTGTAGTTTGCATGAACTACCAGATAAGGAGATATCAACAACATCCTCGAATTCCCAGCAGATCAGGATGCCATAGTCGCCCCTAGAAATTATGAAAATGATGCTGTGTCAACTAATTATTTGTCTTGAAGTGCATGTACATGCATAGAAGTCAAACATGCTAGCGTCGGACTCAGAGCACCAAGTGATAAATTGGTGACATCCTCCGCAAAACCCCAGCAAATCTGAAATCACCACGAACAGACGATGTTTAGAAATGGTATTTGTAGCTGCCCTCAGATGTGGGTTGTCAGCCATTTCATTCACATTCAAAATAACCTCTTGTTGGTTTATCCACCTCGAGAAGAGGATGATGATTACAAACAAAGTTATTTTTTGATTGTCGTTATGAATGTTTTTTTTTCAAACTTTTATCGGATGTTGACTGCGGTCACCAGTAAGAATGATGCTATGGTTGCTAATTGTTTACCTTGAGAGTAGGTACAGAAGTAGAAGCCGATTCATACACAAAGGCAGAGGTGATATTTTCTGCGACTGCCCTATGGGCCATTGCATCATACAACGCTGTATTGCACTACATTATGCATTCATATTTCATCATGCCACATTGCATCATATTGAACTACATGGCATTGCATTATATTGCATCATATTATGTCATATCGCATTGCATCATATTATATTGTATTGCATTGTATTGTATGGAATCATATCACAAGAATCACATCGAGAGGACCATGTCGTGAGGACCATGTCACAAGGACCATGTCACGAGGACCATGTCATGAGGACCATATCACAAGGACCATGTCGAGAGGACCATCATTAGAAATTGTCGCAGGCATATTCACCGTGAAGATTATGTCCCTCTACTAGCCAGTTTCAAAGAGGATGGAATCCAGAGGCATTCCTAAGTCACATTTGATGTGCATGATCGACTCAAGAGAATTTATATCCAATAGAGTGTCGAGACGATAGAGTCTGACGTTGAGGATATTCACGCATACATACTAATTATCACGAAGAGATGATAGAGTCTAGCATTGAACACATTTGTATCCAATATTGCATAGAGACGGCAGAGTCTGGCGTTGAGGATACCCATATGTTCAGAAGAGGCATTTATATTTGATCATGTGACAAAGGCTTTTGTCACCTCAAAAATCAAATGACGCCTGCTAGCACGTTCAAAGAATGCGTATTGTCTGAGGTAGATCTATAAGAAGCCATCCAAAATTGGACGATGAGCTGGATTTCCTAAAACTGGTAGGCCAAAGGTCATCTATAAGCCACAATAATGTCCAAAATCGGATAGTGTGAAAGATTGTCCAAATTTGACAGACCAAGAGTTATCTATAAGACGCAGCGACACCTGAAATCGGATAGTGTGCAAGATCACCCAAGAGTTGGCAGTCCAAGGGTAATTTGCAAGTCACAATAACATTTGAATTTGGATAAAAGTGCAAGACTACCAAAAATTGACAGTTCAAAGGTTATCTACAAGCCACGACATATCTACATTGATATTATGCAGGGCTACCCAAAGACTAAAATTTCAAGGGAAATCTGTAAGTCACGTTACATCCAAGATCGGATAAAAGTGCAGGATTACCCGAAAGACTGGTAATTCAAAAGGTTATCTGTAAGCCACCTCTATCCAAAGTCGGATGATGTGCAAGATTACTCAAAAGCTGACAATTCGAGGGACATCTGTAAGCTGTCTCTATCCAAAGTCGGATGATGTGCGAGATTACCTAACGCTTGACAATTTAAGGGACATCTATAAGTCGCATCGATATAGATGATGCGCAAGACTTACCTGAAGACATACGTAAAGATTGTCACTAATAGCCAAGAAGGCTATCACATTGGAGACTATTACGAGCGGTTATAAAGACCGTCATACTCAATGGCCAAGAAGGTCATTACATTCGGAGACTCGTCATATCCAAAGGCCAAGAAGGTCATCATATTCAACTAATTGTCACATTCAATCGCCACGAAGGAGATCCTACTTGATAGCCAAGAGGGCTGTCGTGTCTACATTATCATGAAAATCGTCATGACATCAACATGTACAAAGATCAGGTAAAGAGATTATCCCTTTGTTGGATTACCTTACTACTAACAATCTTATTTTAAGGTATTGCCGAGAGCATCCAAGAGGATGAAAATCTCAAACCAGAATCACAGGTGCAAATTACACCAAGAAGGAGTCGCACAACACAAATTTTATTCCTAATAAATTAAGACATAGTCCCAAGAGGAGGTATGATGAAGAAACTATCCCTCCCTAATGGTATTATATTACCACTAACCATATTACTTTGAGATATTTCTGAGAGCATCTGAGAGGATAAAATTCTCGAAACAAAACCATAAGTGCGGATGACTCTAAAAAGGATGCAGCACAACGTGAAACTTTTTCTTAGCAACAAACTGGGACATAGTCCGAAGAGGAATATCAAATTCTTGGGATGCGAGCTGAGGGACTACTTCCACCGCCATCAAACCACACCCTTATTATAAGGCATGTGGGTATTTCCTATCATTGGGTCTTACTTTCGCATCCAACGTACTTTCCAAATTCACACTGGAAGCAATATTCCTTTTCTTCAAATCTGGGTGACAATAAACCTTAAACTTTGGAAATTATGTCCAGGTAAAATCTTACCTATGGATGTGAAGTGCATCATGGTTAAGAGGTTGCAAGCCTCTTTTCCATAACTCAATTACTTGTCACTCATCCCGAGTCAAAGGTTGTCTGAACATAAACAATTCTTTTTCCACCGATTGAGTCAAACTACAAGAAGCCTGATTCTCTGAGTCTCGGGATATGTAGGAGGTCTCTATGTTAAAAACTCGACTGCATTCCAAACTCTCCCCAATACTTTTATTCCCCAGTTTTTCGGTCTCTCCGTACTCTAAAATCAGAATAGTTTGGAATTCTTTAAAACTCGTGCGTAAAATTGAGCATCTTGAACTACAAGTGGCCTGAATTCTCTTGTAACCTGAGATATGTAGGAAACTCGATGCCGGAGTTTGTCCATAATTCCTTGAAATTTGTGTTAAAACCAATTGCTTTTGAAAATGAATTTATGGTCGGACAAAATTGAGAACGTCAATTTCTTTTGCCCAGGGTTCCTTGCATCCACCCTACCCAAAGAGAGGGGCAGTTGTTGATACCCAATTTTTGCTCTCCACATTCGTAATTAATTGCGAGCTTCTACTAATTTAAACAATTTTGAAATAATTGTCTTCATAAGATTTTAAGATTTTCAAAATTAATTTAAGATTAATTTAATAATTTTGGGTGAAATATGTATACTCTATATTTAATTATATAGAGGTATATAAATTCTATTTAAAGAAATATTTTGAAAATTATCTTAAATGAAAACCTTGTTTAAAGTTTGAAATATGCTACATTTTCCTCAAAATGATTTAAAATCAAGAAATGACCGTATGATTAATTCCTTGATTTTGAACGAGTTAATTATATTCTTATGAATTAATTATTTTAAATTGTTAAAGATAGAAGCTCGTTAACTAATTAAGTATTTAATTCATTTCATCCCAATTTCGGCCTAAACTCTTTAATTTATTCAACTTGGCCATGTTTTAAATTTAATTTGGCTAATCTTTGAATTAAATTCGGCCACATTTGCAATTAAATGTGGCCATTTCCTAAATTAATTTTCCCCTCTCTTCAGTCTTTTGTTTTCATACCACCTAGCCCAACATCAACAAATTCCTAGCCCAAAACTGCTCCAACCCCGCCCAAATCCATTTTATTCCCCTCAGCTTATATCCATACATATATATATACTCACACCTATACACTATATTCCCTCACCCTCACATGCACCTCACTCTCTCAAAAGAGCGCACAGACCCTCCACGATGCGCTCAGTACAACAACTCACCCATGTACTTCGTCTTCTCCACCCTCTCTTCAAGCGAACCCTAAATGTTCCTAAACGCCATCAAAGGGCTCGCCCAAAATACAACAGCAATTCAGCCTAAATGACGCCCAACCCGTTGAGATATCATCAATTATCCCTCCATCTCCATCAAATTCTATGCTGGCAAGACCCAGAAACTTCTAGAGGCTGCTATGTGGCCATTCCTCCGAAAAATTCGGAAAATCATAGTACAATTTTATACAAATCTTCTTGGTGGCCAAGAAATTTAAATTCGAAATTTGAATTTCCTTCAGAATATTTCCCAATTGACCTCTGGTTTTCCCCTACTTCTACCCTAAATCTCCCTATAAATACCCTTTGAGATTGAGGGAATAGGGGATGGCTTTTGAATTCTTGAGTTTTCTTTGCGGAAGCATTTCCCTAACTCAAAGGATTTCAAAGTTTCAGAGAGAAAAATGCTCAAAAAGAGAAAGTTCTTGCTGATTTCGATAAGTCAAAAACAATTCCGGTGGTAGAAGTTCCCGATGAAGCTCGTGTTTTAGTTTGCTGCCCGGAAACAAGTGACCTCTTTGTTTAATCCTCTCGTTCTTTTATTCTTCATTATTATGGTGAATTTAGGGTGGATTTCGATTGGTCTTGTATGAAATCATGTATTCTATGTTGGTGCGAACCTGCATTTAGAGTGTAGAGTTTTGCAAGTATTTTTATATATTCATATGTAATAAAAAAGACTGTGTTTTCCTTATGTGTGATTTTGGTCGGATGTTCTCTCAAAAGTTCTCTTGATTTTTCATTATCATGTAGAATTCTTTGAGAAAGGAAAAGTTTTAGAGGATTACTCATTAGTCTTTCTCTGAAATTTACAAGAAAAATGTAGCTTTATATTAGATTCCCTTTCTTAAATCCTGCATTATGTAACTGATCTCGGCTTGATCGTTGGTTTTTTCTATGTTCTTTGTGTTAAATACTAGTTTGGAACCTCAAGAAACCTCCCTAGTTCATCATACTAGGAAAGGTTCTTGAAAAAAGGTCTAAGGTGAAGAGGACCTTCTTCTTGAGTCACTTATTATTTGGAAGAAGATTCAAGGATAGGTAAGTTAATCTCCAAAGCTTAATCCCAATTCTCGAATGACGTTTAGTCTTGTTTTGTTAGCCATGAAGGTTAAGCCTAAGCCAAATTCCAAGCAAAGTAGTGACCTATGACTACATTTCTCTCTTAAGACAAGTTTGAGGGAAGTCACTACCTTTTTGTTTCATTTTGTTGTTGATTGATCAAGTGGTGAATATTAATAAGATGACTTAGTTTTAATATGAAGAATTTCATCTATGATTTGGTGATAAAAATGCTCCTTCCCTTTATGTTTATTTCTCTGGGATATGAGAGAAATATAAATGAAGTAAGTCTTTGCCATAACTCGTTTATATATTTAGTTTGGGTGATGTGAGTAATGGATTCGTGACAACTTCTTTATAGCTTCTCTACGATATCATTAGATCACTGTTAAAGATCAATGAACCTCTGTTCCTTCTTCTTTGGTATTGAGCTCCATTTCATTTTAAGAAAGCTCGATGTCTTCATAGCATAGTTATGCCAACTGTGAAGGTCGACGACCTGAGTTGATGAGTGTGATCCCATGAAACTATGCAAGATCCATGGTTTGTTTCAATCAAGTCTTAATGATCGAATTTTCTAGAGTAAGTCACAGTGAGGAACCTTTTACCCAAAGATCAATATTGAGTTCAAAACATTCTTTTTGGGGCAGCTACTTTGGAACTGTCCAGTGGCATTTTTCTTTTGAAATAGCCCCTCTTACATTTTTTTTAGTATTAGTTTGAAATTTCCATAAGTGATTTTAAATGTTGCAGACCCTTGATTTAGAATTGATTGACTAGCATTCTCTTTATGTCTATGACTACGCCCCATTCTCTTTTTAATCACTGCCAAAGACCCACTTTAATATGATCACATTTGGAAAAGATCATCTTTACTCCTCCTTTTTTTCTTGCTTTTAGAAGTATTATATTTAAACCCTTTACATATCACTGTCATTTGGGCCATATCTGTAGTAATTTTCAAGATGTGTCAGCATGATTGAACTTGTCCAGTAGCTAGCTTCAGTTTAATATAAGTAATATGTGTTTCTTTGTTCCTCTGCCTAATTGAAAAGCATGAAGTTGTTAATGTCTTTTTTCGGTTATGTTGTGTTGAAATATTCCAGAATATATGCTTATTCCTTGTCTTCTTATGTTTGCATGTGAAATTACCGCATGAGTCTACAATGGACACTTCACCCGTGCATAGGCCAAAGAGGCCCAATTACATCGAGTCAAAATCTCAAGGCCCAAAAAGGGTAAAAGTTGCGAAAATTCAAAGGAAAAGTGTGGTCTATGAGCCGCACACGAAAGAAAGGGAAGCTAAAATACAGGGAAGGCCAATTGAAGACTAAGATAAATGGGCTTAACTCAATTACTTTGGTAGTCCAACACGGACATTTGTAGGGGTTTGGGCCTAAGTGCCTAAACCCAACTTCTCCTTCTCTTTAGTTTAGCTCTACTTGTGTAATTTGGACTTTTGTAAACATTAACTCATTTTAATTAACTTAGTTTAATTTTCCATTGGAGTACCATGTGTTTTACTTGCAAGATTTTCATGTGTTTAAATTAATTTCGAATCTTCGTTCTTTGCTATTAAGTTTTACTTGCAAATTCTGCTAAAAATTGTCAATCTTTTTTCTATAAACAAATATTTCACAAAAATAACCCTTTTCCCTTTATTTGTCAATATTCCATGTTTTCATAAAATTAGTCAATAAAATAAGTTAAAAAAATAGCCGAAAAACCTCAAGTTAGCGGACATTTCGAATACCTTAAAACCCTTCTTGAAATGTTAATATGAACTTCTTACCCGAATTTCTTAAAATTCAAAGATTTTTGTCTGTTTTAAATCTTTAGAATATTTTTCAAAGGTTTTCTTGATTTTTCCTAAAAATTAAGTGGAGACTCTGTTTTAATTAAATTTGAGAATTTCTTTAAGTTTTCAAGTTTAATACAAGTCAAAACCGTTTCAAAAATAAAGTTGCTTTTTCTTTTCAAAAGGAAGTGAAAAATGCGATAAAACAGTCACGACCCGATTTCTCAGGTCATGATGGCAACAACCCCCCAGTAGGCGAACCAATCCCTATAGCTCGGAATAATTAGTAATGGGCTACTACCTAACCAATATGCACCATAAGCAGAAATAAGCTAAAGAAGAATATAAAGATAGACAAAGCAGAAGCAATAACCTGAATATATACAAAATGAAACTACACCAACCCCAAGACTTGGTATGACAGTACAGAAGCATATAGCAGAATACAAGTGCTAGAAATAACAAAATGATAAGTACAACAACCTCTGAATATACAAAGAGTAACAGTATAAAAGATGAGATATGGTCAAGCCTCGACCGTCAGGCGCTTACCCTAGTCTCGAATATCCAAAAGATGCACGAGTCTCCAACGCGATCAACGGCAAAATCTCAACTAATATCTGTACCAGAAAGATGTAGAAGTGTAGTATGAGCACCAATTGTTAAGCAACGGGTACCTAGTAAGCATCATCGGCCAACTGAGCACATATAAGATATAAAAATAGTAATAAGCAGATAACAAGGAAATAGTCACGGAAAACAAGGAAGAAGCTTAAGGAACTAGCACAAAGAGTAGTCAACCAAGGGTTACAAGTATACATGCTAATACAGAAGGTATACATACACAGAGACACAGGTGAAATAAGGAAGAAGGATGCACCTGGGATCCTTGCATCAACAGTACATATAAAAAGAGAGTTTAAGGAGATGGGCGGTATACCGGTAACCTCAAAATAAAGGGGAAGCAGGAGAGCAATTCAACAATCGAAATAGAAGCCATAAACTAACAGAAACATGCTTGAGACATCAATATCAAGACAAGAATAGATGAACAACAGTCCCTAAAGTATAACCCTAGGATGGAATGACTAAACCACAAGCACCCAGATCTGCTAATAAAAAACCACGACAAGGAATAGAACTCAATACCCCACAACTGCTCAGAAGTCTACACAATCAGAGCCTCAATAATATAGGACTCACTAGCCCCTCAATACTCAAAGTCCAAGAACTCAGAGCCTCAACAGGCTAAAACTCGCTAATCCACCAAGAATCGAAAGGCATCAAAATATCTATAAACTGACAGGAATAATATAATCTACCTACAGTCCCAATGGCGCCCATACAATCGAGGAATGCAATCAAGTGAAAACAAACCCTCTGGCCGCCCATACAACCAAAGCATACATTGAACACACTGCAAACAAGGGTGGAATCTGAGTGAAATATGCATGATGATGTGATATGTGAATCTGGAACCAAGTGTGATCGCAGTGCCATATGTTACCCCCTCCGGTGCCTCAAAGGCCCAATAGAGGCAAGATCCAAGGAAGGACCTTTCTCGAGTACCTCACCTACACCGTACACCTCTCCCTCCGGTCACCATCGGCCCATAGAACTTGGTTCAGAATGGTAGGGTCCATGGAGGTCTACTCGTAGACCACATACCAACATGAAACTCAATATATCTCAATAATCGGGATCTCATATTAATTGCCTGGATTCAATCCGATTCTAAATCAGTAGTTAAATCTCAGTAACCCTTATTAAGGGTGCCCAAAGTGTTTCTGGGTCTAAATAAGAAATCAAGTGTCAAAATCCCTAAACAGGGTGCCCGACTCGTATTCGGGTCTAAATCCGTAGAAAATAATATCTAGCGCTACAACGCAGCCGAGCCTAGTATCAGAATGAAAACTAGTAATGAAATCATCGTAATATCCTCTCTATTCCAAGAGATTTCATAAAATCCAGTTTCAAAATCCTTTCAAAGTCATATTATCGAAAATGGGCCCTCGGGGTAGAAAATCATTTATAGTAGGACCAGAGCCAAATCAGTAGTAAAACATGCAGGGAAAACCTTTTTCATGTATGATATGCTCACAACCAATAGAGTAGCCCAAAATGGCTCACAAATATTCCTATCGGCCCTGCACCGGCTCAACAGCTCTACAACAGACATAACCAGCCTAGAATAATATCTTTATGTCTGGGACTCGTAGACATTTCCAAATAACCCACCGTTTATGTTCCGGAGTCAATACAAGGCCTTACAGGACCACAAGGGTAATATACAATACTACACAAATACTACAATTAACGTATAAAATAAACGAACAGAAAAGACGAACAAGGTCTGGGTACAAACCTAATACAACCCACCCAAGGATACTAATAATGCAGTTATAGCCTATATATGCAGAGTCTAGGTAGAAAAAGCAATAATCTACCTGTCGTCCGATGAATAGCTGCGGGAACGACGTCGTCCAGGCTCAAACTTCTTCGAGAAGCTCCAATTTGCAAAATATACTACAAGAACAACAATCTACATGTCAAAATGAAACTAACGACACCCATAATGCTATAAACATAACCAGGTTAAAATCTGGGTCACAAACAGGTCCATGGGCCCTGCAATCCAAAACTGGAAATGAAAAACACTCATGTGTTCTCTACCTTCTCGGAAGAACATGCTCAAAGTTTGAGCGGATTCGGACCATAGGAAGGTCTAAAAATAGCCCGTAACTAAGAGGATTAAAGGGGGAATTTTAAGAAGGAATACCAAAATTAAAGGGAGAATTCACTTACCGCAGGGAGATGAAGCAAGTCTATGGAACGACTTCCACGAAATCACGATCATGCAGCCCCACACGAGCAACTAAAACCAAGAAGAGAACACAAGCTCAAGAAATTCATCAATGGAGGTTTTAGCCATGGGAAGGAAGAGATTCAAGGAGAACACTTACCAAAGGAAGAGGGAAACAACGAAGTCCTCAATTTGATGAAGTCCCACAGCAGGAAATTGACTTGGAGGAAGTTTTAGGAGAGAGAAAATCAGTTTTGAGTGAGAGGAAATGATAGAATGGTCTGAAAAATTGAGGAGAGAGGCATTATAAGTTGCAGGTCACAGACCAACGCAATCGCGCTATCAGGGCGCGATCGCGCTTAATGAAGGAGCACATACCAGCCTAATTGTGCTCCCCGAGCATCGATGGCACTAAAGGAAAAATCACAGGTCAGCGCGATCGCGCTGCTCGGGCACCATTGGCGCTGAATATTTTCCTGATGCATAAAACCAACAACAACCAAAACTTCTACAGGATATTCCGGGCACAATCCAAAATCGATACTCAAAAACCAAATATGCTATTAGAGTGGAAACGACGTTCTAGACTCAACAGAATCGATGAAACTTCCATAGAAGGTCATCTCAGAGGAATGTTGACCCAAGTCAACACTAGCTAACGCTAACAAAACATTCGAAATGAGCCCGACTAAACTGGACCTGAACCAACCAGCTAACTAACACAAACTCGGCATTCTAGATCTAGCAAAGCTGAAGAAAATTTTCATCCGAGACCGTCTTCTCCAAATATTGACCAAAGTCAACCAAGCAAGCCCAAGTGGCTTGAAAACACAGAATGAGAGAGAATTCCAAGCTGAAAAGCTCTTGGATCCCGACCAAAGGTCCCACTAGATCAAAGTCCATGCTCTGGAGCTAATGAAACTGTCAAAATTCACTTCTGAGCATGTTCACCAAGAATGTTGACCGAAGTCCACGATTTCTAAGGTTTAAAGTTCTAAAATAAGGAAAGGCTAAAAAGACCAAACAGACAATCCGGGCACCGGACTATCAGTTTCAACAAGCCATAAATGACTTGGGATCACTACAGGCAAGCTCTAACAGTAAAAAAAAAAGCAAAAATGCGTAAATGACCGGAAGGGTCATTACAAAAATAAAAATTTAAAAATAAAAAATTCACGAGAAAGTAAAATAAATATATCTATTTTATATTAATAAGAAGAACACTTGATAATTACATAAAGCTTAGTGATAAGTTATTGTAAATCAACACTATCAATATAATGACTTTAAATTGTGAACAGTATAATAAAAAAACTATGATACATAAAGGATTTTTGACAGTTACATGATTGTGTTTATTCATATTGATTTGATTATGGGTGGGTTAGGTTGGGGTTGGGGGCGCATTTCATTGAGAAAAAATATATTATAGTTGAACTTTTTTAAGGATAATATGATTTAACAGGCTTAATTTAAAATAATAATATCTAATATTTTAATATTATTCACGCATCGCACGGGTACCTATACTAGTATATTATAAAGCAGAGGATGAAGCACCAGAAGAAGCCAAGTGGAGAGCTACTGAAAAGTCACGTGGTAGTTTTTAGGACAAAGCTTAATATATATCTATATCTATATCTATATATACCATAAAGCAGAGGACGAAGCACCAGGAGAAGCCAAGTGGCAAGCTACTGAGAAGCCACGTGGCAGTTTTTAGGACAAAGCTTAATAGTATTGTAATAACATTTTAAAAATTATTTGAATTTGAAATTATTAAGTTTTTTTTCTAAAAAAAGAGATTATCATTAACTTAAAACTAGGAACCTAAGATTGAAGAGTTCTAAATGAACTATGACTATTTTATTACTATGTAAAAATATTAAGCTTTTAGAAAAGAAAAAATGATTTTTGATTAGCTTAAAATTAACAACACACATGGTTAAACAGTCCTAAATAAATTCTTACTATTTCATGAATTTATCCCTTTTCAACATTATAAAATATATTTAAATATTACATAAAAGAAAATAATAATAATAATAATAAATATAATTATCTATATAACAATTTTGAAGTAAAAAATATAAAAATACATATTAGAGATAGTAATTACCAGACTAAAGAGTTCTAATTGGACTCTTTTTGTTGTGTAATTGTCCATCAGATCCCTATTCTGGCGAAAATAAATTCTAATTGAACTTTTTTTTTGTATCATTTACCGTGTATATATATTACTATCAATTTATTTGAATTTGAATTTGAATTAAAGATATAATATCTTCTCAATAACAACAACAACAAAATAATGTAATGACCCTCCAGGTCATTTTTCGTTCTCCATGCTTTTTTTGGATTTCGAGCTTTTCTTCGGTGGCTACATGTCATTTATGACTTGCCAGGACTGACGGTTCGGTGCCCGGGCCGTTCGTTAGGTCGTTATGACCATTTCTCGATTTTAGAACTTGAACTTAGAAAATCTTTGACTTCGGTCAACTTTCTTGGATTACGTGCTCAGAATTGAATACCAATAAATTGATTAGCTCTAGAACGGGGATTTTGGTCTTGTGGGACCATTGATCTGGGTCTTAGTGCCTTCGGTTGGATTTTGTGTTGCTTTTTGTGTTTTCAAGCCAGTTTGGCTGGTAGGGTTGACTTTGGTCAACATTCAGAGAAGACGATCTCAGATGAAAAATCCATCAGCGTTGTTAGCTCCGAAATGTCGACTTTGGGCTTGGGGGACCTTTGGTTTGGGTCCCGAGGATTCTGGGCTTTTTTTGGGTTTTGAGTTCCGAGTTGGTTTTAGGCATGGGGCCCACTTTTCATTAAAACAATCTCCGTTAGGATTTTCATCGATTCCATTGAGTCTGAAATTCTATTTCTGGTAGGGTAGCATGGTTGGGTTGTGTTCACGAGGTTCCGGATGAATCCCAAGGGTCCATCAGAAGTTTTTTTGGCCTTGGTGTTATTGTTGGTTGCTGCATTAAGTTGCAGACCTTTTTTGTCTTCGCAATCGTGAGGCTCCCATCACATTCGTGAAGGTTGCTCTTTGTAATCGCGATGAAGTCGGCAGGGACCCGACTCAACTTTCCTCTTTGCAACGCGGGCTAGACTATCGCGATCGCGATGGTCTTGCCAGCGTTTCCTCGTGAACGCATGGGGTCCTTCGCGATCATGAGAAAGGACCCCTGGCAGCTATTTAATACTCCAACTTCATTTTCTCCTTCA
This sequence comes from Jaltomata sinuosa, assembly GCA_003996215.1. Taxonomy (NCBI): domain Eukaryota; kingdom Viridiplantae; phylum Streptophyta; class Magnoliopsida; order Solanales; family Solanaceae; genus Jaltomata; species Jaltomata sinuosa. The sequence continues at coordinate 66,900 of QJPP01001222.1, read as the reverse complement.
CAATTTCAAACAACTCCATTGATAAGCTCCTTTGCATCAGTGTTCTTCATCTGGTAAGTCCCCTCGTCACCCCTCTCCTCCTTTCGTGTTTATTCTCGTAATTTCCTCGATAAAAAATCCATTGTTGTAATTCTTAAGTTGGGTGATCCTTGTAGAAATCTATTCTTTTGGGGCTGCATGTTCGTGAGCTCGTGCAACTCATTTCTGTGTCGTATTTCTCTTGTTTGGGGTAAGCTTTCGCCTTTTAAATTCCTAGTTTTCTAATTTTTGATCCCTTGAATTAGTAGCACTTCGGGGCTGTTTTGGGCCCCAAATCGAGCTCCGTTCGCACCCAAACTTTGGGCATGAGTTCCTTAACCCACCGCAAGTATAATTGTGAAATTTGTTTTCAGTTTGGTTGTACGGGCCCCGAGGGTCATTTTTCCGACCCGATTCCTGGCCCGATTTTTCATATAGTAATATGGGTGTCGTTCTTCTCGTCTTGACACCTTGATTGTGTTCTTGATAGCATGGCAGCTTTTTGAAGCTATTCAGAAGGGGAAGACACACGAGTGATGGTTCGTGCTTGCAGTTCGGCCCCGAGGTAGGTTACAGTTTACCTTCTAGACTGAGTTTAGTTAGATTATATATATTTATTTGCTACTGGAATGTTAGGTTGGATATTAAGTAGAATTTAGGCTTAAATCCTGTTATCACTATTATTGGCCATTCCGGGGTTTTAGTCCAGAACTGTTATGTTATTCTTAGCCTAGGAGTTTGCTTTTTCTGTTTGGCTAGTATAGAATCCTTAGTATAATTTTAGGAGGCTTTAGAGGTAGAATAGATATTCTCGGTGGTTTTCGCTTTTACTTTCTGTTTTACCCGCTTTATTCTATAGTTGTGTGTAATTATGGGCCCGAGGCCATGTCTTGGATTTGGACGGAGTTCCAGGTCAGTTCTCTTGGTTTGGAGGGTATTTCTGCCCTGTTTTGCCTGATAGTGTGTGATCTTTCTTTGTTTGTGAATATTTCATACTCACATTTCATGGCATATCATTGGTACAACATGGAAGTGGTTTTCAAGGATTTTGGTTTGAAATGAGGCTTTACTACAGCTGTGGTGATTTTTGGACTTAAACAGATTACTTTGAGTATTACTTTGGATTTTGGAAGGAAAATGGGAAAAATACTATTTTATGCATATATTAATAGTCTGATGCAGTATTTTAGACCCCCAATGCATTATTACATGTATTTTACTTTTACATATATATGCATAGTACAATGCGGTATTCCAGGCGCCTGGTGCGGTATTCCGGGTTTATATTATATTGCATTCATGCATTCATCATCGTGCATCGCATTGTATTTGCTTTTGCACATGGGTTGTCTATGAATTTGACTTGATCTTGTCTGTTCTTCACCTTGTTGGATTACTGATATGTGCTTGGCTTTATAACTAGATTTAGGTTGAGACATTACATGCTTTCCATCTTATATATTCTGTCTATATTTTTATATTTTGGATAGACAGAGTTTGTTGTATAGCTAATTCTTGCTTAGTCGCTCTTGTACTAGTGACACCAGGTCCGGGTTGGTTCTCCTGTTGTTTTGTCTATTTTGTCACTTTAGGGCCATCTTTTGTATATTTTGTATGTTGATATGTACATATGCTATTGGTCCTGTATTTTCATTATATCTTCTGTATTTCCTTAGTTTAATTATTATTACTGTCTTCTATAATCGTTGGGTTTCAGCTTGTCTACCGGGGAGTTATGTAGACGCCATCATGGCCCAGTTTTGGGTCATGACAGAGTGGTATCAGAGCTCTAGGTTCACTGGTCTCGCCAGTGCAAGAGCAAAGTGTCTAGTAGAGTCTCATGGATTGGTACAATGACGTCCGCACCCAATCTGCTAAAGGCTATAGGAAATTCCTAGGAAATATGTTGTCTTGCTTGATTCCTTGTCGTGCGTTCTTGACTTGATCAACTTCTAAGTATCTTTGTTTCACTCTTTCTCAGATGGTTCGGACGAGATCTGCAGCTGGTGAGGATGACGCCCTTGTGCCCGCAGTTAGAGCCCCAGCTAGGGGATATAATAGAGGTTGACCCAGAGGTCGAGGTTGGGCATGGGCTACGGCGCCATCTCGGGCCCGGGCTAGACTACTGTCACCAGAACCTGAGATTAGAGTGGATGAGGTTCAGTTTAAGCTAGAGCATGTGGGGCCAGCCCAGTATCCAGCATGTTTAATGGCTACTCCAGTATTACAGGACACCTTGGTTTGATTGTTAGGGTTCCTTGAGGGTATGACTCTACCAGTAGCTTCACCGAGCACTCCGATTGGTTCTCAGGTTCGAGGTGAGGCTCAGACTTCAGATCAGGCGACAACATAGGGTTTAGAAGCATAGCCTGCTGCTGTGGCTCCCAGATTAGAGGTATTACCGGTCCCTGCAGTTGCTTCCTCTTTTCTAGTCGGGCCAGTTATGTCTTCTGAGCAGCAGAAGATGATTGGTAGGTTCTAGAGATTGGGTTCTCCGAGGTTTTTAGGTGCTTCTAGGGAGGATGTGCACTAGTTTTTTATTAGCTACCAGGAGAGGTTATATAATTTGGGGTTAGTCGAGTCACATGGAGTAGATTACATCGTGTTTCAGCTGGATGGCCCAGCGAAATAGTGGTGGAAGTCATATGTTGCTTGCAGACCAGCCGGGTCACCCTGCTTACTTGGGATTAGTTCTCCACAGCCTTTCTGGAGAAATATGTACCATGTAGCATGAGGGAGCGTCTGATGGATCTATTTGCTGTGTTGGAGTAGGGCTCCATGACTGTGTCTAAGTACGAGGTTCATTTCCATCAGTTGTCTAGACACGCCACTATGATTCTGCCCACCGACCACGAGAGAGTATACTGCTTTGTTCGAGGTTTACCCTTGCATCTTCGCTTGGCCACCGAGGGTATGGTAGCATCGAGTCAGTCTTTTCTGGAGGTAGTTGATCATACCCGTACTATTGAGGGTGTACTTCACGAGGCCCAAGGGGGCAGCGATAAGAGGCCGCGCTATTAGGGCAGTTTAAGTGGTTCACAAGGCCGTGTTAGGGGCTACTATGGTAGAGTTCAGCACCAGCAGTGTTTCCAGCCGAGCTGGCCTATTCATATAGCATTACAGACTGCTGAGGGTCAGCATAACCAGAGTATCGTTCCTGCTCCACGAGGTGGTCATTCAGGGTCCACAGGTCATGGTGGTCATTCTGATTCAGCTGGATCTTCACAACGGAGTATGTTTGGTCGGGGTTGCTATGAGTGTTGTGAGATAGGCCACTTTGCTAGAAAGTGTCCGTCAGTACAGTACCCTAGGCAACATGATCAGTTGGTTCTGGCCCCCAGGGCTCCAGCACCACCAGCTAGAGGCGGTTCACAGGGTAGTAGGGGTAGTCCCCAGGGTACTAGAGGTGGTCCTCAGTCTGGTAGGTCAGGTGGTCGTGGCGGCCGGGGCTATATGTATGTAGTTTTGGGCCGGACAGAGGCTGAGGCTTCAGATGCTAATATCACAGGTACGATCTCCATTTGCCATCAGTCTGCTTTTGCTTTATTTGATCTGGGTTTTACATTCTCATATGTATCTGCTTATTATGCTACTCATTTGGAGTCTGCTTGTGAGTCCTTATATGTTCCCTTGCATGTATCTACCCAGTAGGTGATTCTTTAGTAGTGGATCGGGTGTATCGGGTTTGTGTGGTGACCATCTTGGGGTACGACACATGAGTAGACTTGGTTGTTATTGATATGGTAGATTTTGATGTGATCTTGGGTATGGATTGGCATTCTCCTTTTCATGCGCTCTTGGATTGCTTTGCCAAGACTGTTACTCTTCGAATGCCTGGTATCCCTCTTATCATATGGAAGGGAACCGATAGCCACATTCCGAGGGGAGTTATATCTTTTCTGAGTGCCCAACGGTTGGTTGGGAGGGGTGCTTATCTTATCTTGCCTACGTCCGTGATACTAGTTCCACCACACCTCTTGTTGAGTCTGTTCCTGTGGTTTGCGAGTATTCGGATGTGTTTCCTTCTGATATTTTGGGTCTTCTTCCTGATCCTGACATTGATTTTGGTATTGATGTCAAGCCGGGAACCAAACCCATTTTCATTCTGCCATATCGGATGGCACCTACTGAGTTGAGAGAGCTTAAGGATCAGCTCCAGGATCTGTTGAGTAGAGGGTTCATCAGGCCTAATGTGTCTCCGTGGGGTGCTCCGGTTCTGTTTGTGAAGAAGAAGGACGGGTCTATGCCTATGTGTATTGACTACAGACAGTTGAATAAGGTGACGGTTAAGAACAAATATCCGATGCCACGTTTTGATGATTTGTTTCACCAGCTACAGGGCGCGGCAGTGTTCTCTAAGATAGATTTAAGGTCCGGTTATCACCAGTTGAGGATTAGGGCTGAGGACATCCCAAAGACTGCATTTAGGACTCGATACGGCCATTACGAGTTCCTAGTCATGTCTTTTAGGTTGACTAATTCCCCAACAATATTTATGGAGTTGATGAACCGTGTGTTCAGTGCCTACTTAGATTCATTTGTGATTGTGTTCATCGATGACATTCTGATTTATTTGAGGAGTAGAGAGGAGCATGGGCAATTTCTTAGAGTTGTAATTCATACCTTGCGATACCACCAGTTGTATGCCAACTTCACTAAGTATGAGTTTCGGCTTGAGTCTGTGGCATTCTTAGGGCACGTAGTGTCTAAGGATGGGATTATGGTAGATCCGGTGAAGATTGCAGCAGTTCGTGATTGGGCTCGGCCTACTTCTCCTACCGAGGTTCACAATTTCATCGGGTTGGCAAGTTATTACAGATGATTTGTGGAGGGATTTTCTTTAATAGAAGCTTCATTGACTAGATTGACTCAGAAGAACGTTCCCTTCCAGTGGTCAGATGATTGTGAGGCGAGCTTCCTGAAGCTCAAAGCCTTGTTGACTTTGCTCTGATTCTTACTCTTCCGGTCGAGGGTCAGGGTTTCATCATGCATTGTGATATGTAAGGTATCGATTTAGGTTGTGTGTTGATGCACTAGTGTTGGGTTATTTCTTATGCTTCTAGACAGTTGAAGGTTCACGAGAGGAACTACCCTACACATGACTTAGAGTTAGCAGCGTTAGTCTTCGCATTGAAGATGTGGAGGCATTATCTTTATGGTGTGCATTGTAAGATCTTTACTGACCATCATAGTCTTCAGTACATTTTCAGCCAAAAGGATCTAAATTTGAGGCAGCGTAGGTGGTTGGAGCTACTGAAGGACTATGACATTTCTATTCTTTATCATCCGGGTAAGGCAAACATGGTGGCGTATGCCTTGAGTCGGAAGGCGGTGAGTATGGGTAACTTGGCTTTCTTAGCGACTGAGGAGTGACCTTTAGCTTGGGACATCCAGTCCTTGGCTAACAGGTTGGTTAGACTTGACATTTCTGAGCCGGGCCATATTCTTGCTTATGTTAAGGCTAGATCTTCCTTGTTGGAGCAGATTCAGGCATAGCAGTTTGATGATGCAAGGTTGAGGATCATTCGTGACAAGGTGTTGAGTGGTGTGGCTAGGAAGGAAACTTTAGATTCTGAGAGCATTCTGAGGATCGAGGGTCGCATCTGTGTTCCTAGAGTTGGTGTCTTGGTCAGATTGATATTAAATGAGGCTCACTGTTCTAGATATTCCATTCATCCTGGGGAAGCTAAGATGTATCGTGACTTGAGGCCGCACTAATGGTGGTGTGGGATGAAGAGGGATATTTCAGCTTTCGTATCTAGGTGCTTGAACTGTCAGCAGGTGAAGTTTCAGCACCAGAGGCCTGATGGTTTATCTTAGAGGCTACCCATTCCAGAGTGGAAATAGGAGCGAATTGCCATGGACTCTTAGTCGGTTTGCCACACACTTTGTGGAGATTTGATGTTATTTGGGTTATTGTGGATAGGTTGACGAAGTCTGCTCACTTTCTACCGATTTAGACTTCCTACAGTTCTGAGAGGTTAGCCCAGATCTATATTCAGGAGATTGTCCGTTTGCATAGTGTGCCAGTTTCTATCATTTCCGACCGAGGTACTTAATTCACTTCGCACTTCTAGCGGTCTATTCAGAGAGAGTTGGGTACTAGAGTTGAGCTTAGCACCACTTTTCACCCACATAAAGATGGTCAGTCAGAGCGTACTATTCAGGTTCTGGAGGATATATTGCGAGCCTGCGTTATTGATTTTGGGGGTTAGTGGGACCAGTGTTTAGCCTTGGCAGAGTTTGCATATAATAACAGTTACCATTCCAGCATTCAGATGGGTCCATTCGAGACTTTGTATAGTAGGCAGTGCAGATCTCTGGTGGGTTGGTTTGATGCCTTCGAGGTTAGGCCATGGGGTACCAACTTGCTTCGTGATTCTATGGATAGAGTTCAGGTTATTCAGGAGAAACTTTGCACTGCCCAGAGTAGGCAGAAGAGTTATGCTGACCGGAGAGTTTGAGATCTAAAGTTTATCTGGGTGACACTGTGTTCCTTCGGGTATCACCCATAAATGGCATGATGAGGTTCGGGAGGAAGGGTAAGCTCAGGCCGAGGTTCATTGGGCCATTTAAGATCCTTCATCATATTGGAAAGGTTGCTTATGAGTTAGCCTTGCCTCCTGATCTTTCTGGTGTGCATCCTGTATCTCATGTCTCTATGCTACAGCGGTATATTCCGGATGAGTCTCATGTGCTTCAGTTAGAGTCGGTTCAGTTGGATGAGTCCTTAGCCTTTGAGGAGGAGCCTGTTGCTATTTTTGACAGGCAGGTTAGGAAGTTGAGGTCCAAGGAGATTCCGTCAGTTAAGGTTCAGTGGCGGCATCGTCCTATCGAGGAGGCTACTTACCAGATCGAGACCGACATGCGGACCCGTTATCCTCATCTTTTTGAGTCTTCAGGTACTATCCTTTTTCTAACTTTCACTGACGAAAGTTCTTTTAGTAGTGGATGTTGTAATGACCCTCCAGGTCATTTTCCATTCTCAGTGCTTTTCTGCATTTCGTGCTTTCCCTCGGTGGCTACAGGTCATTTATGACTTACTAGGACTGACGGTTTGGTGCCTGAGCCGTTCGTTAGGTCATTATGACCATTTCCCTATGTTATAACTTGAACTTAGAAAATCTTTGACTTCAGTGAACTTTCTTGGTTAACATGCTCAGAATCGAATTCTGACAGTTCTGTTGGCTCTGGAATGGGAATTTTGGTCTAGTGGGACCATTGGTCTGGATCTGAGTGCTTTCAGTTGGATTTAGTGTTGCTTTCTGTGTTTTCAAGCCATTTTGGCTGGTAGGGTTGAAACAAACCCTCCGGCCACCCATACAACCGGAGTGTACACGGAACACACAACAAACAAGGGTGGAATTCGAGTGAAATATGTATGATGATGACAATGGTGAAACCGATAATAGTAACCCTGTATGCACCTCCCCCGGCATTTCGGTAGGAGGACCCATGGTGGGACGTACCCGCTATACACCATCCGACATCGTATACCCTCCTCCGACACGCTCGGCCCTTTAGACAGATCCTGGAACGGTAGGGCCCATGGAGGTCCTTGACCACATATAGTAACAAATGTGAAATCTCAGAGAATCAGAGCCTTAAAGTACGTGCCTAGAATTGAACCGGGTCTAAAACAGTAGTAATAATATCAAAAGACCCTCTCAAGGGGTGCCCGAAGTATACTCGAGTCTAAATCAGTGATAAAAGTCTCAATAACCCTCTCAAAGAGTGCCAGAGCATATCCGGGTATAAATCAATAAGAAATCAGGTCTAGTGTTCTGCCCAGCAGAGCCTAGTATCAGTAGGAAATCAAGTCTAGTGCTCTGCCCAGCAGAGCCTAGTATCAGTAGGAAATCAGGGCTAGTGCTCTGCCCAGCAGAGCCTGGTATCAGTAGGAAAACAGGTGTAGTGATCTTCCCAGCAGAGCCTGGTATCAGTAGGAAAACAGGTGTAGTGATCTGCCCAGTAGAGCCTAGTATCAGTAGGAAATCAAGTGTGAAATCATCCAAAATCCCATTTTTATCATCAAGTATACCAAAAATGGGGCCCCGGAGTCATGCAAGTTTAGGAAAAACCATCTATAGTGGCTCGCAGCCCAAATCGAAGTAAAACATGCAGGGAAAACCTTTTTCATGGATGATATGCTCACACACAAATATAAATTAGCCCAATGGCTCACAAACATTCCTACCAGCCTTGCACAGGCTCCACAGCTACTCAACAGACATAACCAGCCTAAAAGGATATCTATATGTTAGAGACTCGCAGACATTCCCAAATAACCCACCATCTATGTTCCAGAGTCAATACAAGGCCATACAGAATCACAAGGGTGATATACAATACTACACGAATACTACAATCAACGTATGAAGTAAACAGATAGAAAAGACGGGCAAGGTCTGGGGTACCAACCTAAAACAACCCACCCAAGGATGCTAATTAATGCAGTTATAGCCTATACATGCAAAGTCTAGGTAGGAAAAACCATAACCTACCTGTCGTCCGACGAATATATGTGGGGACGGTGTCATCCAGGCTTGAACTGCTCTGAGAAGCTCTAATTCGTGAAACCACTATCAACACAGTAATCAATACGTCAAAACAAGACTAACAATACCCATAAATCCATAAACATAACCGTGTCAAAATCCGGGTCACAAACTGGCACGTGAGTCCCGCAACCTGAAATCAGAAACGAGAAACACACACGTGTTCCTTACCATCCCGAGAGCACATGCTCAAAACTTTTGAGCGGAAATGGACAACAATTGGGGCTCAAAACAGCCCGCTCAAGCTAACAAATAAAAGAGGAATTTTCAAGAAATAAATCCGAAAATTGGGCAAGGAAGCTTACCACAATGCCAGAAATTACGCCAAGGGATATGTACTGAATGAATCCACGAAACATGCAACCTCACATACGAACAGATTCTACAACCAAAATTTGAGCTTGAGAAGATAACAACAATGGTGAGTTTAATCAATTGGAGAAGATAAGTTGGGGATGAAGAAGACTCACTAATTTAGTGACAGAGGATGCCCACGGAGCTATGATGAGATTACCCCAAGGATATTGTTGGCCAGAAGTGGGGTATTTCGTATTTGGGAGCTTTTATCAAGTGAGCAACGAGGTGAGAAGTGGGGAAATGAAGAAGAATATTTCATTTAAAACATTGCCAGCAGATTCCACAATTGCGGCATTTCCATCGCAATTGCGGAGGCACGGAGGAATAGTAACCTCCACAATTGCGGAGAATTGACCGTAAATGCGGTAGCCGAAAATGCACCCAAGAGACAAAAATGCAGAACTCGCACCATCGGCCAAACACCACAAATGCGGTGGTTCACCGCAAATGCAGTAGCCGCAAATGCTGTCAAATGTCCACAAAAGCAGACCGAACAGGTACAACAAAACTCTGCTAAGCTTAAAACATCGAATGGACCGTCGAAATTCATCCGGGGTCCCATAAACACAAACGAATAGAACTATTTGACTAGAAACGACATTCCGGATCCAATGGAATTGACAAAAATCCTATCGGATATTGATTTAATGAAAAAATAGGCCCCATGCCCAAAAACCAACCTTTAGCCAACTATTTCCAAAATGGAACCCAATGGCCGAAAGCAAGTTCGGAAGCCTCAGGACCCAAACCAATGGTCCCTCTAGCCTAAACTCGACATTCCAGAGCTAACAAGCTGACAGAATTTTCATCTGAGGCTGTCTTCTCCAAATGTTGACCAAAGTCAACCAAATAAGCCCAATTGGTCTGAAAACACAGAATGAGAGAGAAAAAAATCCACACTGCGGAGATAATAAAACTATCGGAATTTGATTCTGAGCACGTTCACCAAGGATGTTGACTGAAGTCAATGATTTCCAAAGTTAAAAAGCTCTAAAACCAGGAATGGACAAAAATACCAAACAAATGGCCCGGGCACCAAACTAACGGTCCCAGCAAGCCATAAATAACTTGGGGCCGCTACAGGCAAGCTCTAATGGTACAAGGAAGGCAAACACACGTAAATAACTGGAAGGGTCATTACATCATCCACTACTAAAAAGACTTTCATCCCCGAAAGTCAGGAAAGAAGGAAAGACTAGAGATTAAAAGAACAGCAGATACAAAGCCTGCACTACTCTCTTGGACACCCCGGGTATCCTCCTCGATCGGATGGCACCTAACAGAACCAACGAATGAAACCAAGCCTAAAACTCATTACTAGGCAAGCTAGATTCCAAACTCAAACTTCAAATACAAAGGGTTTGCCAACCCAAACTGAACCTCGAGAATCTCAACCAGTAAACACCGACATAATACTAAAACCAGAGAAACAAGACGACCAACACACAGAACTCGAATCATCGAACCCACAACCAAACTTACCAGAAAGCCATCAACCCAAAAATTCTAACTGACGAACCCGATGATCTGCAACGCTCTTCTATTCTAAACAGAATCCTTTCGCACCATAACATGAAGTTGCATATAAGTCAAATACTCAACCACCCTCGAAGCATCAAATGACACACCGGAGATCCACAATTCCCACTTATACTTCATTATGAATGAAGCCACCATTTATACTCAATCTTCTTCCAAGCCAAGTTATAGCCTACTAGCCTTTGCCATCCAAGATAACAACCCATAGCATATCACCGAAGACTGGACTTACCTGGCCCGACTTGCCATTAACCAATGAACAAACACTTTTGCTAACATCAAACTCGATAACAGAACCCAACTGAACAACCCATCTGAACCCAACTGAAGTTTGCACACCAAGGTAAGGAAAGCCACGTATGAACACCCTGTGTTGATGGAGAAACTTCATAACTGTAGAATAAACCCAACTTCGCTTCACCACGTCAAGTTTGAATCAATTGGAAGTGAATGAACCAGGGCAACCTGCCCAAACTCTGAGAAACACTGTTGCTACTCTGAATACTCGAACACCATTCGGTTTTGAAATCACCTTACAACTCTCACCTCAGGGAGAAGTCCACCATGCCATGAATATCAAGTCAAAACACCCCAAAGGCAAAGGAGAATGTGCTGGGGTTCAAAGTCTCCATCTAGATATATAAATCTTTGCATGTACCTTCAACTCACCTCTTTGGCTCAAATCAACCACTCAACTGCATCTGCACATAACCAACCATTTTGAAGCATGTATCATACCAAAATTCTACTCTATACTGGCCGAGTCCAACCAACACTTGAACCTCATATAAAAGACCACCCTTGAAGACCCAACTAAACAAGCATTTAAAAATCTCGGTAATAAAGACGATGATTAATCTCAAAGTACCATTAGAACTTCAAATAGCCTCGCTAACCTTAACCTGCACGACCTGATCGCATATAGCATACACCACTGCTGAATCCCAAACTCACACCACTGAGTCTGTCCAACCATGATAGAAGGAACCTCGTGCTATCTAGAACATCGCCAAAATCTGGAATGTCTAGCCTAACTCAAAGGTTAGTCAAGGACTAGGTGTCCAAGGCCAACTGTCACTCCACAACTGAAATGGGGAAACTAAGTTGCCCAAACTCCATGCCTTCAAACCCAAGAAGCTACAACTGAAGAGAACCAACCACGAACTATCCAGAGTAGTTTGCTAGTCTACGATACTGAAACCTAACTTTAAAATTACCAACCAAAGACTTTGTCAAACCCATATACTGTCGATAAACCTTTAGGAACTGAATCCAACTAGGATATGATCACACAATTTGCTAAATCCATAGATGCTACAGAAACTTGAACCAATGAAGGAAAAGTCACTGCAATCTGTAGTCGGTCAAACCAAGTCACCAACCCATAACCCAAAGCAATCTCTCAATCAACTACTAAAACACACCAACATGAACAAAAAGTCATCTCCCTCCTTTTTCAGCTAAACCAAACCCTTCCTTAGCGTAAATTAAACCTTACAAATCCCTTCTTAAATAAGAATCTAGAGCCATTTCCCTAGCTCCCATACTTACATTGTCAAAAATCAACAAGGCAAGATAAAATGGGCCGGATGGCCGACTCACCCAATATGCTATGAATACAACTCAGCCACGAGGCTACTGTCAACACTCAGTTGAAAATGCTAAAGCCAAACCCAATCACAATACTAATATAAAAGCTCAACCAGAGGGATACGATCGAAAATCACTCCAACTGGAGCTGGGGAGACAATAAAACAACCCAACCGAACAAGAAACTGAGGGAGACCATAGGAACAACCCACATACCTTCCAACCTCCTAACCAACCAAGCAAAGAAGATTGATTCTAATCACCCGAAAAACCAAACCAATCTATGGACGCTAGCATAACTGACACCTCTCAACTTAAGTCAAAGCTCAAACTCTGGCATAGCCACTGGTAACACCAAACCAAAACAAGAACCTCTAGCCACGCTAGATAACAACCTAGTCAATAAACCATCTAGGACCGCTCAAAAGGAAAGACTCAGCACAAGCCTAGATCCACAACTAAATAGAAAACAAACCCAACCAGAAAAGAGACTAACCAGAACTACCCACGAGCTACAACTCTGGGTAAAACACCCCACAAGGATAACTCACTCCATCCACTACTAAGGAATAATCTACCAAGAAAGAAACACATAGATACTACAATTCAGGTAGTCAATCACCTAAGCAAGTAACAGGTAGGCATATAAACAAATAACTGATGAAGGGAAGGAATCACAGCGCGAATAGTACTATCACGAGTCGGAGGTAACAGGAGCCTAACCTGGAACAACAATATCAGGAACCTCTACCTCTGGCCCACTAGGAAGGGCAGCAGACTGACGGGATCTAACTCTGGACTGAGTAGCCAAAGCTGAAAGCTCTGCCATCCCTCGCCGGGAACAAGCTCTATAAAGGTGACCAACTTTCCCACAATCATAACAACCAGGCTGACCATGATACAGAATTGTGGGGCAATTCCTAGCAAAGTGCCCACGCTACTTGATAAATGCTCAAATCGTGCTCTACAATTAAGGAGGTCATGGCGATCGCGTAGTCAAAACAAAATTACAAAATTTATAACCCAATGAATGTTGGGGTCGAACCCAAGGGACCTGATTTAGCTCGTTACAGATTGTGCAAAGTGATCTCAAAATGAGAGTAGTTGTTTAACAAAACCAAAGCAATAAAATGGGGGAATTAGGAAAGTTTTCACTACTAACTTAATTCAAATAAAAGATGTAAAATCGAGATGGGTGTACCAAATAGGACTAGATGATTAGGGGTGCATTTTCGATGGGGAATTTGCTATAGGATAGGTTGATCACTACTTCACTTGAATTCTCACCTAGTGACATGGGTAGTGTTGGTCATAAGTGTGGAATGCTATCTCTCGATCAATATCCACATATCCGATGATTTTGGTTAGAACATCATTCAGTGTGCTAAATAACCAGCCAACTTTTGCTTGGGGTGGTCGTCCTATTTCTAGCTCGGACCCTTAAATGGGAGATTTCGCGATTGGAGCTATGTCTAGCCCAATCTAAGTGGATTCCCAAGTACCCACTAGCAATTTCACATCAACAATTACAAAATTCTCTCTCGAGCAACTAAGTAGTCAAGTAAGGTAAGTTCATGTTTGCAACCACAAATTATTAGATTAAAACATGGTGAAATCACTAGACCCTCGTTAGATAAGCAATTATAAGAGTGATTTAGCAACATCCACACCCATTAGCTACATACCCATCATCAATACACCCCTAAACAAGAGAAATTAGCCACTCATAGAAGGGGGAGAATATATACCATCTGGGTAAATCAAATTCCCATCCATTGTAGTTGATTCTCAAGTTCTAGAGTCAAATTAGCACACAATTTGTTAACCAAAAGATTGGATTGAAAACCCTCTCTCAATGGAGATGGAGAAAAGTGTTTACAAGCCAAATATATCTCAAAGTTCTCTACTGAAAATCTCTACTCTGAATTGTATATACAAAACAAGCCTAAAATTGCCTTTTAAATGTTCCAAAAATCATCACATAAATTTATGACAAAATTGCCCTTCGGGTGGTGTGCGACGTGACGTGAGGTTCACACGTCGTAGTGTGCACGTCGTACACTGGCTTTAGGTTGACCAGTGACTTCAGTCGCTTAGGTAGGCCTTGTGTGGAGGGTGATGCATTTCGCACCACTAGATGTGCGCATCGCATGGCGACCACATGTTGTAGCAGAAACTTCAGTCATCTTTGCAGCTTTATGTGGAGGAGGTGTGAACCGCACCTCGGCTTGTGCGTGTCACACAACTACTACATCTCTCGGCAGATTCTCCAGCTTTCCTCAACTCTTACACTTTGCTCCTTTTTGGCTCTTTTTGGGTTCATATCCTTGTTTCTCCTCTTCTATCCAAAGTACCTGCATAGACATCAATAAGGGCCATAAGAATCTCTAAATAAATTCAAAACATAGCAATAATTCATGGATATATGCTCAATAAGTTGGTAGAGTACCGACTTATCAAACTCCCAAACTTGAACTATTGCTTGTCCTCAAGCAAGATACTCACATGGCAAGGAATGAATTATGCTAAGGCTCAATTGAGGCACAAAATCTATTCTACACAAAAAAATTAAGAAAAATGAACAAACAAAAGACTCAAACAAAAGACTCAACTACTATGCTTATCTCAATTTGGACCCCCACATGCTCAAGACAATTTCTCATTTCAAAACTTTTTTCAAAAAGGACATCATATCTCTTTTAAAACTCAAGGGAATTTTCCATTCAAAACAAGACATTTTAGCATCTCAAGTCATTGGCATGGACTATCAAGGTTTGCCTCAAATTTTGTCACACAACTTGTCTCATTTATTCCTCTCAATTGAAATAGAGACTCTATGCTTCAATTCGAGTGCATGATGCCACTCACCACAAGAGAGAATCCCACTCACAATCATTCAATTCACAAAACACGGGATTATAAGAGAAACAAGAGGACTCTCACTCTCTCAAGGAAGTTCAAGTGCATACGCGTTGAACCATAGGCTTTCCCTTCATGTAAATCGCCACTAATGTAGAGTAGCCAAGCTCGGAATCACCAAGGACTTGCGGGTTATAATATTGGCTAGGGATAAGGTAAGGATATCATTTGGTTCAAGTGACTACACCTCCCTAATGCTCTTTGTTTTGTCATTTCAAATGCCTCTCACATTTTTCAATTTCAAACTTCCCCTTGTTTCTCCCTCACACAACCCAAGATTTCTCCTTTTAACCTCATGATTATTCACACCTTATATCACATTTACTTGGTAGCACCTATTTTTGCTTTTCAATTTGCTCATTTGGATTGATCTTTTGGAGCAATTTTCAATTCTCTATTCAAGGTGCTACTTTGCACTTGAAGTGTATTCCTTTTCTTCTCCTCATTTGATCACATTCACCTCCCAAACTTAGGCATTTGCCTATGTTATCTTTTGTCCCCCCCAAATTTAGGCTTTTAGCCTACATTTCATTTTCAAGCAATTAGGGAGGACGGGTGCCAAGCTAGAGGTTCCAAAAAGGTCAAGGTGTTACAAAGGTGTCAAATAATGGTCACAAGCTCAAAGGGGTTCACTAGGATTTGATGTCATTGGGAGGTCATTTGAGTGAAGTGGCTATCAAAAAAGGCCTAAGGTCATTTTCCAAGCTTGGTTACACCTAGAATTTTGCTTTAAATCACATTCGAGGCAAGTTCTAGATGACACTTATGCACAAGAATCAAGGTAAAGCCTCACCGCACAAGGCATCATGCCATAAGACTTTATCCATTAGTCCCACAATTAATTGGGGCAAATGACTTTTGACAAGCTATTCTGAGTTCATTACACACTCGTTTGTGAGTCAATCAAGCCAAAGCGAGACTGTGCAAGTCATGACAAGCGAACGCTTTTCCTCAAAAATTCATTTCCCTTCCTCTTTTCCTTTTTTCAAAAATAATTTACAAAGAAATTTTTTTGGTGGGCCCATTTCGAGAAAAGCATTTACAGACTCAATTCTAAACTAAACTTGGCATTTTCCCTTAAGAACATCGCCTCTCAATCTATCATAGGGAAACACCAACCCCGGTTCGACACACAAAAACAAAAGAAAAAGAAAATAATCAAAACTATTGCTCCTTGGGAAAGAACCGTGGTATTAAGAAAACCCTCGAAGTTTATTTCTACACTACTATTAACAAGGAGATAAAAGCACCTCCCCCCAATCAAAACTGAATATTTTCCCTAATGAGGCACGAAAGAAGAGATGGTAAACTCCCTGAACTAAAGTGCAAAATGTACTGCAGGTGATGCGGCCGCACTTTCATCACATCGGTTAAGGTTGGTAAGCTTGTTTGCTGCTTGTGCGACCAATGTGTGACATGCACCCAAGATCGTGTGGTCCGCACTGAAAATGCATGATGGGCAAAATTCTGCGGGAAACTGCCAGTGTTTTGGAATGCAGTGCGAAATGAGTGTGCGATGCACACTTTAAGTCATGCGATCGCACACCAATCGCACATGAACTGACCTAACTGCAAGGTATTCTGTTAATCTCATGTGTTCTGATATGCGACGCACATCCTACATGGTGCAATCGAACAGAGCCTCGCATCATTTGACCATTGCTTCCATTCCAACTACAACACTAACAAAAATAACATACAAGATAAAAGCAGAAAATAAGGAAAAAATACGTAAGGAAAAAGAGCTTGGTTTCCTCCCAAGAAGCACTTGGTTTAACATCACGGCTGATGAAGGTACCTCCAAATCAAGGTTCATCCAAGAAAATTTCTTCTACACATGCAACTTCCCTCGTGATTCACAAATATTTCTTCACTCATTACCCATTGGCCTTGAAAGCCTGGCATCCTCATTCTCCAATTTCAAGAGCTCTATTGGCGAAAACTTGAAGTACTTTGAAAGGGCCCAACCATTTGGATCTTAGTTTGCCCAGAAAGGGTCGAAGCCTCGAATTGAAAAAGAGTACCCAATCTCCCGGGTGAAACTCTCATCTTAAAATTTGTTGATCATGATAGTGTTTCATCCAGGCCTTGTAGATAAGGCACTTTCATACGCCCGCATTCGAAACTCATCCATTTCATTTATATCTTCAACCCTAGCACGAGCGGCTCTCTCCCAATCTAGGTTCAGCTTCTTCAAGGCCCACATAGCCTTGTGTTCCAATTCGACCTGGAGATGACAAGCTTTGCCAAAAACTAGTTGACAGGGGGACATTCCAATCGGGGTTTAATATGCTGTCATGTATGCCCATAGTGCATCATCTAGCTTGCATGACCAATTCGTTTGGTGAACATTCACCTACTTTGAAAGGATGGATTTAATCTCTTGGTTGGACACCTCAACTTGTCCGCTTGTTTGTGGATGATAAGGAGTGGCCACTTTGTGTTTAACACCATATTTTTCAAGTAGTGCGCTGAACAATTTGTTGCAAAAGTTTGATCCACCATCGCTAATAATGGCACGAGGTGTGCCAAATCTAGGAAAGATGTGTTTCATAAGAAAAATAGTCACACTTCTCCCCTCATTATTTGGTAACGCCACCGCTTTGAACCATTTTAACACATAGTCTACAACACCTAAGATGTAGGTATTCCCATGTGAGCTCGTGAAAGGTCCCATAAAATTGATACCCCATCCATTAAATAATTCTACCTCCAGAATGGGGGTTATTGGTAATTCATGACGGCGAGATATGCCTCTTTTGTGCTGACACTTGTCACACTCTTTCAACATATCATGAGCATCGTGGAATAACGTAGGCCAATAGAACCCGCTTTGCAATACCTTAGAAGTCGTGCGCATGCACCATGGTGTCCTCCAAAATGGGATGAATGACATGCTCTAAGAATAGGTAACATTTCAATTTCAGGAACATATCTCCTTATCATCCCATCGGCGCAAATCTAGAACAAGTAGGGCTCGTCCCAATAGTATTTTTGCACCTTATGGAGAAATTTATTTTTTTGATTAGAGTTCAATCCCTCCGGGGAGTAGATCACTTGCTAAGTAATTAGAAAAATCAGCAAACCAAGGTATCAAGTCATGAGATGCAACCAAAATTCGCTCATCCGGGAATGAGTCATTAATTTCAAGTTCTCCCACCTGTCTTACTTCTTCTTCCAAACGGGATAGGTGGTCAGCCACCTGATTCTCACACCCTCTTCGATCTTTCACTTCAAAATCAAACTCCTGAAGAAGTAGCACCCACCAGATTAATTTTTGTTTGGCATACTTTTTAGCTATAAAATATCTTATAGCAGTGTGATCAGTGTGCACCACCACCTTAGTGCCCAAGAGATATGCTCGAAATTTCTCAAAAGCAAACACCACAGCAACAATTCTTGTTCTGTAATCGTGTAATTTGTTTGTGCGGCATTCAAAGTTTTGCTTGCATAGTATATTGGGTGAAAAATCTTCTCTATTCACTGACCAAGCACTGCCCCTAAGGCTACGCCACTGGAATTACACATAAGCTCAAAAGGATTTGACCAATCTGGGGCAATGATAACCGAAGTGGATGTGAGTTTTTCTTTCAAGGTGAGGAAAGCCATCATGCATTTATCATCAAAGTTGAATGTTGCCTCCTTTTCTAACAGCTTACACAAAAGATGAGACACCTTTGAGAAGTCCTTGATGAGTCACCAATAAAATCCAGTGCGCCCCAGGAAACTCCAGATGCCCTTCACGGTTCTTGGAGGGGGTAGCTTTGATATAACCTCAATCTTTGCTTGATCAACCTCCAGCCCTTTTTCGGAGATTTTGTGTCCCAAAACTATCCCTTCTTTAACAATGAAGTGACACTTTTCCCAATTCAATACCAAATTTGTTTCCTCACACCTTTTAAGTACCTCCTCTAGGTGCTCTAAAAAATCATTAAACTCATCCCCCACCACCGAGAAGTCATCTATGAAAATCTCCATTGTGTCCTCCACCATGTCTAAGAATATCGACATTATACACCTTTGGAAGGTAGTCGGGGCGTTACAAAGTCCAAAGGGTATTCTTTTGAAGGCGAAGGTGCCATACGGGCATATGAAAGTGGTCTTTTCCTGGTCCTCAGGGGCAATTGAAATTTAATTGTACCCGGAATAGCCATCTAGAAAACAATAGAAGCCACGGCCCACCAACCGATATAATATTTGATCCATGAACGGAAAAGGGAAATGGTCCTTTTCCATCCATGAATTCAACTTTCTGTAGTCCATTCACACTCTCCAACCGCTCATGGGTCGAAGGACGATCATCTCATCTTTCTCATTTGGCACCATTGTAATTCCTCTCTTTTTTGGAACACATTGCACCGGGCTAACCCACTTACTGTCCGAGATGGGAAAGACTACTCCCGCATCCAACCACTTGATGATTTCTTTCTTCACCACTTCTTGCATAGGTGGGTTTAGTCTTCGTTGGTGCTCAATTGAAGGGATACTTTCTTCTTGGAGGTTTATTTTATGAGTGCATATTCCCAGAGGTATGCCTTTTATATCCGTAATGGTCCACCCTATAGCTCCGATATATTTATTCAACACTCAAAGCAAGGCTTACACTTGCGTATTGCTTAACTTATTGGAAATAATGATCGTAAAGGTCTCGTTAGACCCAAGTATGCATAGCTCAAATGGGAGGGCAATGGTTTAATCTTCAAGCTAGGGGGTTCAATGATGGACGGTTTTCATGGTGGGGTTTCCCTGTTCTTCAGATCGAGATCAAGTTTCTTTGGGGTATAAGAGTAGGATCCCATGCCCACCAATGCACAACAAACTTCATCAAATTCCTTAATACCCTCACCATCATGATTCAATAGCACTGCTTCTAAAGCTTCATTAATGAATCCCTCTCTCATGTACAAATTGACACTCTCCCTGATTTTTTCAATTGTGAATGTCGTTTGGATATCACTAGGTTTTCTCATAGATCTACTCACATAGAATGTGACTTCCTCATCATTCAATGCAAACTTCAATTCTCCCGAGTTCATTTTACTCAAGGTGTGCCCTGTTTTTAGAAGAGGATGCCCCAAGATGATGGGTATCTCGAAACTCCCCTTACAATCAATTATCATGAAATCTGTTGGATACACCACTCGCTCCACCTTAATCAAAATGTCGCAACTGATTCTCGCTGGTTGCGGTATTGATTGGTTTGTCATGCCAAGCTTCAAGTATGTGTTAGTGGGCTTCCCCAACTCCATTCGCTTGAAAGTGGCTAATGACATCAAGTTGACACTTAAGTTTTTGTCGCACACTATTCTAGCAGACTTGTGGACTCCTTTCGAATCACATACCGTGTGTAGGCCCGGCATTAATGCTTCATTAGAGAAATTTCCCACAATAGTAGCACTACTAAAGGGGGATGGTTTGACTACCCCTATCTCTTCTAAATTGCATGTGGTGCATAACTCTTTCACGAATTTAGCACATTCGAGCATTTTTTCAAAGTTGGATCTTGCAGGCGCGTTTATGGTGATTCTCTTCAATGAAGACTCAAAATCATTTGTTTTCTCCTCCACATTTTCATGCATGAATCGTTGAGGGAATGAGGGTGGACAAGTGGGGAGTGGTTTAAGAATTTTTGTCTCCTTGCTCTCATTTTGACAAATCTTGGGCATGCCATACCTTTGAGTTTGCCTTTTCTGAGGTATGCTTATCGTTGGCATCTTATCGTCCTCATTCTCAGCTTGCCTAGATTGGAGTTGTGAATTCAGCCAATGCATTCTATCTTCAAGACGTTCAATGGCCACAGAATGCACTTGAACAGTTTGGGCAAGACCCCCAAGCTTATGACTCAATTCCTCGACGATTCCATGGGTTGCCCCAACTTTCTCTAGTACTTCCATAACCATATTCTCCATTTTAGAGTCTTCATGTTTCCCGCTCCGACCTTGATTCCCATGATCGTGCCCACTCGAGCTTTGAGGGCTATCATGGAATCCCACCTCGTGGTCTACAATAAAGGCCTCATCACTACCTTCACTCGAACTCACTAAAAATATAATTAATTTTCTCTTAATTTTTTAAAACAAACTGGTAAAAGAGAAAAAGAACATTTTTGATATACTAAATAAGTAAATGACTCATCTTTAAATCCTAGATATCAACAATCTTTGTGATCTCAAATATTTGGTAGAGACTTTATTATTAGTGATTAAGCATGTAGTAGTATTTGGTTAAAAAGTTTGAAACGCATAGCTATAACTTATAGTAAGTATTTAACTCAATTTGGTAATATTGAAAAAAAATGAGGATTAAATCTCTTCATCTTTTTCTTGCTTAGAATAAACCCAAGTGAATGTCCATGATAATAATAATAATAATAGTTATTTAAATATAGTAAAAAAAATATACATATTATTAATTTAGAAGCTCGAGAAAATAAAAAGGGTGAAAGGGGAGTCAAAATTGGGTGTCAACATAAGTCACAGCGATATCTGAAACCGGATAGTGTGCAAGATTGCCCAAAACATGACAAACTAAGAGTTATCTGTAAGATGCAGTAATATCTAAAACCGGATAGTGTGCAAGATAACCTGAAGATTGATGGCTCAAGGGTAATACGTAATTCACAATAATATCCGAAATTGGGTAAAAGTGCAAAACTACAAAAAATTGATAGTCCAAGGGTTATCTATAAGCTACGACATATCCACGTTGACATTGTGCATGACTACCCAAAGACTAGCAATTCAAGGGAAATCTATAAGTCGCGATATATCCAAGATCGGATAAAAGTGTGGGATTACCCTAAAACTGGCAATTCGAAGGACATCTGTAAGCCGCCTCTATCCAAAGTCGGATGATGTGCAAGATTACTCGAAGTTGACAAGTCAAAGGCATCTGTAAGCCGCCTCTATCTAAAGTCGGATGATGTGCTAGATTACCCAAAGCCTGACAATGTAGGGAAAATCTGTTAGTCGTATCGATACGGATGATGCGCAAGATTCACCCCAAAGGCATATGCAAAAGAGCGCTACCAATAGCCAAGAAGGCCATCACATTCAAAAGAATGCCGCAAATGGTCAAGAGGACCGTCACCGTCACAACGACTACGGAAGTCATCATATTAAAAGATAACCACATTCAACCGCCATAGAGTTGGATAATCTAACACTTTTAAGTCGCAACAACGAGAATGCGTAAAGTGTTCAAGTCTCAACAACGGGAATGCGCAAATCTAACACTTTTAAGCCGCAACAACGGGAATGCGTAAAGTGTTCAAGTCGCAACAATGAAAATGCGCAAATCTAACACTTCTAAGCCGCAACAACGGAAATGCGTAAAGTGTTCAAGTCGCAACAAAGAGAATGTGCAAATTTAACACTTTTAAGCTGCAACAACGGGAATGCGTAAAGTGTTCAAGTCGCAACAATGGGAATGCACAAATTTAATGCTTTTAGGCCGCAACAAAGGGAATGCGCAAAGTGTTCAAATCGCAACAACGAGAATGCGCAAATCTAGCACTTTTAAGTCGCAACAACGGGAATGCGTAATGTGTTCAAGTCACAACAACGGGAATGTGCAAATCTAACACTTTTAAGCCGCAACAACGGGAATGCGCAAAGTGTTCAAGTCGCAACAATGAGAATGCGCAAATCTAACACTTTTAAGCCGCAACAACGGGAATGCGCAAAGTGTTTAAGTTGCAACAACGGGAATGTGAAATTTAACACTTTTAAGCCGCAACAACGGGAATGCGCAAAGTGTTCAAGTCGCAACAATGGGAATACGCAAATCTAACGCTTTTTAAGCCGCAACAACGGGAATGCGCAAAGTTTTTAAGTCGCAATAATGGAAATGCGCACCATACAATCTTATCCGACAACCAAGAAGTCTATCTCATGTTTAATCATCAGAGAAATTGTTATTTCCTAAAACAAAGACAAACAGGAACAATGTCCGATTCAGAAACAACGGACGCAGAACAAATGAGGTACAAGGCTATCTCTCCTTATTGAGCTATTTTACTACTAACAATCTTTTCGAAATATTGCCGAGAACATCCAAGAGGATGAAAATCTCAAACCAGAACAACAGGTACAAAATACGTCAAAAAGGCGTCACCACACTGGATTGGAATATAATTCAAGGATGAGGTATGGCAAATAAACTATATCTCCAAATGAAATTACTTTACCACTAACCATTTTCTTTTGAGATGTTGACGAGAGCATCCAAGAAGGATGAAATTCTCAAAACAAAATCACAGGTGCGGACTACACCAAAAACAATGCATCACAACGTGAAACTTTTTTTAAGCAGCAAACTGGGACATAGTCTGGAAAAGAATGTCAAACTTTCTGGACGCGAGTTGAGAATCGACTTCCGCTTTAATCAAACCATACCCCTATCAGAAGGCATGTGGGTATTTCCTAACGTTGGGGTCTTAGTTTTGCATTCAGGGTATTTTCTGAGTTCACGTTGGCAGCAATATTCCCTCTTTCCAATCCGAGTGATAATACACCTCGAGCTTTGGAAATTATGTCCATGTAGCTTTTATCTATAGATGTGAGGGCCCCACATCTGTAATTGAGATAATTACAAGCCTCTTTTCCATAACTCAATTACTTGTCACTCATCCCGAGCCAAAAGTTGTCTTAACATAAAGATTACCTTTTCCACCGATTGAGTCGAACTACAAGCAACCTGATTCCCAAGTCCTGGGATATGTAGGCGGGCTCTATGTTGAAACTCGGTTGATTCCAAACTTCCTCCAATCCTTTTACTCCCCACCTTTCCGGCCTTTTCTTAATTCAAGGTCGGGATGACTGTTAAATTTCTTTGAAAGTCGTGCGTAAAATCAAGCGTCTTGAACTACAAGTGGCCTGAATTCTCAGGTAACCTGAGATATGTAGGAAACTCGATACCGGAGTGCGGCCATAATTTCGTGAAATTCGTGCTAAAATCAACCGCTTCCAAGAGATGAACTAGTGGTCGGATAAAATTGGGATCGTCAATTCCCTTTACCCAGGGTTCATTACACTCACTCTACCCAAAGGGAGGGGCAGTTGTTGACACCCAATTTTTACCCTCCACTATTTGATTAATTATCGAGCTTTTAGATTTTAAATAATTAATTTGTAATTAAAAGAATATTCAAAATTAATTCCGGAGAATCTTCAATAATCTTCACGAATAAATATGTGTCTACGTATATTCATAATATATATAGATGTATATCATTTTGTGAATTCTAATAGATATTCAATGGATTTTTCCCAAAAAAAAAGTTATTTCAAATATTTAAAAACTGCCAATTTTGATCAAAATAATTCAAACGGGAATTAAAATTGTGAAGGATTGGTATTTTCATAAACACATGTTTAAATACGATAGCAAATTAATTATTTAATTGTGTTAAAATAATAAAAGCTCGGTTAAATTAATCGTATTTAGTTTGCCCCTATTCCAATTACGACCTAATTTCTTTGAATTAATTCAATTGGGTCTATTTTGGCCACAATCTTAGTGATCTGGCTAAAAGTTAAACTATTTGGTTACCAATTCGACCAAAATCTGGCCACTTTGCAATCCTTAATCCACTACTCAATAGCCCTCAGATTTTGTTTCAGCTGGTTTTGGGCTTCAGTCCGCCCAACAATTGGCCTGACGGCCCACTCCCTTTCTCCACTCCAACCTGCCTGACCCGGCCCAAAGCTCCAACACCTTATACCCTTTTCCCTTACCTTTGTTAACACAGACAACCAAACGACCCCTTCACCCCTTTCTCTCTCTTCGCCGTTTCTCACAACAAACAGACGACAACACCACCACCAGTACCTCCTCCGTCAACCCAGTACAACAACGTCAAACCCAGCTACGAAACGACCCCCAAATCTCCTCCAAACGACTCTAAATCCTCCCAAAAGTGAAAAATCATGCTGTTCTCTTTTGATTCTTGAGTATTCGAAGTCTGCTTCTCTCCTGCTGTTTGAAAACCAAGAGCGTCAAGCTCTCAGATCGTCGGAAAAATCGTCGAAGAAATCAACCCGTTGGTCCCAGTTGCTGTCCTGAAAAAGGTAAACCCCCTTTCCCTTTACTTCACTTCTTTTGTTCTTATTGTAACTAGTTGACTGATATGCCGATAATCAAATCTTGTTATCAGTAGACTAGCTGTTGTGATTCTGTGGTGTTAAATGTTGTTATTTTATTTGATTGAGTACTGTTCTGGGATTGTCTGATTGAATAGAATGATGAGTTGAAATGTGGGGATGATTGAGCTCGGGAGAAGCTTTGAACCCGCAGGTTTGGCTTCTCCCAGGTGCTCTCAAACCTGTGGTTCCTCATGCTTTTCCACATGTTGTTGATGGTTCTAAGAATGTGTAGTTCGAGTTCAGTCTATTTTCGTATATCGTGGAGAGAATTTGAGTGGTAGTTGGCCTCCCTGTGTGTCGTGATGGCTACTAGGTAAGAAAAGAGGCATGTCCTGTGTTTAAATCCATTTGGTTTGCTAAGATTTATAACATGTCGTATGCTCAATTCTACCAATCTTGGTTGCTTGACTTTGAAATCCAGTAGTAGCTATAGTAGCTCTGTGAAGAACTGAATTGTTGCCTTCTTCCTTTACTAGTAATCTCTTTACTTTCTTTCCCTTGAAAAATTAAGTTAGTTTTCATTTGGTTCTGTTTTCAGCATATGATTGTGTGTATTATGAATTGTTTTAGTAGCATTAATACAATGCAATAGAGTTTCTGATCCTTGAACTCGCCTCTCGTGTCTTAATGTGATAATTTGGGTCGAAAATCAGATTATGTGTGAAGGTGTTGATTCTTTTCCTGATGTGTACCAAAGGAGTGTTTTCTTGTTAACTAAACTATAGTCATGATCAAGACAAATTTGTTTGCTTAAAGTCCTATGATGTTCCCTATCTTGCCTTTCTTTAAACTAGATAGCCATTTCCTTTTTTCTTGTCTATATTCATATTATGGTTGCAGTTTAAAGAGGATAGCTTCATCATTCATTTTAAGTTAGTTTTTCTTTCGTAAGTGCTCTGCATTGGATTTCACAAACATTTTGCTCAAACATCACTCATATACCATATTAATAAAAGATTTTTTATAAGATGAATTGTAATTGGTCCAAAAAATGAAATGGATACAGTACCTAAATGACCCTTCAATTAATCTGTTAGAACTACTTCTCTAATTCCTCTTTGGATTGTATGTGTGGAATCATCGATTCAGTTGGTGCTAAATAACTCTCAACATATGTTTAAATGTGGTCTTCACTATAGTTTAAGCAAGAAATCCTAACTGTTATTCTCTCTGTGCACTCACTTAATTCTCTGGGTATTTTATGTTCTGTTTAAAATAATGGCGTGGATTTCCCTTTGGGTTCAGTTCTAATTCATATCTTAAATATTCGAGCATCCTCTGTAAGCTAAGGTTGCCGAAAGAAGTTACTGGTTGTGCATAATGAACACCAGTTTCAATTAATTCAAATCGCGAGCATGTGATGTATTGAACTAGTTTAATGGTTAATTGATTCTTCCTGTTTCTTGATTATTTGCTGATTCTCATCCTTTATTTTATTTTCTTGGCATGAATCTGAGTCCCATTTGGACTCTCCTGCTGCTTGCATTTCATGTTGGGTCGAGCCCAACAACCTCAAGAGTCGAACCAAGCCTAAAACAGGGTAGATATACACTAATATACATCGGTATACAGTTGAGATGCAGCAGCGTATAAAGCCTTGGAGGCTAATACAAAGGTTCAAGAAGGAGAAAGTAGAAAGGGCAGCTGATATACAGGTTTTGGAGCTGAAAATGTGAAAGTATACAGCTGATATACAAAATGTATACTGCTGATATACAAGTTAGAAATGGACCAAGTCCATTGAATTCCCAGTCCAAAGACTGGACTGACTTGATAAAAGGGCCTGGAAGCCCAATCTCTTCACTCCCTCTTATCTTATTTGTATTTAATCTAGTTTGAATTATTTGTATGTAATTAATTTTAACTAACTCTTTTTTAATTAATAAATCCACTAAAGTATTTTCGCTTCTAGCTTTATCTTCGTTTTAGTTTCTCTTGCAATTTGTTCTATCCCAATCTTGTCACTTAATTTAAGTTCGGTTAAAATGAGAAAGGTTAGATTTTGTGTTAACTTGCCTAAAAAATGGATTTTTCAAATAAAAATGGCTATTTATTCATCCATGGCTGAACAAAGTTTTTTTCGGTTAAAAAATGGATTTTCCTTGATATAAAAGAACTTTCTTAAACTCGTACTTTTAAAACATCGTTTTTTCATGAAATTAGTTGAAATGATTCCTTAACCTTTTTTTTTCTTGTTTATTCAAGTTAATGTTTTCTTAACAATTATTATTTGTAGAGTAAATCACCCCCTACCCAAACCCTTTTCTTCAAAAAATTGCTTTCGCTAATTATTAATAAAATAAGTTCTTCTTGGTTCGAAAAGAGACTCTTAATCTGAATAACTTTTGCTTGAAACTATAGTTGTTTTTAAATAAATTTTCTTGAATTTGAATTTTCTTTAATTGAAATAATTTATTTTTGCCTTGGATGGATTAGTAGTATTTTATTTGAATCATTATTTTTATTTGTTTCAATTCTTTTCAAAATTAGTCAAGTTAGTCAAAATCGTTCTTTGGTCAACCATTTTAAACGGACGTTCTTAAGTGCCTTAAAACCCTTCTTAAGACGTTACTTGGACCCTTGTCCATTTTCTCTAATTTTAAAGATTTATTTCTGTTTCTAAGTCTTTGAAATTGTTTTAAAGTTTTCTTAATTTCTTTATAAGAATTAAGTGGCGGCTCTGTTTTGTCTTAGAATTATTTTAAAATTTGCTTTAAGTTTTGAAATATTTTCTAAATATCAAAACCATTTTTACCATCTCTTCTATAATAAAAATCTGAAAAGGGAAAAAACAGAAATGACGACTCTGCTGGGGATTTATTTAGGTTCTAACCAAAAATTTGAACTATTTTTGACTAACTTTATGTGACTAACTATTCGAAATGGTGTAATAGTTAGTAAATTTTAATTAATATTTGTTTATGTGTTTATTTATCACAAAATATACTGTCATTGCATCTCATAGCATATTCCGCCACATGGCATGCGATTTTATTTATATTTTAGGGAGGTTCATGATCTCATGGCCTCTCGCAATAAATAACACTTTCTCAAAAATACGACAGTTTACGGGTACACCATGCATCCAATGACTATCGTATTTTCAACCCAAGTTGTCCACTTAGGACCCGGTCTAATTCAAAACAAACCCACTCTAGACACCTAGGGTAGAGCAAAATCAAAACCCATTTTAGGCATTGGCCTAGGACGACCTAATACCTTAAGGGTATTGGGCCCATTAGAAAGACCACCTAGCGTCTATTGGCCACGAGTCAATTACAGACGATCATCCCTTATGTGTTTAATTGAAGGATGCGATGTTGGTTTGTACAAACCATTATTCCTCAGGGTTGGGATTTATTTAGATAGTCTTTTATTTTGAAGACTGCCATCCGAAAGGCGTTCGGAATTCGCAAGGAGTTCAAGAAGTTCGAGAATGAAGAGTCCATGGAGGCCTAGCTTAGGAATGTACCCCTGCGTGGGACTGATATTCATTTGTACTTCCCTTCCCCTTATTTTGTATCCCCATTTATTTCAATCAATTTGTATACATTATATTTTGGGGCAATGGAACGTCTTGCAAACGGTACACGTTCTTCAATTCGTTAGGCCTACCTTTGGCATAAAAAGGTCACATATCCGAGCACGAAAAAGTCTCTCAAATATGACTCGATAAAGCCTTCGCCACAAAGAGTCTACCCTTCAATCTCGCAAAGCCCCTATCCCATCTTTTATGCCCGAGCTAAATATCAAACTCCGTCCCCAAAGTACCAAGCTCCACCTCCAAATTACCAACCGCCTCCACAGACATACCAAAACTTTCAGTCAAATTTTCAAGCACCAATTACTTTCTACTCAAATCCCCAAACATACTACGAAGTAGCTACCCCAACATACCAAAATAAAATATTTCATCCAAGTCATAAGAAGAAGCCTCCCCGGGTATTTACTCCATTAGCTGAAAGCCGAACTCTACTCTTTGAGAGACTGAAAGCAGCTGAACTAATTCGGCCTATCAAACCAAAGCCTGCTAACCCAGCATCTAAATTATTCAAATCCAATCGACATTGTGCATATCATTCAGGAAGTGTTGGACATACCACTGAAGATTGCATCAATCTGAAACACGAAATTCAGAACCTAATCGATCAAAGAGTCATCATTCTCCAAACAACCTCTCCTGGTAGCAATCCTTCACCAAAACATGGAGCGGTGAACATCATTACAAATGAAGCTGATGACGAATGGTATGCAAGAACTATTCTTAATAAAAAGGATGATCGAGAATTGCTAAGACCTTTGACTCATCTATCCCAGTCTTTCCCTACAAGTGACGATCAAGGGGGTGGAATAGGAGACCTATTCAAAGAATGTGATGCCATATTAAAAGAAGTCCCTGAAGCAGTCATGATTAGGGACGCCGAGCCTGGCAAAAGTTGCAGAATTGGGTCACAACTTTCCCGTGACTCTCCGCTTGGCTGGGTAGACAAAGACTTTGTTTTATGAAAAAATTGGTGATGGTCCGGATGAGGCTTCGCGACCCACCCTTTGTGTTTTAATATTCCTCGTACTATTTACTGCTTTCCCAAAGGAATGAACCTACATTCGTGTGGGTTGTAGCCATAATTTGTGAATATTTTCAGAATTTCAACGAAAACCTCCTTATTTCAAAAACATTTAATGTTCAAAATTATTTGTGTTTACTTGTTATTGTCTAACCCGTTTTGTTTTGGTTTTGGTAATAATAAGTTAAAACCTGCCACTGTCATGTCATGTCAAGATCTTAACAAACAAATCAAGCTAGATGATGATGATTTCGAGGAGTATGTTGAAGATATCATGGCCCTTGAACGAACGACCAAGAAATCTAAGAACTTCGAAGACCATAAAAGGCCCCACCTAAAAGATTTGAGGTGGTTAATCTTGGAGGCAACGGTCAAGTTAAATAAATCAGCGTCAGTATTCATTTGTCAAAAGTACAAAAGAAAGAACTTATCAGTCTGCACAAGCCATACACTGACATCTTTGACTGGTCCTACGGTAGTAGGATGGAAAAGAGCACAAACATCACCTCCCCAAATTTATTGGTGAATCCATAATTCAATCCAGGGAATGGACAGTTAATCATTCTCTCCCATGAGACAAAGGAAAGTTTGCACCAAATTGGCAAGGACTGTACATCGTCTAAAAGGTGCTATATGGAGGAGCTTTGATTTTGTTCGAGATGAATAATCAAAGTATGGCCCAAGCCTATAGCAACTCCGATGCTACGAAGGGATAATACGCCTTAATACAGTTCCTTTCCCTTCTATCTCTTTCTATGTATTTGCATTTCCTAATTGTAGTCGCTATTATGCTTTGTAATAGCTCAAAATTCCCTATCCTCTTTGTACGAACTATGTTTGACCTGAATTCTTAAGAATGAGATACGTAGGCGGCCTGTGTCAGCTTCGGTCAACCCCTTAGGAAAATCTATCTTTCCCCTTCCTATCCTGAACTACGTTCGACCTGAATTCTCAAGAATGAGATACGTAGGCGGCCTTTGTCGGCCTCAGATATCCCTTTATCTATTTATAACCTTCTCCCACTATGAGTGTGGGAACTACGTTTGACCTGATTCCTGCCTCAACGGGATATGTAGGTGCCACAACGGCTCGATCATATCACCCAGGAAATGGAAACTGGGGCAAAATTTTCGAGAAAGGAATCTCGAAAATTCAGAAGGCAAAGAGCATCCTCCAGCAAGTCAGAATACAGAATGAGCCGAAGAGCAAGCAAAGTGAATATTGAGAAAGAATCACATAATCCCCACGGAGTCTCAAGTCTCTTGCCGATGGAATGAGATTCATCATGAAACCTTTAACTGGGGCAAATTTTTTAAGGAGGACCTCAAAATTTCCACCGAGCTTCATTTAGGAGTTTAGAAACAAACTCCAAAGAATTTTCCAATACCGAGAGATCAGAGTCTACTTCAAAAATTCCCAGTCCTTGGTTGATTAATCCCTAACAGTGACAGATTTCTCGAAAAGCATTTCCGAACACCCCAGCCAGGATGACAAAGGATCTCCAGAGTCCGCCGAAAGTATGTCAGAAATAGCAAGACCTCGAATAAAGGACTTTCGTTGGGCTAGCACATGACATGACGGGCATAGACCTTTCCAAACTATCTTTTTTCTAAATCCTTATTTTCCAAATAATTTGTTTAGAGATCGTTACAAAAACTAGTTTTACTCCTTACGTCTACCGTGGCACGAGGAGAGTCGAGGGTGACGAGTAACCGAGATTGGAAAGCATCCGGAGAAGACAAAATGAGGAGCAGAAGATCGAAGGAGGTCAACAAAGACCAGTTTTAGCAAGAAACTAACAATTTTTCTGTGGATGCAGGTTGTCCCCAAAAGTATGTTAGAAAGCAGTCTCTCGTTATCCAACGCGTTCAAAGAAATGCAACGAGACCCGATGCCCCAAAATTTGGTGAGAAAATCCAAAGCAACGGAAAGAAGCAAAAGATGGCAAAAAGTCCCTAGAACGGACGAATCTTCTTGTAGTTCACAGAAACTACCAGATAAAGAGAGACTGACAACGTCCTCAAGTCCCCAAATGGATCAGTACATTTCGGTCAGTTTCAAATTGGGACACCAAACAAGAGATCGACGACATTCTCTGTCAATCCCCGACAAGTCAAAAATTACCACGAACAGACGATGTTCAAAGATGGTATTTATGGTTGTCCCCAGAAATGGACACGACCATTTCATTCACATTTCAAATGAAAGTCTGTTTTGATTAGCTTCATAAACGTCGTCTTTAAAGTTTTTCAAATTTGACTATGGTCGCTAGTAAGAGCGACATCGTGTCTACTAACCGTTTGCCCTGAGTACAGGTACCCATAAAGGAGTCGACATGACAAAATAAAGACCAGAGGTGATGTTTTCTACGACTTTTCCATGGGCCATTGCATCACACAACACTACATTGCATCACATTTCGCATTCATATTGCACCATGTCACATTGCATCATGCTGCATTGCATCATACTGCATTACATGGCATAAGCATTATGTCGCATCATATTATGTCATACCACATTGCATTATATTATATTATGTTGCATTGTATTGTATGGCATTATATCGTAGGCACAATGCCACGAGGGCCATAATATCTGCAAGTCAAGAGGACCATGCCACGAGGGCCATCATATCTACATGTGACGAGGACCATACCACGAGGGCCATCATATCTGCATGTCGCGAGGACCATACCATGAGGGCCATCATATTTGCATATCGCGAGGACCATGCCACGAGGGCCATCATATTTGCATGCCACGAGGGTCATTATATTTGCATGTCGCGAGGACCATGCCACGAGGGCCATCATATTTGTATGTCGCGAGGACCATGTCACGAGGGCCATTGCATTTGCATATCACGAGGACTATGTCACGAGGACCATTGCATGATCATCCACATTATCATTCAATACCGCAAAAACACATCCCCTGCGAAGACTATTTCCCTCTACCGTCCGGTTGCAAAGAGGATGGCATTCATAGGCGTCCCTAAGTCGCACTTGTTGTGCAGGATTGACTCTCAGCATGCTTATATCCGAGATCGCTTGAGACGGTGGAGTCTAACGTTGAGGATATCATTATCATCATTATCATTATCATCATTCATTATGCCAAGTCTGGCACTCAGCATGCTTATATCCGAGATCGCGTGAGATGGAGGAGTCTAACGTTGAGGATATTATTATTATTATTACTATGCCAAGTCTGGCATTCAACATATTTATATCCGATATCGCGTAACATGGAGGAGTCTGACATTGAGGGTATATTTGCTCCTATATTATGCCAAATCTGGCATTCAGTATATTCATATCCGATATCGCGTAAGGCGGAGGAGTCTGACGTTGAGGGTATATTTGCTCCTTTATTATGCCAAATCTGACATTCAGTATATTCATATCCGATATCGTATAAGGCGGAGAAGTCTAACGTTGAGGGTATATTTGCTCCTTTATTATGCCAAATCTGACATTCAGGATATTATTATTTATTATGCTAAATCTGGCATTCAACATATTTATATCCGATATCGCGTAAGACAGATGAGTCTCACGTTGAGGGTATATTTGCTCCTTTATTATGCTAAATTTGGCATTCAACATATTTATATCCGATATCACATAAGACGGAGGAGTCTGACGTTGAGGATATTTATGCACTCTTATTCGAAAGCGCTGATCGCCAGAAGATGCAACTATATTTGAACGTATGGCAAAGGTCGTGTCACCCCCGATAAGCAAATACCGCTTGTCATCGAGGTCGAAGGCATATAGTCTGAAGAGTGTATGTAAGATGCCATCTAAATCGGATGATGTACTGGATTTTTCCCAAAATTAGAAGGCCAAAGGTCGTCTGTAAGTTGTTATACTCCATTTTAACCAGGTCAAAGCGAAGTACAACATATTGGTGATTCTTCAATTATTAACTTAAAGAGTCTCCACCTAATTATTTTTTAAAGTGAATTAGGACACCTAAATTATTAACTAAAGTTATGCTAAATTAACTCTAATTAATGGTCTACTTAACTTATGTGATTCTAGGTAAGAGTTCTAGTTATCCTAAAGGGAAGGGGTTAAGCATCCTTTAAGATCCGTTAAAGACGGTTAACCGGCCAGACTTAGGTTAATAAAAATATAAAAATATGACATAAAGAGTTTTCTTTTTTAAAAAAAAAAAAAAAATCTAAAATAATTAATGCAAATTGGCTTTAAGAAAACAGCGGGACAATGACTAGATAACTTAAGATTTAAAACATGATAATCTTATGATTGGGGACCAAAACATAATAGAGATCTTCTCAAATTTTAAAGAGTAAACTAAATTAAGCAAAAATAAAACAAAACCTGATTTTTAAATAGTAAAATAGTAGATATTAATTTGCCATTGAAGAAAAACTACCAAATGTTAAAAAAATCTAGCAAAATTCTAAAAGGTTTCTAAACTTAAAAATTAATCATGGTAAAAGCTTAGTTGTAAACAGTAATTAGTTTCGGCAAAATGAAAAGGAGTTAATAATCAATTAATTAATTGCTTCCTTGAAAGAAAATTGATTTGATTATAACAAAAAGGGATTAGGCAAAAGTTTTTTAACAAACGGCCGTGATGAATCCCCAAAAATAGTTTATACGGATGGTTAGGTAAAAATATTTTAGAGGAAGGGCCAGTATTAAAGAAATTACTCAAATACAAATTGCTTCATATGAACGAATATAAGTAATGCCTTGCGATGTTGGTAAAACAATGGTGAAAAATATGAGTTCTTTTATATCCTCAACTACCCTTTTCTAAAGTTCAAGTATTCTAGGCCTAATTCTTTTATCAACGGAATCAAATAATAAAATAAAGACACTATTAATTAGCTAGATTAACGATCTCGCATAATTAAATAAACTTAATTATTAATCTAGTGTTAATAAAGAAATTCAACAAGTAATCTCAAACTTGAGATAAAACCAAATCAAACACAAATAAGCTACTAACAATAACAAAAAAGTTATAAGGAATGATAAAGGAGAAAGGACACCATAAGCGACCCCAAGCATTTCGCTCATTTTCTTGCTATTGGGTATGACTTAAGAATAGAGAATGTTGACTCCTTGCTTAGACGAGGGATACAGTTGAGTCTCGTTTCGAGACTCCATGAGAGCCTGGCCTTAAGACTCCAAGTGTTGCTCCAAGTGCACATGTAAAAAAAAGGGTATATAAAGATTAGCAAATAATTTCAAGCAATGTAACTTTCTTTTCTTAAAAAAAATAAAAAAAAAAAGAGAAAAAAGCCGAGCACATAAGACATTTGTGATTTCGATTCGTGATAGTTGTCCATACAGTTTCACATACATATTATGCCCTCAAAGATAGCTCATACCATATTAACATGCTAGATCATGGATGCTGGTATAAAATAAGAATCTTAAACAACACATTCAATTAAAAATTGTATGCACAAAAAATGTAGAAAAATTCTGTCAAGTTAAATAATAATTACTTATCGTCCTATTGGCTAACGTTCAATCAAGGTACTCTAAGACAAGATTTTTGGGAAGCATATTGAAACCAAAAGCACACATTCTACACATTAGAATTATTCACAAAAAATAAGTTTAAAATTGTTTGAATGAAGAGAGGAACTTGAAGGTCTTGACTATATGTAGCATTTTTACACAACAATAGCCAAAGATGGATCATACAGTGAACTTATGCTAGCTATATCTTATATAAATCCAATCTTGATATTTACCCAAATATGTTTAGACAAGATGACATGATTTCTTTATGAGATTTAAAGCATGTTTACCTATGGCATGTAACGAGAAAATAAATAAATAAATAAATAATTTAACTAAAGTAGAACTGAAGGCATACTTTAAACGATTGTCATCAAAACGTACAAAAGACAAGAGCAAGTCTAAACAAACACAAAATTTCCCAAACAACCAAAGCCGCTTGAAACGAAAGAAAGAAATAAATGGAGATGAAGTCGGATTCACACTTTTCTTTAAACGACACAACATTTTTCAAGCTGTTTGATCATGAAACAGTAGCAAAGTATATTAGCATGAGTTGATTTTTAAGAGAGTAACCATTGCAAAACAGTCCGTTTTGAACAGTGAAAGCAAAAGATTTATAAACGGTCAAAGCTCTTAAAAAATTCGCAAGTTTTGACTAGTTTTAACTTATATAACTGGGTGGCTTCCTCCCCAAATGCCCATAGTTCTCTTTTAAATCTTGATTTCAAAATAGGAACAAGCAAAGCATATTTTTTAACAAATCCTAGAACAGAGAAGCTAAATGAGCGATACAATGAAACACATATTCGACAAATCAGTAGTATTCCTCTAAGTATCCTTACTCCATCTCAAATTTTTTACTTACTGATTTGTCAAAACAAAAATTGTAAGGCCACAGATTCAAACATTCAAAACAGAACCTTAGGTGAGTAACAGAGTTGTTCAAATGAAACAAAAACTTAGGCGAGCAACTAAGTCATTCAAACGATCACATATTCACCAAATTTTAATCCTTATGTATAGAACAATAAATTTTCTTTTAAGGTTTGTAATTCTAAATATCCATTAATTACATGTTGGTTTCTTACGAAGAACTAAAAATAAAACAGACCACACAAAGCATCAAATATGAATTAAACGGGAACACTAACGTATTCAGTTCTTGAAACGAAAATAAAAAGGAAGGAAAGGAAGAGTACTGACCTTGTGTGGAGCAGTGAACAATGGCTCCAACGTCAAGATCCAAACTTGAACTCAAACAATGACGACTCAAACACGGTCAAAACAGAATACAAAAGAAAATGCAAAAGATTCAATTTAGGGCCAAAAACTAGTGGTTATAAAGATGCAGGGGCGGCTTAAAAGATTGTTTCCAAGGGGGTATGCGGCCGCTCCAACTTGTCTCTTTTGAACCAAAAACATGAGTATTTATAGGCAAAAGATTAAGGTTTTTAGTTTGGGTGGGATTTCTACACGAATTAGCCGTTTGAAATTTAAATTCGAATTCCAAATTGTGAATTTTGAATCCAAGAATGAGACAACGACCATTAATATGCTCGTCCTTGTATGCAGGTGAGTCAAGGAAAATAGATGAGAGAGTAGGCAACTTACCGTTTCACGTGGAGAAGAAGAGAGGACAAAAACTTATTAAAACTTTACCCGAAATGGACGGGCTAGCCTTGAGATGCTGAAAGTTGGCGAACTCTCAGCCAAAACAAGTGTGGCGCTAGGGTTTGAGTGGAAGAGGAAACAATAGATAGAAAAGAAAGGGGCGGATTTTGTGTACGTTTAAGGTTTAGGATAGTTGCCTATCATTTGGGCTGAAAATTAGTTTTGTGGGCTGAATAATGGGCTGTTGAATTAGCTGAAGTTAGTGGGCCCGTTCGGTCCTGAAATTCTTTTCTCCCTTTAAATCATCTTGAGCTTCTAATTTAACAATTAATACAATACACATTATGTCATGACAAGTATAAAATATAGATACAAATATCGATTTATAACTATAATTTAATAAGTACGAAACTTGAAATAAAATGATGACATATCATCAATTGTTTAAGAAAAAGAGTTGTAAAATAATAGTAGGGATTTCGATAATAAAATATTTAATTACAAAACGTGATAACCATGATAATAATAATAATAATAGTTATTTAAATATAGTAAAAAAAATATACATATTATTAATTTAGAAGCTCGAGAAAATAAAAAGGGTGAAAGGAGGGTCAAAATTGGGTGTCAACAGCTTGTCCCTCTTTGACCGGAGACGATGTAAGAGTGTTTGGACAATGAAGTTGACGTAGTAGCCAATTTTATCCCGACCAACAAATACGACCTTGAAAGGGTTTAAGAAGATATAAGTGCTAAATAGGTTATGGGGTAGAGGATTTTTTGAAAGGATCGAGAGATTGATATCAAATGTTTTGAAGATTATGGTCGAACTTTGATTTTTAAGTTGCCTACATATCTCGGGTTGCACAAGAATCAGGCCAAATGTAGTTCGAAAGTTATGATGAGATAAGGTGGAGTGAGATTAGAACACTATAACTTATAAAGTGCCCCTGAATCGATGAATGGTGAAAATGATGGTGGAGGCGGCTGAGCAAAAGATTAAGCTTGAATAAGTAAAGATGTAATTTTTAAAATGAAGTGAAGTAAGGAATAAAGCAAAGCATAGCCAAAGATTGATATATATTTTTCTAAAAATTATCCCAGTATCGAATTACAATGAGACTGAGTTTCAAGATTTGTAAGGAGAACGAAGAAAAAGGCTCAAAATTGTGATAGAAGGGATGAGGGGTTTACGAATATAGGAGAGCTTGATGCATAATTTCCTACATATCCCGAGCTATGGGACGTAGGTTGAATAGAGTTCGAGTGTAGATCCTTGACCTTTGTTGGGAGTCCGATCGACATTCCCAACAAATTGCCCCAGTTCACTGCTTAGATGAAGTTCCACGTTGTGCTGTGTTTCTTATTGTTGCATGTGGGCTGTACTTTCTGCAAAGTCTTAATAAAATTGTTAGCAAATAAAGCGTGAAAAATCACAGGAAAGATGTGTCCAGTCTGAACTGGTGCTGGGTCAAATGT
The DNA here is from genome assembly GCA_003996215.1 of Jaltomata sinuosa. Lineage (NCBI taxonomy): Eukaryota > Viridiplantae > Streptophyta > Magnoliopsida > Solanales > Solanaceae > Jaltomata > Jaltomata sinuosa. The sequence goes on along the minus strand of QJPP01001222.1, from coordinate 28,603 downwards.
GAAATATTTTTTTAATATTAAATAATTGCTTTAGATTATGCGCCTGCAAAATCTAAGTAGAAACGTTAGCAAAGCAAATACATATACAAAGCGTGATTTTCAAGAAATTTAAAAGATAGCCTCTGGTGCTTAATAAGTAAATAAATAAAAATAATGCATTGCGCGATGTGTAATTATAAGCGGGCGAGCATACATATTTAATTAAAAAATAATGTTCTATTGGAGGGTGAACAAACTCAATGTGTTCTATTTTAGGGTGAACGAACCCAATACGTTCTATTTTAGGGTGAACAAACCCAATGCGTTCTATTTTAGGGTGGACGAACCCAATATGTTCTATTTTAGGGTGAACAAACTCAATGTGTTCTATTTTAGGGTGAACGAATCCAATGTGTCCTATTTTAGGGTGGACGAACCCAATATATGTGGACAAACCCAATGTGTCTTATTTTAGGGTGGACGAACCCAATATATCCTATTTTAGGGTGGACGAACCCAATGTGTCCTATTTTAGGGTGGACGAACCCAATGTGTCCTATTTTAGGGTGGACGAACCCAATGTGTCCTATTTTAGGGCGGACGAACCCAATGTGTCCTATTTTAGGGTGGACGAACCCAATGTATCCTATTTTAGGGTGGACGAACCCAATGTGTCCTATTTTAGGGTGAACGAACCCAATGTGTCCTATTTTAGGGTGGACAAACCCAATATATCCTATTTTAGGGTGGACGAACCCAATGTATCCTATTTTAGGGTGGACGAACCCAATGTGTCCTATTTTAGGGTGGATGAACCCAATGTCCTATTTGAGGGTGGACGAACCCAATATGTGATGCAAACTTACAAAAATAAATATTGATGCGGTGCAAAAAGTTTGATGTGATGCTTGATTTGTAGCAGCTAATATTCATGTTGCAATGCAGAAAGCTTGGTGCGGTGCCTGGACATCATGATGCGGTGCAGGAAGCTTGGTGCGGCGCTTTCAAAATAATAAATATGTAGGGTGCGGTGCAGCAAATTTGGTGCGGTGCCTTCATAGTTGCGAACATTCATAATACAATATGGAGAGATTGATATGATGCCTTTGCAGTAGCAACATCCAATGAGTGCTCCAGAATTTTTTTTTAATCAAATGCCTTTATAGTAGTATGCTGAAATGCATAGAGCTTGGTGCGATGCCTTTGCAGTAGCCATTATTTAAAGTATGATGCCTTGATGAAAATTTACTGCAGATCAAAATTCTGCACTCAAAGAAAATTTGTGAAATACAAAATTCAATTTGCGTCATCCTTTGCGTGCGTTATCATTCAAAATTGGCCTCTGCATTACTCAAAGAAAACGAGTTAGTATAAAATGAAATGGCTGCCTTGCATTGAACTTTGAAGCTTTGACTTTGAATCTGCGCTTCTCGTTGCTATGGCGCTGCAATAATTTGATGAGCGAATATGATTTGTGATCTTGACTTCTGCTTCATTGAATAAACATAGGCCATTTGCAAGGCTGTCCCAGTTTTGGCTATTGGGGAAATGGATTTTTTTATTATAATGAGACCGAACTCAGAATGAGCGCCTACGTATCCCGCTACTAACAGGAATCAGGTCAAACGTAGTTCATACAAAAGTTTAGGAAAGGATTGCAAAATAGTAGCTACTTATAAAGGAGGTAAAATGGAGAATGATATTCTCAAGTTTGCAAAATGATGCCCTTGTCAATCCTCTTGACTTGTTGCACGCTTTCTTTTCAAATGCCTTGGTGCCAATTTTGATGGATCACACTTAACAAAGATAGTGCTAGTGTTTATTATATTGTCATTGCTAGTTGGAGGCTCTTGGTGCAACTTTATTTTGCCACTTTCAATCATGCTTTCAATCTTGAATCTCAGTGCCGAACAATTCTCAATATCATGTCCCTGAATATTTGAATGATAAGCACAACTTTTGGATGAATCAAAATTTAGAGATGGATACTTAGGCATGAATCCTTTTTTTGATTGCAGAAGTCCATTAGCTTTCAATCTCTCAAATATATTTGTCAATGGCTCATCTAGAGGAGTGAAGGAGAAAGATTTCATCTTCCTTTGTTGTTGTGAGCTAGACTGTGCTTGGTGAAATTTTAGTTGGCGACCATTTTGAAAGTTTTGCTGGCAAGAAGGCTTTGGTTGAAAGGTTTGGTGAACAACTGGTGTTGCTGGGTTGTCTACAATTCGCCCTTCTTGAATTCCACTTTCCAACTCTTTGCCAACACGAATCAAATCAGAAAAGTTGCGTGCACAAGTCCCAAGCAGCTTATTATAATATAGATCATCTTGAATTTGAATGAAGGCTGAGATCAATTCCTCTTCAGGCAATGGATGATGCATTTTTGAAGCTTCTAACCTCCATCGTAAGGCATATTCTTGAAAAGATTCATACAAATTTTTCTTTTCTTTGAACAAATCGACTATATGAAGATCATCCTCGCAGTTGAACTCGTATTGCTTGACAAAGTCGCGAGCCATATCTTCCCATGTATACCATTTGTTAAAGTCTTGCTTAGTGTACCAAGAAAGTGCCAATCCTAATAAGCTTTGAATGAATAGTCTCATTCGTATGGCTTCATCATTTCCGATTCCGATTAATCTGCTGCAGTAGTCTTTCAAATGAGCGACAGGATCTTTTTTCCCGCTGAAAGTGTTAAACTTTGCTTTTCTCAGATTGTGGAGTTCTTTTTCTAAATTTTCATGGCAAGGTAACTGAATCTCCTTTTCATGTATAGCATATTGACGAACTACTAGTTCGCCATGCTTATTTTCCCTGTAAGGAGGCACACTTGTGGAAGGATGGATATTTGGCATCATGGTAAATTGAATTTTTTTGGCTTTAGCGTATACTGATGGCATTTGCGGAGAAATTGTATAGGAAGGAGTTGGGCAAGGGGATATAGTTAAACAAATATTTTTGGTTGGGTTGGAAGTTGGGGTAGGAAGAAGGCTGAAGGTATTTGGTAGATTAACCGACACATTTCTTCGAACCACATTCTTTTCATTATCATCATTTTGTGCCTGCACCAATTTCATACCATTGTTGAATGCTTCAAATCGGTGTGCCATTATAGTTTGTCCTTGCTGCAGATTCACAGCCAAAACAATGTTCAATGCTAGGCAACCTCTAAAGAAAAGATAAATCTGCTTAAAAATAAAAATATTAGCGCATGAAAATAGGAAGTAAATACATAAAGTATTTGATAACATAGATAAGTTTGTGATTTGCTTAAGTAGAAGCTCTAAGATAAAAGAGATGACTCAAATCGCAGAATGAGTGAATGGAAATCACTTATTTGGCTCTAACGCTCGAATTTTTAACAAAAGAAAATCAAATTAATTTAGAATAGAATACGCAATTCGAAGAAGGCTGACTTATGTCGAACAACAAAGCTTTCCCGACTTGATCCTCATCCCTTGCGAACTCTGGAAAATTCCATAATTTATCCCAGTCTAAAGATAGTTTTTATGATGACGCCATGGTTGTACGCTAAAAATTTTGGCGGAATATCAATCTTCTCTGAGGAAATTAAAATTTTATAATAAAGAGACCGAGCCTTATATAGGCTGCCCACGTATCCTGTGTCCGACAGGAAATCAGGTCAAATGTAGTTCCAATTACACACAAAATAAATATTAAAAACTACTCCAATATGACCGAGTCCCTATGTGGGCTGCCTACATATCCACCAAGGAATTCAGGTCATATGTAGTTCTGCTTACATAAAAAGAGATTATAATAACGAAACATACAAAAGATTGATCGTTTAAGCTCGCAAAAGTACATAATTGATCCCAAAAGATGCTACCCAAAAACTAACTATCCTATTACATGTTTCCTAAAGGACCCATATATTTTATATTTAAGAACAAAAAGTCTCATCGTACACTAATAGTCTTCCTCAATGAAACCATTGTTGCTGTTCCATCCGGCTATATCATGAGTGCTTGCGAAAATTATATGAGAAGGTAAATTTGATGCAATAAACCTTGGTCCAATGGTCGCCTGATTGTGGGGAGGAACTTGACTGTCAAATTATGGATGAATTTCTTGATTGTGACTCGGTGCAATAAGCCTTGGTCCAATAATTTCTTTTTCTTTTGGTCCCTTAAGAGATTTTGTGAATTTCCTTTTAGTTGGCCAAACTCCCCTAGATACATTATTAGGAGACCAATATTGTTCAACAAAATCTTTAACCAGATCGCTCCAAGAAGACTATTTCCATGTATCTTGCTTTGCATACCATATCAAGGCTGACCTTGTAAGCGTTCTAACGAAAAGCCTCATCTTGAGTTCATTGTCTTGCCCAATACTTGTCAACCAATCAAGATATGCTTTCAAGTGGTTTAAGGGATTGCCTACCCCATCATACATTGGGATGAGATTATGGGGGTTCTCAAAATTTGTCTTAAACCGTGAAGCAAGCTCATTTGTGAAAGAAACTTGATTAGTCTCAACATTAAAATGTCTTCCACCATTTTCTCTATTCTTGCTTGTCTCTGCCAAGTTGTTGAATGTCTCATTTGGCAAGGATGGGTGCATATTAGAGAAAAGTTGCGCATTAGAATCAAAGGTGGGAGGTGTGACAGTATGAATGGGTGGGTATCCCTCTGAGTCTTCAGTGAATGAATTCTTAAGGTCGACTATCACTTCTTTCATGCTGCCAATTTCTTGTTCCATTTGTGACACTTTTGTCTCAAACTTAGAAATTTTATCTGGGTATGACTCTGGTTCTCCACATTCAAATTCATCTTCAACTAGGTCAATCACAGTAATTTGATCGGCCATGTCGTCCTTGAATCTTTGATGTTCAACTTAAGTCAACCTTTGGAAGGAAAATGGAACACTTGATAAGCGCAGAATAGACATGTAAAAGGCTAAGGATAAATTATTTAAACATGTAATGCTTAAGAAGAAACCAAAGGATTGAGTCTTATAAAGAATATATTAAAGACGAATTTGATGACAAGCACGAGATTAAGATAATTGAAAAGGAAACTAAACGCACGAGGATTGAACTTGAAAAAATTGAATGGTTGCAAATGACTCTGAGTTAGCGGGTTAAAAAATTATCGAGGACGAGAATAATGTCAATCAATTGAAGACCTATGAGATGCCTCGACTTGCATGCCAAAACTTAGAAATAAAAGGTGCGAAAAGATTAATTTGATAACTCAAAAATAGGAATGACACAAGCATTTTGAATGAATGATAAACTCTAAAGAAGTATCAATTTTGGATAGTCGTTCTTGAAAAAATTAGATGGAGAAGATCAAGCAAATGTCGAGAGTGCCATTTGACAGATTGCACAAATAAATTTGGACATCTACCAATTTAAGAAGCCACAAGTGGCATAGAAATTAATGAAAGATTGGAAGAATTTGAGAGCATAAGTAGAAGTTTCATGATGTAAATCGGGCGCTAAATAGATTCTACGAAGCATGAAACTAACGGGATAAATATTCTTTCATTAGAAACAGAAGATTAAACCCGTAAAGGAGAGACTTGAAAAAGCTTGAGAAAGTAAAATCTATAAACTTGAATTTTGACACGAGTCTTATAGACGAGCGAAATAAGAGAGTGGGTTTTTTTTTTTGAAATAACTAACGCAATAAGTTGTTAAAGACACAAAGGAAGAAAGTGAACTTTTATAGAAGATTATACATAAGATGAAAGAAAATCGTAATTGAAAACTCTAAGAGTTTGAGCGAGTCCAAAAATAATGATCCTAAAGGGTGCTCTAGAATCATTAACGTGCGCTAAGCACGGAAAGGTTATAATAATAATAATAATAATAATAATAATAATAATAATAATAATAATAATAATAATAATAATAATAATAATAATAATAATAATAATAATAATAATAATTGTGAACATGTAAAAAATGCAATAGACAATTAAATAAAGTGATAAATAAATGTAAATCACTATTATTTAAATTAAAAAAATAAAGATAATGTTAGTAAATATCAAGTAAAATCATGTAGCAAATAAATTCATATAAGGCACGTAGCAAGTAAGCGAGCAAACGATTCGCATAACATAAGTATATTAAATAACGCGTCCTAATATACATGTGCCTCTTTATGCTAGAGGTATGTCTAACGCGTATTTAAAAAATAAATGTGCCACAATATGTCATTCCTTTGCTCTTTTAATTAATTAAACAAATCTTATCCTCAAAATAAATAATAATAAAAATAGCTTTAAGCTATATTATATGTCAAAAATACAATAATTAATTTAGAGCAAACGATTCATATTTAGGCACAATTATTTTTCAAATAATGCACATATAAATGATAAGCGTCACTCGGGGTTGTGAACCCACTCGAACATTTGGGCGAGGTTGACTAATGAACTTAATATACCAAGTATATTAAGCCTCCTAAGTTTCATGATGCATGTACCTAAAATAGGTGTTGGCTTAGCTCTATCCTAGGTGAACTAAGAGTTGGGTAGACTCGGACTTCAGATTTTCCTATGTGAGAAGGTACGTGGTCACACGGTAGTAAAACTATCCGCTCACCCCAAGCATGCACAAACTCTCTAAATATAAGGTGTTTGAAAGAATTTTGGAGAAGTGAAAGGAAACAACTCGTGTGTACAATGTGTGTGAAAGTGTCAAATTTCCAAAAGTGGAGGAAATATGAACAAAATGACAGTTTAAATAAAGCGGTAATACGTAAGGCAAATTAGATAAAATAATAGCAAATAAATAATTTATATCACATAAGGAAAAACTTCAAGCAATTAAAGTGAAACAAACAAATATAAAGTGCTTTAATTATTAACCTAAGTCTGTTATAGTTTAGAACCTAAAATCCCAGCAGAGTCGCCAAGCTGTTATACCCCATTTTAACCGGGTCAAAGCGAAGTACAACATATTGGTGGTTTTGTTTGTTTGTCAACTCTAGTCCAAATATCTATAGAATAGATTATATTGGTACGATCACCATTAGCATTGAGGTCAATCACCACACTACCTCTATCATACATATGACATTACACGAAGCGAGAGTGCATGGTCAACACACACCGGATATACCGATTCGATCCGAGCTCTTGGAATTGGAATAAATTCGGCAGCGGATCGCGAAATCTTGGTGATTTCTTCAATTATTAACTTAAAGAGTTGCCACCAAATTATTTTTAAAAGTGAATTAGGACACCTAAATTATTAACTAAAGTTATGCTAAATTAACTCTAATTAATGGTCTACTTAACTTATGTGATTCTAGGTAAGAGTTCTAGTTATCCTAAAGGGAAGGGGTTAAGCATCCTTTAAGATCCGTTAAAGACGGTTAACCGGTCAGACTTAGGTTGATAAAAATATAAACATATGACATAAAGAGTTTTTATATCCTCAACTATCCTTTTCTAAAGTTCAAGTATTCTAGGCCTAATTCTTTTATCAACGGAATCAAATAATAAAATAAAGATACTATTAATTAGCTAGATTAACGATCTCGCATAATTAAATAAACTTAATTATTAATCTAGTGTTAATAAAGAAATTCAACAAGTAATCTCAAACTTGAGATAAAACCAAATCACACACAAATAAGCTACTAACAATAACAAGAAAGTTATAAGGAATGATAAAGGAGAAAGGACAACATAAGCGACCCCAAGCATTTCGCTCAATTTCTTGCTATTGGGTATGACTTAAGAATAGAGAATGTTGACTCCTTGCTTAGACGAGGGATACAGTTAAGTCTCGTTTCGAGACTCCATGAGAGCCTGGCCTTAAGACTCCAAGTGTTGCTCCAAGTGCACATGTAAAAAAAAGGGGATATAAAGATTAGAAATAATTTCAAGCAATGTAACTTTCTTTTCTTAAAAAAAATAAAAAAAAAGAGAAAAAAGCCGAGCACATAAGACATTTATGATTTCGATTCGTGATAGTTGTCCATACAGTTTCACATATATATTATGCCCTCAAAGATAGCTCATACCATATTAAAATGCTAGATCATGGATGCTGGTATAAAATAAGAATCTTAAACAACACATTCAATTAAAAATTGTATGCACAAAAAATGTAGAAAAATTCTGTCAAGTTATATAATAATTATTTATCGTCCTATTGGCTAACGTTCAATCAAGGTACTCTAAGACAAGATTTTTGGGCAGCATATTGAAACCAAAAGCACACATTCTACACATTAGAATTATTCACAAAAAATAAGTTTAAAATTGTTTGAATGAAGAGAGGAACTTGAAGGTCTTGACTATATGTAGCATTTTTACACAACAATAGCCAAAGATGGATCATACAGTGAACTTATGCTAGCTATATCTTATATAAATCCAATCTTGATATTTACCCAAATATGTTTAGACAAGATGACATGACTTCTTTATGGGATTTAAAGCATGTTTACCTATGGCATGTAACGAGAAAATAAATAAATAAATAAATAAATAAATAATTTAACTAAAGTAGAACTAAAGGCATACTTTAAATGATTGTCATCAAAACGTACAAAAGACAAGAGCAAGTCTAAACAAACACGAAATTTTCCCAAACAACCAAAGCCGCTTGAAACGAAATAAATAAATAAATGGAGATGAAGTCGGATTCACACTTTTCTTTAAACGACACAACATTTTTCAAGTTGTTTGATCATGAAACAGTAGCAAAGTATATTAGCATGAGCTGATTTTTAAGAGAGTAACCATTGCAAAACAGACTCTTTTGAACAGTGAAAGCAAAAAGCTGATTTTAAGAGAGTAACCATTGCAAAACAGACTCTTTTGAACAGTGAAAGCAAAAGATTTATAAACGGTCATTGATCTTTAAACGTTCGCAAGTTTCGACTAATTTTAACTTATATAACTGGGTGGCTTCTTCCCCAAATGCCCATAGTTCTCTTTTAAACCTTGATTTCAAAATAGGAACAAGCAAGGCATATTTTTTAACAAATCCTAGAACAGAGAACCTAAATGAGCGATACAATGAAACACATATTCGACAGATCAGTAGTATTCCTCCTAAGTATCCTTACTCCATCTCAAATTTTTTACTTACTGATTTGTCAAAACAAAAATGGTAAGGCCACAGATTCAAACATTCAAAACAGAACCTTAGGTGAGTAACATAGTTGTTCAAACGAAACAAAAACTTAGGCGAGCAACTAAGTCATTCAAACGATCACATATTCACCAAATTTTAATCCTTATGTACAGAACAATAACTTTTCTTTTAAGGTTTGTAATTCTAAATATCCATTAATTACATGTTGGTTTCTTACGAAGAACTAAAAATAAAACAGACCACACAAAGCATCAAATATGAATTAAACGGGAATACTAACACATTCAGTTCTTGAAACGAAAATAAAAAGGAAGGAAAGGAAGAGTACCGACCTTGTGTGGAGCAGTGAACAAGGGCTCCTATGTCAAGATTCAAACTTGAACTCGAATAATGATGACTCGAACACGGTCAAAATAGAATACGAAAGAAAATGCAAAAGACCCAATTTTAGAGCCAAAAACTAGTGGTTATAAAGATGCAGGGGCGTCTTAAAAGATTGTTGCCAAGGGGTATGCGGCCGCTCCAACTTGTCCCCTTTGAACCAAAAACATGAGTATTTATAGGCAAAAGATTAGGATTTTTAGTTTGGGCGAGATTTCTACACGAATTAGTCGTTTGAAATTTAAATTCGGATTCCAAATTGTGAATTTTGAATCCAAGAATGAGACAACGGCCATTAATATGCTCGTCCTTGTATGCAGGCGAGTCAAGAAAAATAGATGAGAGAGTAGTCAACTTACCGTTTCACGTGGAGAAGAAGAGAGGACAAAAACTTATTAAAACTTTACCCAAAATGGAGGGGCAAAAGCCTGGAGATGCTGAAAGTTGGCGAACTCTCAGCCTAAACAAGTGTGGCGCTAGGGTTTGAGTGGAAGAGGAAACAATAGATAGAAAAGAAGGGGGAGGATTTTGTGTACGTTTAAGGTTTAGGATAGTTGCCTATCATTTGGGCTGGAAATTGTTTTTTGTGGGATGAATAATGGGCTGTTGAATTAGCTGAAGTTAGTGGGCTCGTTCGGTCCTTAAATTCTTTTCTCCCTTTAATCATCTTGAGCTTCTAATTTAACAATTAATACAATACACATTATGTCATGACAAATATAAAATATAGATACAAATATCGATTTATAACTATAATTTAATAAGTACGAAACTTGAAATAAAATGATGACATATCATCAATTGTTTAAGAAAAAGAGTTGTAAAATAATAGTAGGGATTTCGATAATAAAATATATAATTTCAAAAGGTAATTTATAAAACGTGATAACCATGATAATAATAATAATAATAATAGTTATTTAAATATAGTAAAAAAAATATACATATTATTAATTTAGAAGCTCGAAAAAATAAAAAGGGTGAAAGAGGGGTCAAAATTGGGTGTCAACATAAATCACAGCGATATCTGAAACCGGATAGTGTGCAAGATTGCCCAAAACATGACAAACTAAGAGTTATCTGTAAGACGCAGTGATATCTAAAACCGGATAGTGTGCAAGATAACCTGAAGATTGATGGCTCAAGGGTAATACGTAATTCGCAATAATATCCAAAATTGAGTAAAAGTGCAAAACTACCAAAAATTGATAGTCCAAGGGTTCTCTATAACCTACGACATATCCACGTTGATATTGTGCATGACTACCCAAAGACTAACAATTCAAGGAAAATCTATAAGTCGCGATATATCCAAGATCGGATAAAAGTGCGGGATTACCCTAAAACTGGCAATTCGAAGGACATCTGTAAGCCGCCTCTATCCAAAGTCGGATGATGTGCAAGATTACTCGAAGTTGACAAGTCAAATGCATCTGTAAGCCGCCTCTATCTAAAGTCGGATGATGTGCTAGATTACCCAAAGCCTGACAATATAGGGAATATCTGTTAGTCGTATCGATACGGATGATGCGCAAGATTCACCCCAAAGGCATATGCAAAAGACCGCTATCAATAGCCAAGAAGGCCATCACATTCAAAAGAATGCCGCAAATGGTCAAGAGGACCGTCACCTTCACAACGACTACGGAAGTCATCATATTCAAAGATCACCACATTCAACCGCCATAGAGTTGGATAATCTAACACTTTTAAGTCGCAACAACGAGAATGCGTAAAGTGTTCAACTCTCAACAACGGGAATGCGCAAATCTAACACTTTTAAGTCGCAACAACGAGAATGCGTAAAGTGTTCAAGTCGCAACAATGGAAATGCGCAAATCTAACACTTCTAAGCCACAACAACGGAAATGCGTAAAGTGTTCAAGTCACAACAAAGAGAATGTGCAAATCTAACACTTTTAAGCTGTAACAACGGGAATGCGTAAAGTGTTCAAGTCGCAACAATGGAAATGCGCAAATTTAATGCTTTTAAGCCGCAACAAAGGAAATGCGCAAAGTGTTCAAATCGCAACAACGAGAATGCGCAAATCTAGCACTTTTAAGTCGCAACAACGGGAATGCGTAAAGTGTTCAAGTCACAACAACGAGAATGCACAAATCTAACACTTTTAAGCCGCAACAACGGGAATGCGCAAAGTGTTCAAGTCGCAACAATGAGAATGTGCAAATCTAACACTTTTAAGCCGCAACAACGGGAATGCGCAAAGTGTTCAAGTCACAATAATGGGAATGCGCAAATCTAACGCTTTTTAAGCCGCAACAACGGGAATGCGCAAAGTTTTTAAGTCGCAACAATGGAAATGCGCACCATACAATCTTATCCGACAGCCAAGAAGTCTATCTCATGTTTAATCATCAGAGAAATTGTTATTTCCTAAAACAAAGACAAACAGGAACAATGTCCGATTCAGAAACAACGGACGCAGAACAAATGAGGTACAAGGCTATCTCTTCTTATTGAGCTATTTTACTACTAACAATCTTTTCAAAATATTGCCGAGAACATCCAAGAGGATGAAAATCTCGAACCAGAACAACAGGTACAAAATACGTCAAAAAGGCGTCACCACACTGGATTGGAATATAATTCAAGGATGAGGTATGGCAAAGAAACTATATCTCCAAATGAAATTACTTTACCACTAACCATTTTGTTTTGAGATGTTGATGAGAGCATCCAAGAAGGATGAAATTCTCAAAACAAAATCACAGGTGCGGACTACACCAAAAAGAATGCATCACAACGTGAAACTTTTTTTAAGCAGCAAACTGGGACATAGTCTGGAAAAGAATGTCAAACTTTCTGGACGCGAGTTGAGAATCGACTTCCGCTTTAATCAAACCATACCCCTATCAGAAGGCATGTGGGTATTTCCTAACGTTGGGGTCTTAGTTTTGCATCCAGGGTATTTTCTGAGTTCACGTTGGCAGCAATATTCCCTCTTTCCAATCCGAGTGATAATACACCTCGAGCTTTGGAAATTATGTTCATGTAGCTTTTATCTATAGATGTGAGGGCCCCACATCTGTAATTGAGATAATTACAAGCCTATTTTCCATAACACAATTACTTGTCACTCATCCCGAGCCAAAAGTTGTCTTAACATAAAGATTACCTTTTCCACCGATTGAGTCGAACTACAAGCAGCCTGATTCCCAAGTCCTGGGATATGTAAGCGGGCTCTATGTTGAAACTCGGTTGCATTCCAAACTTCCTCCAATCCTTTTACTCCCCAGCTTTCCTGCCTTTTCTTAATTCAAGGTCGGGATGACTGTTGAATTTCTTTGAAAGTCGTGCGTAAAATTAAGCGTCTTGAACTACAAGTGGCCTGAATTCTCATGTAACCTGAGATATGTAGGAAACTCGATACCGGAGTTCGGCCATAATTTCGTGAAATTCGTGCTAAAACCAACCGCTTCCAAGAGATGAACTAGTGGTCGGATAAAATTGGGATCGTCAATTCCCTTTGCCCAGGGTTCATTACACTCACCCTACCCAAAGGGAGGGGCAGTTGTTGACACTCAATTTTTACCCTCCACTATTTGATTAATTATCGAGCTTTTAGATTTTAAACAATTTTAAATAATTAATTTTGTAATTAAAAGAATATTCAAAATTAATTCCGGAGAATATTTTATAATCTTCACGAATAAATATGCGTCTACGTATATTCATAATATATATAGATGTATATCATTTTGTGAATTCTAATAGATATTCAATGGATTTTTCCCAAAAAAAAAGTTATTTCAAATATTTAAAAACTGCCAATTTTGATCAAAATAATTCAAACGGGAATTAAAATTGTGAAGGATTGGTATTTTCATAAACACATGTTTAAATACGATAGCAAATTAATTATTTAATTGTGTTAAAATAATAAAAGCTCGGTTAAATTAATCGTATTTAGTTTGCCCCTATTCCAATTACGACCTAATTTCTTTGAATTAATTCAATTGGGTCTATTTTGGCCACAATCTTAATAATCTGGCTAAAAGTTAAACTATTTGGTTACCAATTCGACCAAAATCTGGCCACATTTGCATTCCTTAATCCACTACTCAATAGCCCTCAGTTTTTGTTTCAGCTGGTTTTGGGCTTCAGTCCGCCCAACAATTGGCCTGACGGCCCACTCCCTTTCTCCACTCCAACCTGCCTGACCCGGCCCAAAGCTCCAACACCTTATACCCTTTTCCCTTCCCTTTGTTAACACAGACAACCAAACGACCCCTTCACCCCTTTCTCTCTCTTCGCCGTTTCTCACAACAAACAGACGACAACAACACCACCAGTACCTCCTCCGTCAACCCAGTACAACAACGTCAAACCCAGCTACGAAACGACCCCCAAATCTCCTCCAAACGACTCTAAATCCTCCCAAAAGTGAAAAATCATGCTGTTCTCTTTTGATTCTTGAGTATTCGAAGTCTGCTTCTCTCCTGCTGTTTGAAAACCAAGAGCGTCAAGCTCTCAGATCGTCGGAAAAATCGTCGAAGAAATCAACCCGTTGGTCCCAGTTGCTGCCCTGAAAAAGGTAAACCCCCTTTCCCTTTACTTCACTTCTTTTGTTCTTATTGTAACTAGTTAACTGATATGCCGATAATCAAATCTTGTTATCAGTAGACTAGCTGTTGTGATTCTGTGGTGTTAAATGTTGTTATTTTATTTGATTGAGTACTGTTCTGGGATTGTCTGATTGAATAGAATGATGAGTTGAAATGTGGGGATGATTGAGCTCGGGAGAAGCTTTGAACCCGCAGGTTTGGCTTCTCCCAGGTGCTCTCAAACCTGTGGTTCCTCATGCTTTTCCACATGTTGTTGATGGTTCTAAGAATGTGTAGTTCGAGTTCAGTCTATTTTCGTATATCGTGGAGAGAATTTGAGTGGTAGTTGGCCTCCCTGTGTGTCGTGATGGCTACTAGGTAAGAAAAGAGGCATGTCCTGTGTTTAAATCCATTTGATTTGCTAAGATTTATAACATGTCGTATGCTCAATTCTACCAATCTTGGTTGCTTGACTTTGAAATCCAGTAGTAGCTATAGTACTAGCTTTGTGAAGAACTGAATTGTTGCCTTCTTCCTTTACTAGTAATCTCTTTACTTTCTTTCCCTTGAAAAATTAAGTTAGTTTTCATTTGGTTCTGTTTTCAGCATATGATTGTGTGTATTATGAATTGTTTTAGTAGCATTAATACAATGCAATAGAGTTTCTGATCCTTGAACTCGCCTCTCGTGTCTTAATGTGATAATTTGGGTCGAAAATCAGATTATGTGTGAAGGAGTTGATTCTTTTCCTGATGTGTACCAAAGGAGTGTTTTCTTGTTAACTAAACTATAGTCATGATCAAGACAAATTTGTTTGCTTAAAGTCCTATGATGTTCCCTATCTTGCCTTTCTTTAAACTAGATAGCCATTTCCTTTTTTCTTGTCTATATTCATATTATGGTTGCAGTTTAAAGAGGATAGCTTCATCATTCATTTTAAGTTAGTTTTTGTTTCGTAAGTGCTCTGCATTGGATTTCACAAACATTTTGCTCAAACATCACTCATATACCATATCAATAATTTATTTTTTATAAGATGAATGTTGGAATTGGTCCAAAAAATGAAATGGATACAGTACCTAAATGACCCTTCAATTAATCTGTTAGAACTACTTCTCTAATTCCTCTTTGGATTGTATGTGTGGAATCATCGATTCAGTTGGTGCTAAATAACTCTCAACATATGTTTAAATGTGGTCTTCACTATAGTTTAAGCAAGAAATCCTAACTGTTGTTCTCTCTGTGCACTCACTTAATTCTCTGGGTATTTGATGTTCTGTTTAAAATAATGGCGTGGATTTCCCATTGGGTTCAGTTCTAATTCATATCTTAAATATTCGAGCATCCTCTCTAAGCTAAGGTTGCCGAAAGAAGTTACTGGTTGTGCATAATGAACACCAGTTTCAATTAATTCAAATCGCGAGCATGTGATGTATTGAACTAGTTTAATGGTTAATTGATTCTTCCTGTTTCTTGATTATTTGCTGATTCTCATCCTTTATTTTATTTTCTTGGCATGAATCTGAGTCCCATTTGGACTCTCCTGCTGCTTGCATTTCATGTTGGGTCGAGCCCAACAACCTCAAGAGTCGAACCAAGCCTAAAACAGGGTAGATATACACTAATATACATCGGTATACAGTTGAGATGCAGCAGCGTTTAAAACCTTGGAAGCTAATACAAAGGTTCAAGAAGGAGAGAGTAGAAAGGGCAGCTGATATACAGGTTTTGGAGCTGAAAAAGTGAAAGTATACTGCTGATATACAAAATGTATACAACTGTTATACAAGTTAGAAATGGACCAAGTCCATTGAATTCCCAGTCCAAAGACTGGACTAACTTGATAAAAGGGCCTGGAAGCCCAATCTCTTCACTCCCTCTTATCTTATTTGTATTTAATCTAGTTTGAATTATTTATATGTAATTAATTTTAACTAGCTCTTTTTTAATTAATAAATCCCCTAAAGTGTTGTCGCTTCTAGCTTTATCTTCGTTTTAGTTTCTCTTGCAATTTGTTCTATCCCAATCTTGTCACTTAATTTAAGTTCGGTTAAAATGAGAAAGGTTAGATTTTGTGTTAACTTGCCTAAAAAATAGTTTTTTTAAATAAAAATGGCTATTTATTCATCCATGGTTTAACAAAGTTTTTTTCGGTTAAAAAATAGATTTTCCTTGATATAAAAGAACTTTCTTAAACTCGTTCTTTTAAAACATCGATTTTTCATGAAATTAGTTGAAATGATTCCTTAACTTTTTTTTTCTTGTTTATTCAAGTTAATGTTTTCTTAACAATTATTATTTGTAGAGTAAATCACCCCTTCCTCAAACCCTTTTCTTCAAAAAATTGCTTTCGCTAATTATTAATAAAACAAGTTCTTCTTGGTTCGAAAAGAGACTCTTAATCTGAATAACTTTTGCTTGAAACTATAGTTGTTTTTAAATAAAATTTTCACGAATTTGAATTTTTTTTAATTGAAATAATTTATTTTTGCCTTGGATGGATTAATAGTATTTTATTTGAATCATTATTTTTATTTGTTTCAACTCTTTTCAAAATTAGTCAAGTTAGTCAAAATCGTTCTTTGGTCAACCGTTTTAAACGGACGTTCTTAAGTGCCTTAAAACCCTTCTTAAGACGTTACTTGAACCCTTGCCCATTTTCTCTAATTTTAAAGATTTATTTCTGTTTCTAAGTCTTTGAAATTGTTTTAAAGTTTTCTTAATTTCTTTATAAAAATTAAGTGACGACTCTGTTTTGGTTTAGAATTATTTTGAAATTTGCTTTAAGTTTTGAAATATTTTCTAAATATCAAAACCATTTTTACCATCTCTTCTATAATAAAAATCCGAAAAGGGATAAAACAAACTGCACCCATCCGAATTAATTTGACTCCTCGATTTTGGCTTTTTGGTTCTTTGGTCGGTCTTCGAATTTGATTTTTGATAAATTAGGTTTTCGATGTCTTCGCCACCACAGAATTGGTCAAAGAGATTGTATCAATGACGCAACCTAGCTCAATGACTTTGTTACATCAGTTAACATGGACGAAGGCTAAAAACTGCTTTCGAAACCTAAACTTTGATGACCTCAAGACTTGGTTGAGCTCGTCGCCACTTACAGATCAAGAATGTTCTTGGACGCACTCGAAAGATGAATGCCATATTTGTAAATGATGCCAAGTTTTCAATGATGAGTGCCTTATTTGTAAATGATGCCAAGCTTTTAATGAAGGAACTCCATTGAATTTACCAGCCACAGTTTAGCTATTGTCTTTTTTTGGGTCAGATAACTATTGTCATTAACAGTCTGAGAATTCTTGGTCAATACAAGAGTTTAGCAATAGTTCAGCCATTGTGCTAATATTACCGGGCTCTTATCGTAGAACCAAACCAAATAAATTACAGTTTGATATTCAGTATATATCATGGATAAATTGCAGACAGAAAGTACCAAATGCCACACCGAATAGTCTCTTAAAATTTTCATTCACTTTTCTACGT
Source organism: Jaltomata sinuosa (assembly GCA_003996215.1). Lineage (NCBI taxonomy): Eukaryota > Viridiplantae > Streptophyta > Magnoliopsida > Solanales > Solanaceae > Jaltomata > Jaltomata sinuosa. The sequence continues at coordinate 11,088 of QJPP01001222.1, read as the reverse complement.
CAGAGCCTTACATGCATGTAATGATCCTTCCGGTCATTTCCACGTATAAGTTTTGAAGTCAAGCAAATCGACAAAAGATATCGTAAGACCTTTAACAAATTTTTTGAACTTTGGGTCAAATGTATCAGGGCTTTTCTCTCAACATATAAAGAGTTAGAAGTTCCCCGAAATACCAAATCGAAGGTCTACGAGTCTAGTTTCCAACGCACAAAACCTCACGTCCAACTGATCTCGGAGTAAAGAGTTATGACTTTTTTACCGCGGACTGTCTGGCAGAAAACGGGTTGCGAACCGGGCCGCGAACCGGGTCGGGTTAAACTCGATTTAAGCCTCAATTTCACGTTTTAAAACGCCATTTCAGTTCCAAAACAGTGATAAAATATAAGGGAGGATCCCGAGAGAATTCTTGAGTATCGAAATCGTGCGGGTTTGAGAATATTTTATTTAAAAGTCGAAGGTGGTAGGAAGTTATATTATATTATTATTACTTTTGCAAATTATTTTAACGGAGATAGTAAATTTAGTTATGTTAAAATTTATTATTATAATATAGTAGGTTTTATTCGAAATAATTTTCTATGAATTATGGTATATTTAAAATATTATATTTATTATACCACGAATTTATGCAATACCCGAATATATAAATAACGGGATAAGAACTTCTTTTTGGCCTTGCCACCTCCACTCCACGTGTAGGTGGAGGGAGTAGCCAACAACCCACTATCTATGTGGTGTCACTCCTAGTGTGACTTATCAACCTAACTTAATTTACATTATGTAAGTATTTATTAAACATAGTTCACTGGAAGAGGGATTTCATTTTTTCTCAACAAACACATCACTTACATAGCTGCTCCAGGGGAATTGGTGGGACCAATTAATGTTGTGGTTAAATTAAATTTGTTGTAGAAAATCAATTATCTACGTCTAGTTGTTCCATCCCAAATCTGATTCCGATTCCGATTTAGTTTTGGATTTTCTTGGAGTGGTTCGAGCTTGGACATCGTTGTTCTAGCAGCTTGTCGTCGGACGACAGGTAGGTTACGGTTTATTTTCTGTAGACTCCGTATATATAAAATAAAATTGTATTAATGGGCATCCTTGGGTTGGTTTATTAGGTTGGTACCACAGACCTTGACCGCTTTATTCATGTCCGCCTATTTTTATTCCTCCGTTGCCTGTAGTATTTGCCGATATATTTTATTTACCCTTGTGGTCCTGTGAGGCCTTGTTGACTCTGGAACATAGAAGGTGGGATTTTGGGAATGTCCGCGAGTCCTGGGCATAGAATTATCCTTCTAGGCTGGTTATGCTTGCTGAGTAGCTGTGGGCCTGTGCAGGGTCGATAGGTTGATTGTGAGCTGCGGGCAGCTATTGTGTGTGATCATACCATTTCCATGCATATAAAGAGGTTTTATCCATGTTTTACTGTGGTTTTGGCTTCGGGCCTACTGGCACTGTTTTCTAAACCTTGCATGGCCCGGGGGGCCCGTTTTTGATGGAAATGATTTGGAAATGGTTGATTTCACTTGTGGAGATTTTTGGGCAAGAAAGTAAAATTATGTTTAAATCATCAGTCAGTTTTTTACGATTATCGCTAGACTCGGCAGGGCCGGGGTGCTAGTTGAGTTTTCTTGTTACTTGAGATGATTTTTAGCCTCGGTCGGACCGAGCACCTGAGATGACTTTTTACTATTTAGACCCGGTTACTCCCGGGCACCCTTGGAGGGGTTTTTTTGAGATATTTTCCTACTATTTTTAGTCCTGGACAGGGTCTGGGCGTGCATATTCGAGACTGGGTCTCTATCTTGATATCGAGACTGGGTCTCTATCTTGATACCGGACTTGCTTCCGGACGACATGTTCTGATACTGAGTTTTAGTATGGGGTTTGGGACCTCCATGGACCTTGCTATCCGGGCCAGGGGCTACGGGCTGCGTGTGCCGGAGGAGGGGTATACGGTGGAGTAGAGGTATACGGGCAGAGTCCTTCCATGGAACCTACCTGCTGGGCCGGATCGGCGCCGGAGGAGGTACATACAGAGATACTATGGCACTTGAGATCTTCATGCATCATATCATTCATGGTTCGAGGTTCCACCCTTGTTTGCTGTTTGCTTGATTGTACGCTCCGGTAGTATGAGATGCCGGAGGGTTTGTTTTTCACTTGTTTGTGTTCCTCGGTTGTATGGGCGGCCGAGGGACTGTAGGTAGACTTTTTGCTTTTTACTTATAGAATTGTTCTCTATTATGGATAAGTATGAGATTGGTATGATTAGTTGAGTTTGATTCATGTCTCTGAGCATGCCTATTATTACTCTTTCTCTCTTCTTCTTACACTTGAGGTTACCGGTATACCGTCCATTTCGTAAACTTATTTTGTATACACTGTTGTTGCAAGGACCCCAGGTGCGTTGTTCTTACTTTCACCTGTGTCTATGATGTGTATATTCTTCTTACTAGCCTCATATGTGGTTCTGTTGATTTCCCTCTGGGCTAGTTCCTGTGTATCTTTCGTTGATTTCTGTGACTACTTGCTTCCATTCTGTCTATTACTACGCTTTTATCTTATATGTGCCCAGTCGGCCTATGATACCTACTGGGTACCTTATGCTTCGCATTTGGTGCTCACCCCTACCCCCTGCATCTTTGGGTGCAGATCCTAGCGTGGGCCATCGCCGTTAGACCGCTGTGATTCGTGCTTGGAGATCTGTTGAAGACTACTTCAGGCTGAGGGTGAGCTCTTGGCGATCGGAGCTTAGCTTTAGTTTATCTTTTGCTTCATGTACTCTATTACCATTCAGAGACATCTGTATATATATAGTTTTGGTTTATTTGTACTCCATGTATGTAGTTTGGCTCTGTACTATGATACCAGGTCTTGGGTTTGGTTTAGTTTCTGCATATGTATATATTTATATCCCTGTTATCTATTTTATTCGTCTTGTTCCCTTATTTGCTAGATAGTAGCCCATTACTAACTGTTCTGGGCTACGGGGGTTGGTTCACCTACCGGGGGTTGTAGGTGCCATCATGACCGAGAAATTGGGTCGTGACAATGCAACAACTCCTTTAGTCCTGAAATTACTTTCTTCTTGCTCTTAGCACAAGGCTTTTTCTACTTGAAATAAATAGATCTCTTTTTGCTACTGCTGAATTGTTAATATTCGTGGAAGGAGAATAAAAACTGAGAAATCTAACTCTGAAAAACTGCACACATTTTAAATACGCAAACAAATGGTAATAAGGAGGATATAATTTATGAAAGCTCTAAGATGACAAGATGCAATCCTTCAAAGTGTAGATGATATTTTTTTTGGGTAATAAACTGTTAATATTATCACTACCAACCAACATATTACAAACTAAAAGGCACCTAAGGCTGCAACCACCTCCTAGGGAGGGTGCAGCTCTCCAGGCGACAATACTCCTACCAATAAAACAATCTAATTACATAATTTCTGGATTAAGTCCAGGCAACTGTGTGCTCTCTTTGTGCTATATTAGACACCTCCCAAGACGGGTACACTCGATTCACTATTAAAAGAATTCTCCTATGGGGTAGCTACACACATGGGCACTACAAAACCCAAAGAGTACATCCAGACGAGAAGCAAGGTAGGAATATGAATATACACGAACATACAAACCCCATATCAAACAATACCAAGGCTAGTTGACGATAACATAGGTCATACCTATAATGGAGACACTTGGAGCCTCAACCTCTGGCCTACTCAAAGAAGCATCTGACCGACTGCGTCCCCCTCCAGACTGAGTACCTGCACATGCACTACTAGAAAAACAGGGAAAACCGACCTCAAAAAATCGACATCCAGAGGTCGGTTTTTCCTGAAATACCGACTCAAAACCGACTCACAAGCCCTAGTCGGAAAAGGCTTGGTTGGTTTTCTATACCGACATCGTGAGGTCGGTATACCGACCTCCGGATGTCGGTTTTAATTTTAAATCCAAAAATTAAGAATTTAATATATATTTTATTTTGTTTTATTTCCGACTTCCTGAAGTCGGTTTCTTTTAAAAAAAATATTATTAAAAATATAATATACTGACCTTCGGTGGTCGGTATTGTTTAATTTTTAATTTATTATTTTTTTGGTTTTTCGACCTCCGGAAGTCGGTATTACTGAATTTTTAATTTATTATTTTTTTGGTTTTCCGACCTTCGGAAATCGGTATTACTGAATTTTTAATTTATTATTTTTTTGGTTTTCCGACCTCCGGAAGTCGGTATTACTGAAATTTTAATTTACTATTTTTCTGATATTCCGACCTCTTGAGGTCGGTATTATTTAAATTTCATTTTCTTACTTCACGCGATTCCGACCTACTGAGGTCGGTTTTTTGGAAATTTTTATTCAAAAAACCGACTACCTGATGTAGGTTTTCTGGAAAATTTACCCAAAACAGAGGTCGGTTTGTTGTCGATATTTTACCATAAAATTGGCAGTAAATTGCTGTAATTTGAATTGCCCACCTGCATATTTGATAATGCATATATTCAACCAAAACCAGCTCAAATAGCTGTCAAGACGATATTTTTCTATATTTACGTTTCACTACTTCAAATTAAACTTAAAATACGATCAAACAATCTAAAAAGTGTACAAACTATATATACTAAGTCCAAAATGTCTAGTAGTTAGGTACAACTACTCATCATTAGCATCCTCATCCTCATCCTCATCCTCTTCACCCTCCTCACCCTCGATATCAGACTCATCCACTAGGCATCGACGTTTATCACTAGCACAATGAGGAATAATCTTTCCCGACTCAAAAAGAGATTTTAACTGGGACTGAAGCTCCGCATACCTCTTGTTCTCTATCTCCTTTGATGCTGCAATCTGTGCAATCTGCTCGTCTCTTTTCTTCTCCCTTTCGGTTGATGCAGCAAGCTCGGCAGTGAGCATAGATATCTTCCCTTCATTACAGACACGACCGCTTTATCCACATTATCGAAGCCTGAAGATGATGGACAATAAAACCAGGGTTTCTTCTCCGCATAAGCCTTTTGTGTGTAACCATAGACTGAACCTCTTACTGGTTCACCCACACTCTCTCGCCAAAATTGTTCTACTTGTTCATCTGTAAGCGGTGTGTCCTGACTTTCAGGAGGTTGAGTACTACGGTACTCCTGAATTCTTTGCACAAACGACTCCTATATTTAAATGAATAACTCTTAGCATATGAATATAATAGATAAAAGAAAAAAAAGAATAAAAAAAATAGTTTGAATCCAGTTCTTACATGTGTCTGTTGAGCACGTGTCTCACACCAACTTTCATCTGTGGAATTTTTGGGCGTCTTTGTGTGACAAACTTTGAATAACTCTTCTTGTGTTACAGGCCTACCCAAGTCTTTTTCCTGCAAACAACATGCATATAATGTGATTATTAATCTCCAAAAGCTACTTATCAAAAAGGATAATTTTATTTAACTAAATTAAGAAAATATACCATTCTCTTCTTTCTAGTAAGCTGGCTAATGGCCCCACCAGTATGCAAAGAGCCGCCCTTATCCGATGCTCGAGCCTTCTTCCCGATCTCCCTTCTCTTAAGAAATTTTTCATCAGTTTTCCAGAAATTCAATAACTTGGCCCACATATCTGGCACCACAAAAGATGGAACTCTATTTTCTGCCCGACAATCAGAAAATAGGCCACTAAGCGCCTTCCCAGCTCTATATTTGAAGTTACTTTGAACTTTATTCTCATGCTCGGGAGCCCATACGTAATATTTCTGCAATAAAAAATAGTTAAATATTTATTCTAGAAATGTGTAGCAAATTTAAATGTATATAATGTGAATTTAATTGAAAAATATTTTTACCCTAAATTCTATGAAGATCTGTCCTTGGATATTAAGTGGTATCGAACCCCAAGTCGGGTACATATCATTATAAAATGATCCGATGCAATTAAGGATTATTTTTGTCATTCCTTCATCCGGAAATAACCTGCAATACAAGATTAAACACTTGGAATATAAATTTGCAAATTAAAAAATTAAAAAATAAACATATAAAAAAAAGATGTAATATAGTTGAATAATACCTATATCCTATAGGCTCGATGATGAGTCTCTGGGTATGGTCTCTATCGCCTGACTGTAAACCACCTAGCCGTGGACCATGTGCATCTGAGTGCTGGGTCGTGGTAGTATTAGAACTCGAGCCACCGGAACCAAGACGAAGACCTGAAAGTCCAATTGATCCACTAGCAGCACTGGACTGACTAGTGCTGGCTGATGGCAAGGTAGACTGATGACCAAGATGGGAATAACCCTGTAGTGTTTGGTAACCCGAAGTGGGTACCATGACGGGCAAAGATATAGAATGACCAGAAAGTGGAGTCACGCGAGTAGAGGCATTATGTGACTGATGTACCGAGTGAGTAGCTGAAAGTGAGGCTCGTGGTGAGATATAAGCTCGCGGGGGCTCATCAGCTATCACGACCCCAATGGGTCTTTCAGAAGTATTGAGCTTTTTTTTCTTTTTTGAATTGACTGGTTTCTTTTGGTTAGCCTTGTTCTTATCTACCATCTATTAAAATGAAGGTGAAGTTAAAAGAAAAAACAGAGAAATGTAAAGGAAAAACTCTTAAAATGAAGGTCCAGTTAAAAACAACAACTTAGAAATGCTCAGGTTACTAATATTTTGAACAATAAACTTAACAACAAACACAATGACCAAAATTGAAAAAATTATTAGTATTCATTTATTCCTCATATATATATGACAGATTGACAGTACCAACCTAAAATTAATTGCAGTTATCTAAATCAACAGACAGAAGAGAACCAATAATGAACTGCAAACAAGAATTAATATAGTCCTATTGTTATAGCAGTTCCTTAAGTTGTTTTACCTTTTGAGTAGAGCTCATGTATCACATTAGAACAATATTCTTCTCTTTTTTTGTCTTCTTTTTTGTTTCTCTTTAATGTTGATGGATTATGAAGTCTTTTAATTGACAATGTATTTTATTTTAGATACATATAACACATGAATAATTACACATGCTATCATATTATATATGTATAGTACCAAAACATATTTGGTCACTAATAAGGGCTGAGATATATAACTCAGAACTTCAGACATGACTCTTGATTAAAGAACTATAATTGAAGATTACATTTTACAAATCTAAGAAGGCTGTAAATATTAAAAGAAATATCCTCTTCGGATTCAATAATTAAAAATAATGAATACAACATGCTAATTGCTATTCATCCTCTTCGGAAGTTTCGTCCCCATCTATCCATTCATTCTCTTCGGAAGTCTCCTCCTCAGTTGCCCATTCAACTTCTTCATCTGTTGATTCATCCTCCTCGACATTTGGTAATGTTTCTAACTCTTCTCTACTAACTTCTTCTAAAATGTGATCAGGATGCTCCAAGTTGGTTTCTAACTCAACGTCCACTTCTTGGTGAACAATTGCTATTTCTTTTTGATAAGCAACATCCAACACATTCTCAACTTCCACCCGCCCCATAGGCTTAGTTTTGATTACAACCCACCAATCAGACTTGTCCCTACGCAACGGATAAGGAGCATAGTACACTTGCTTAGCATTCTGTGCAATAATAAAAGGATCATAAGCATGATAAGTCCTGGTGTATTTGACTTCAATGATGTTATGTTGCTTAAGTTCTCTTGTACCTCTGTTTGGTTTTGGATCAAACCACTTGCATTGAAAAAGTACAATTCTTTTGATTGGCCAACCAGAATACTCCACCTCTAGAATCTCCTGTAGCACGCCAAAATAATCAACGTTCTCATTTTGGTTACCATCGCCACCTTTAACCCAAACCCCACTATTGTTAGTTTTTCTATTCTTTGAGTATTCCTCCGTGGCAAATTTAAAACCATTTACATTATATTGGGACATTGTATGAACTTTAATCGGTCCCCAAGAAATATCCTTGAAAAATTGATCAAATGTGGCGGCATTTTCTGAATTGTAGACCTATATATGGTTAGTAAATTAAAAATAGTGTTAGTAGAAGGAAGAGAACTATACGTTGTTGTTATTATGTATATATTATAACACTTACCCAATCAGTATACCATGTTGTAAATGACAAACACACTTGATCATGGCCATATAGCTCCACAAAATAACTGTAGTATCACATTAAAAATATAGTTAATTTTCTTAATGAAATTGTAGTTGAATATGTTGTGTAAGTATTTAATTTCCTTACTCTAAAAAGGGCTGGACTTCTGGGCAATTCAGCAAGACATGTAGCGCTGCAGATTTTTTCTCCTTTTCGGTAAGTATGCGCAATCTACGCCTTTTTGAACCCTTACCCGGCTGATTGAAGATTGATAATGGTTGTACTGCGGCATCAGTCACGGCATCAGCGTGTCGATTAGGTCTGTTTCTCAAGCACGACACTTGATCATCAAAGTAGTAAGAACAAAAGTGGGTTGTTTCTCTAGCAAGATATGCTTCAACTATAGAGCCTTCCACCCTATTTTTGTTTTTGACACTCCTTTTAGACTTGCCAATGGTGCTGTAAAATTTTACGTTAGATATGTATATAATTGAAGAAATAAGAATAAATGTGTTGTAGTTACTTACTGCTCATAAGGATACATCCACCTATTTTGAACTGGACCTCCCAGTAGGGCTTCGTGGACAAGGTGAATGGGAAGATGTTCCATCACATCGAAGAACCCAGGTGGAAGAATCTTCTCCAACTTATTACTGATAACAACAATATTTTCAGCCATCTTAATCAGATTTTCTACTCTCAATGTGCTGGAACACAAATCTTTGAAAAATAAACTGATCTCTGCCATCGGTTTCCATATATTTTCAGGCAATCCATTAAAAGCAATCGGAAGTAATTGTTCCATGAAAACGTGGCAGTCATGACTTTTCATCCCATGTAAGATTCCATGGTCCATGTCAACCCTCTTCCCCAAATTGGAGGCATATCCATCTGGCATCTTCAAACTCTGCACCCACTCACAAATTTTTCGCTTTTGTTCCATTGTGAATGAATAACTGGCCTTGGGCTTAAGCAACTTCTCGTTGGCAGACTCTTGTAAATGTAACTCTGGTCGTCTACAGTGTTCCGGTAAGTCAAGTCTAGCCTTAATATTATCCTTTGTCTTGCCAGTTACATCCATTACAGTGTTGAACAAATTATCAAAATAATTTTTTTCAATATGCATAACATCAAGATTATGTCTGAGTAGATTATCCTTCCAATAAGGTAATTCCCAGAATATGCTCTGTTTAGTCCAATTATGCGCAACACCGTACCCATGGAATTTATACGGTGGTTCCTCGGTAATCTTTGGCAAATTTTGAACCCTCTCCCAAATATCATGACCCGTTAATATTGGCGGTGGACCATTGTGTTCAGTTTTATTCTTTCTAAATGCATATTTCATTCTCCTGAACTCATGATTAGGTGGCAAGAACCGACGGTGACAATCAAACCATGAAGTTTTTCGACCATGTTTTAATGTGAATGATTTAGTATCTTCCATGCAGTAGGGACAAGCTAACTTTCCAGCAGTCATCCACCCAGACAACATTCCATAGGCAGGAAAATCATTAATAGTCCACATTAAGGTAGCACGCAAGTTGAAATTTTGTTTACGAGAAATGTCCCATGTTTCAACCCCCACAGACCACAACAGTTTCAACTCATCAATCAAAGGTTGTAAGTACACATCGATCAGACCTTTTGGATTACGCGGGCCAGGAATAACACAATTCAGAAATATATATGGACTTGTCATACACATCTCAGGTGGAAGATTATACGGTGTAATAAACACAGGCCAACATGAATATGGTGCAGCCCCAACTGAAAAAGGGGTGAAACCATCAGCACACAAACCCAACCTAACATTCCTTGGTTCAGCTGCAAAATCTGGATAAGTTCTATCAAAATGCTTCCAGGCCTCTCCGTCTGATGGATGACACATGACACCAGGTGGTCTTCTATTTTCACGGTGCCATCTCATATGAGGAGCGGAGCTATTTGATGCATACAACCTCTTCAACCTTGGTATAAGAGGTAAATAATGCATCGTCTTAAAAGCAATTTTCTTTGAAATAGAACCACGCTTATAGCGAGGGTGTCCACAGAACTTACATGACTCTATATTGACATCCTCCTTAAAGTATAACATGCAACCATTTTCACAACAATCAATTCTGATCGAGGAGAGCCCTAACTTTGAAACCAATCTCTTTGCCTTATAGTAAGAATCAGGAACCTTTATATTGGAGTCAACTAATTCATTCATAAGGTCTATCATAGAGTCCATTGCTCCTTGAGCAACATTCCAATCAGATTTGATACTTAACAATCTAACTGCAACAGACAATTGAGAGTGCGGACTCCCCTCAAAGAAAGGACGACTAGCATCACGCAATTGTTCATAAAAATTGTGTGCTTCTTCATTGGGAGGTTCTTCTACATTTTCCCCAAATTCAAAATCAGAATGCATCCCAAAAGCATCATGAATCATATCCGGCATTCTAGAATCTTGGACATAATTATGTTCCTCAGATCTACTACTTTCACCAACAACAAAGTTACTAAACCTATTAATGTTACTATCAACTTCACCATGACTAGTCCAAACTGTATATCCTGGTTTAAAACCCTTGAACATGAGATGCATAGAAACATTCTCTGTTGTTTGATATCTCACGTTGCTACAGTTAATACAAGGACACCTAATCAACTTTGAAGTTAAAAAAGGCTCAAGTGTCTTTGCATGATTTATAAAACGAGTGACACCTTCTGCAAATTCCGGAATCATACCCGCTCGACCAGGATTGTTTCTATTATACATCCAACTATGATCAGGTTCCATCTACACAAACAATAAATAAAACTAGAGCTTAATTAAATCACATTTGAACTAATTCCAATAACTAAATCACACTTCACTATTTTAAGTCACTAGTTCAAAATTTCAACTAACAACTAACTACACTTTACTTATTTTAAGTCACTAGTTCAAAATTTCAACTTACTAAACTTCACAATTTTAAGTCACTAGTTCACAATTCCAACTAACAACT